>CP139509.1:25181152-25615637 GCA_021014915.2 Artemisia tridentata subsp. tridentata
ACATCATAGGGGCGTTGCATTCCCCTTACACTTGAACTTTTACATAACTTTACAAATAACTATTCTAATGACTCGAATTAAGATAATTGAAAAACTTGGAGTACTTTTAAAATATTTAGCACATATGGGGGTAATAAATGATGTTCTTCCCCATTACTCCATTACACTAGTACTTTACCCATGAGTCCCAATCGTCCCAAAACAATATGTACAAGGATATGACTCGACTTAGCAACCATGTAATCAACTAGATAATTAATTAAGGGTTTAAACAAATGTTGTCACAATAATGCACTAAAGATGAGTGCATACAAGGTAGGCCAAGGCGATTTGGGTGTACATTTAAGTGGGGTGTAAACAAATTCTTCCTTTAAGTAAAATGCTTAAAGGTCGAAACGAAAAGATAGGCTCTGAGGGGTGTACTAGAGGTATCGTGTACTAAAAATGAGTACAACGCAAAGGGTGTGGGAGAATTACTTGACCAATGTAGCCAAAGTAATTATAACAAAAACACAGGTGTAAAACAATGGGTTAATCCTAATGCCTCTTATCATGTAGTAAATCTAACTACACGAATGTAGTCTCACTTGTGGCCTCGGAATGGTCCTAACGCAAGTTCTAGAATCTAAGTGCTACCGGTACACACATCATAGCATAAATGCTTTTCCTACCAATTCTAGGGGCGAACCTCACATATTTGGGGGTGGAAAATTTTTTAGTGGTACGGTTTTTGTGCTAGTCATATAACTCCTATCCGTGAGACGCTCATTAAGATCAAAGTTTCACTCCTAAATGTTGTAAAAAAAATTAAATTTGGCACTAAAATTACCCTAACAGGTGTTTCTCTTAGTTTTATTACACATCTACTATTAAATAAACAAAAATCAAGCGTAATAGCATTCTCTAATCGTACTTTACCCCCCCCCCCCTTACACTTAAAATGAACATTGTCCTCAATGTTCAAATAACAAGATGTAAAAGTAATAAGGTAAAAAAATGAAATCAAATACTCCCCTGATTCGCTCGGTGGATAATGTGGTAAAACGGTTAGATCTTCTTCCAAAGTAATGTTGAAGCTCCATGACTAATGCATCGCCATAAGCTTGATCCAACAAACATTTCCTTGTCCAAAATAACCTGTTAAACCTGAGAAAACAAACACGAAAACCTGCATAACATCGGCGGGATAAACTCTATATATAAGGATATAATGCTTGTGGAATGATAATTTTGCAGATTCCTGGAGATTATAAGTTAGAGATTTAATAAAAACTTTTTATGAAAACAAAACTTTCAAAAATTTTCAGAAAATTAAACCTGACGTCGTCAGAAATGATCTGACAGAATTCTCATGTTAAGTTTCCGGAAAAATTTTGGAAAAACCTATACCTTACTTCCTGGAAATCCTGCAAAACATCATTATGACTCGATACAAGCATTTGACTCAAACAAATACTAATATGTATGTTCATTTAATATTATTACGATTCATGTTCATTTGTGTTCTAATAAACCGATTTAGATTTCCCTTACACTTAACTTTTGCAAAATACCTTTATATGTAGTTAAGACGAAGTTAAAAACAAGATAAAGCATTTTCACAATTTAGTTTTGAACATGAATCAATAATAATAAAATTTAAACATACATACGGAAACAAATAAAATCAAACAAACAAATAAACACACAAAGCAAATAAAGCTTGGGTTGCCTCCCAAGAAGCGCTTTTCTTTATTAACGAGTCTTGTAGCTAGACTCAAAGTCCTTCTATCTAGTGTCGCTTATGCTCACGTATCCGAGTGTGAGCCATCTAATTGTTGCCTCATCTTTCTTGTATTCATCATTCAGCTCCAAACATCCATGATAGTATCTCTTATTTTTCTCATGTGGATATTTGAGCCCCTTCCTCTTATCATTCTCACTTAACAAATCAAGAGGCACAAGTCTATTGCAAGATTCAATGGAGAAGTTTTTAAACCTAGGATGTGCTCGGGGCATTTGGTAAACAAAATCTTCATCCCCATCCGAGAATGTAATTAACCCGTCCACAAGTTTCTCGTCAAGGTTGGTCAACCTTTTGAAGGGTTCTCCAAAAATGACTTGAGTTAATTTGTCATCAATAAATTCTCCTAAGTTCTCCATAACCATAAAATCCACCAAATACACAAAACTTCCAACGAATACGTGCAGTGGCTCAATCCTAGCAACAATGTTATCCCCTTGATATTCTAGCTCATCTACCATGATTTTATTATAATTAGCGCGAGAGATAATGTTCATAGGCAAAGATGAATTAAGATAGGCATGAAAACTATGATAACCAATCTTACATGGAAATTGCATGTTAAAGAGGCTATCCTTTCCGATCTTAGTCCTAGGGTCAACATACTTAAAGGGATCAATTTCCTCTTTTCCCCGTTCCTCGTTAACTACTTCTCCATTACCGGCATCCTCATCGGAGTCTGAGTAGTAAAACGGACTAATATAGTCATTCTCATGGTCAGACTCCTCCATCTCAGAATTGTTACCAAAGTGGTGGTCGGGTGAAAGGTTGTTGTATTCAACGATGGGGGCGGGAACGGGTAGTTGAAAGTTTGCACGGCGGAAAATACGAATAACAGGGATCAAGTGATCACTATTACTCATGAGGTAAGTGGAAGGTATCACAAACAAAAGTACAAAGAAATAAGATAGACTAAAGAAAACCTAGAAAAATAAAATAAAAATCTCACTAGAAAGGAATCTAGTGAGTAGACCTATAAAATAAAAAATTCAACCTAAATGATGAAGCGAAAAGTGTACCGCTTTTAAGGGGTCATTTAAGCCCTAAATCGTATTTATTTGATCAAATATTGCCCTAAATCGTTCCTTTTGTCATTTTAGGTAC
Source organism: Artemisia tridentata subsp. tridentata (assembly GCA_021014915.2). NCBI lineage: Eukaryota > Viridiplantae > Streptophyta > Magnoliopsida > Asterales > Asteraceae > Artemisia > Artemisia tridentata. The sequence goes on from CP139509.1 coordinate 25,184,040, forward strand.
TTTTGAGGAGAAATCTGGAAAAGGAAGCATTTTGGACGTTTTTGGAGCATAAAAGTGAAGAAAACGACAAAGTCTCAAAAATCGGCTAAAAGTTACCTTTGACGGCGTCAGGATTTTACCCTGGACGGCGTCATGGCTTGGCAAGAAAAGGTGGATGTGAAATTTACTCATGATAAGCCAGTGAAAATTGCATGTGAATTCTGACGGCGTCACGCTTTAACCTGATCAAGGGCATCACGGCTTAATTCAAAGAGGGACGGCGTCACGTTCAAGGTCTGACGGCGTCAAGCCTTGATAAGCCAGAACGGATTTTGGAGAGCTAAAGAGGGACGGCGTCAAGAAGGCCATCCGGGAATCCTAGAAGCGGCGAGGTGACGGCGTCACACTCCATAACGTGACGCCGTCAGATGTAAAAATCTATATATAGTTTTGCAATTCTTTGTCATTAGTGTGGAACTTAGTGTGGAATTTTTGGGAGAAAACCCTAAGACGATTTTAGCATCTTTTTCAAGGCTTTTTGCCTTGAGATCTTCCATGTTACATTGAAGATAAGTTATCAATTAATCATTCAATATGTCTATGTGTTGTTTGATTCTATCTTGTTCTTGTCTTTTGATTAATATGTTAGGCTAAATTTATCTTGTGTTTGCTTAGATCTAATGAAACCTAGCTATTGATTATTGGTTATTAGTGTGTTATTAGTTGTATTGGATGATTGTTTATCTATGTTAGGCTTAAGAAAACTGGCTAACGTCCTATTCGGTAACTTGCTTGAACGTCTTAAGAAACATGAACCAAATGCGTACTAAAGGTTTTTATGGTTGTATTTAATGCACAAGCGAATTCTAGTGATCCCATGTTAGGAGCTTCCTAGCCGGCTCGACATAGGAGTGAAGTAGGAGCTTGTAGAGTTGGGGAAGTACGTACGCCACCCCACGATTGGTATTAAGGAATACACCCGTCATCCACGCAACTAATACACACTAATCAACCGGTAAAAGATAGTTAGGGAGTAAGGAAATCTAAGTGAACACATTTCTCTACACATAAGTTTTCACCAACTTTTTATTTTCAGTTATTTATTTTATTTGTATTTGTAGTTATTTGGGTTAGTTGACTAGCAACTAATTCCGCCCACTCTTTCAAACCCGAGATTTTACTTGCTTTCATAAAAATATAAAAACACAAAAAGAATCTTCTCTCACCCTTAGACCTATTAGAGTAGTTTTTCATACCTAACGAACACTATTCCCTGTGGAGAACGATCAATCCCCCGTACTTACCACTACACTATACTACATCGGTCAGGTACACTGCCTGGTGGGGTTGTAAGCCTCTTGAGATCCCTCGAGAGGTAAAACCTGTTGTAAGGTTGCAAAACCACGCATCAAGTTTTTGGCGCCGCTGCCGGGGAATAGTTATTGTTTAGGTTGAATTTTTATTTTATAGGTCTACTCACTAGATTCCTTTCTAGTGAGATTTTTATTTTATTTTTCTAGGTTTTCTTTAGTCTATCTATTTTCTTCGTTTCTTTGTTCGTAACCATTACCATTCGATATCATGGAAGATGGTAATATCCTTGATCCCAACATCCCACCACCACAACAACCACCTCCTAGAGCCCGCACTTTAGGAGGATATTCCCTAATTTTGGATGATGACCCCCCTAATCTCAGAATCACTAGGAGCCGAAGCTCGATAAAGACTCTTGCCACACCCTATGCTGAACCCGAAAGGGAAATGCATAAATTAAGGCGACTCCACCAAGCGGCTGAACCATCCACGATCAATTTTGATGATGCCCTCTCCGAGGAAGAATCCAATCATCATTCTACACCTCCTAGCCCTCAACCCAATCACGAAATGGAAGTTCCCGAAATCCCAATCCCTAAATGTCTCAAGGACTACTCTTCTCCCACCCCTCGTGGTTTTTCCAATGCTATCATTTTTCCAAATGAGCGCACGGATGGGGTCTTGCGTGCAACCGATATTTGGCTTGTCCAAAGTGTATGCAAATTCCACGGATTAAAAACTGAAGATCCGATCCAACACATCAAGGACTTCCTGAAAATAGTGGATACCCTCCATACGGATGGGGCTACTAGAGATACCTCCCGGCTTCGATTCTTTCCCTTCACCCTTTGTGAAAAAGCCGGAAACTGGTATAACCAACTTCCCTCCGAATCCATCTTCACATGGGAACAGCTTATCTCAAAATTCTATGAGAAATTCTTTCCCATAGGAAGAACTTCAACGTTGAGAGACGAAATCCTCCGCTTCCATGTTGGACCAGCAGAACCTATTCACAAATCTTGGGTTAGATTCAAGGATCTAATTAGACAAGTCCCTCATCATGGCATTGAACTCTGGCTTCTTGTCCAAATCTTTTATGACAGTGTCTCCAAAAACGACCAATTGGGCATTAATAATTCATCAAAAGGAAAAATAGCCAAACTAAGCGTTGAGGAAGGATGGAATAGAATTGAGGAATACGCGAATGATCAAGACGATACCTGGGATGAACCCAATTCGATCATGAGCGTTTCCAAGATCATGAAAGAGCCTCCTTTTGCTAGCCGGGTGAGTAGATTGAATGATCAGGTATCTTATCTAGACAAGTCGCAACCAACTAAGAGGTTATCAAACCCATACTTGATCTGTGATCAATGTGGTGGCCCGCATGAAGTGGAGGAATGCGAGGATGATACCACCACCGAACAAGCATGCTTGTCAAGCCACGACATCTTCGATGATCCTTCGCTCTTAACTTTCTACCAAAACAATGATTTCACCCCTTGGGGAAATCTTGTGAGAGAAGAGGGAGGAGGAGAATATCCTGACTATAAGGTTAGGAGCACTTTTGAGGATGATCTCGGGCATTTCACGTTTGAAAAGAATCTGCAACTAAATGGTCTCGACAACCTTATCAATAGCCAACAAAACGACGTGAAGGCCAAATTCGCAGAACTCAATGCCACTCTCGACGGCCTTGGCAAACCTCAAAGAGATCCCTTACTCGCCATCACCACTCGTGCTGGAACAACTACTAAGGATCCACCTTACCCAGCTCAACAATCTAACGTCATGGAACCCGACACCCCTCATGAGGAGGAAGATAATGTGAACGACAAAAATCCCGAGCAAACCCCTCCGTAACTCCCTCCCCACCTACTCCTGCCAAGCAACCCATTAAAGTCCCATACCCATCTCGCCTCAAGAATCAAAAGGTCGAAAATGATAATAAAAGATTCTTGTCATATTTGAAGAATTCGGTTGTCACCATACCCCTTCTTGATGCATGTTATCATATGCCCAAATATAGTACATACTTCAAGAGGCTGCTCACCAACAGGAAAGGGCTCGAGGGTCTTGTAACCTTAGGAGAGGAATGTTCTGTGGTGACTCAACGAGGGCTACCAAAGAAGGTGGACGATCCAGGTAGTTTCACCTTGCCCTGTTCAATTAGATCTCTTTCAGTCAAGAATGCTTTAGCCGACTTAGGAGCAAGCATCAATCTTATGCCGCATTCCATGTTCCTCAAGCTAGGGTATTCTGGGTTGAAACCAACCCGTATGAGCATCCAACTTGCCGATAGATCAGTCAAATACCCCTTAGGAATATGCGAGAATGTGCTGGTTAAGGTAGGGAAGTTCAAATTTCCAGTTGACTTCGTCATCCTAGAAATGGAGGAAGATGATCTTGTGCCCATCATTCTAGGAAGACCATTCCTTGCAACTGCTCGTGCTGTTATTGATGTTCATGACGGCAAACTAACCTTACGAGTGGGGGCCGATAGCTTAACCTTCGACATCAAAGACACAATGAATCTTTCTCTCGAAGCAGATAGTCAGTTGTATTTCATCGGAGAAATCAATGAACTATCCGACGAGATTGACAATTGTGTAGATGAACAGGTGGAAGCTGGTTGGTTGCGAGATGAAGCTTTCTTAACCATCTTAGAGGAGGAGAAGACTATGGATGTGAATGCAGTCTCCTTCTATCCCAGACAAGAAATCGAACAGCTTGAGCTTCGTAAACCCGAGAACAAACTTAAACCTTCCATCATCGAGCCACCCACGTTAGAACTCAAGGAACTCCCGAACAACCTTGAATATGCCTTCCTTCAAGGAGAAGATCAACTTCCGGTAATCGTAAGCTCCTCTTTGAAAAGTGAACAAAAGGATAAAGTCTTAGGAGTTTTAAAAAAATATAAAGGAGTTATAGCATGGAGTGTAGCCGATATCAAGGGGATTGACTCTACCTTTTGCACGCATAAAATCCTCATGGAGGAGGATTATAAACCCACCGTGCAACCTCAAAGGCGAGTAAATCCCAACATAAAGGAAGTCGTAAAGAAGGAAGTCATTAAGCTCCTAGATGCAGGGCTAATTTACCCGATTTTGGACAGTCCATGGGTAAGTCCTGTACAGGTTGTACCAAAAAAGGGAGGAATGACGGTGGTGAAGAACGACAAGGATGAGTTAGTGCCTCAACGAACGGTAACTGGATGGCGTGTATGCATTGATTATAGGAAGTTAAATGATGCAACCCGAAAGGATCATTTCCCTCTCCCATTTATCGACCAAATGTTGGAAAGGCTAGCAGGGCATGAGTACTACTGCTTCCTAGATGGGTTCTCAGGGTATTTCCAAATCCCTATCGCTCCTGAGGACCAAGAAAAGACTACGTTTACATGCCCTTATGGCACCTTCGCCTACAAGCGAATGCCCTTTGGACTATGTAACGCCCCCGCCACTTTCCAGCGCTGCATGACGGCAATCTTCCATGAGTTAATGGAAGACAGCATGGAGGTCTTCATGGATGATTTTTCAGTCTTTGGAAACTCTTTTGATCGCTGTCTTGCTAACCTTGAGAAAATGCTCAAACGTTGTGAGGAGACCAACTTGGTTCTAAACTGGGAAAAGTGCCACTTTATGGTAAAAGAGGGGATTGTGCTAGGGCACAAAATTTCAGGAAGTGGAATTGAAGTAGATCGGGCAAAAATTGAAGCTATATCCAAACTTCCCTATCCGACGACTGTCAAAGCAATCCGTAGCTTTTTGGGTCATGCTGGCTTCTATAGGAGATTCATTAAAGATTTCTCAAAGGTAGCTAAACCAATGACTCAGTTGCTCATGAAGGATGCCCCGTTCGACTTCTCTCAAGAGTGCAAGGACGCATTCGATCTATTGAAGCAGGAACTTACCCAAGCTCCAATTATGGTTACCCCTAACTGGGAGTTACCCTTTGAAATCATGTGCGATGCTAGTGATTATGCTGTTGGAGCAGTATTAGGCCAAAGGCTTAACAAACACTTTCAGCCAATATACTACGCTAGCAAAACCATGAATCCTGCTCAAGAAAACTACACTACCACTGAAAAGGAATTACTAGCCGTGGTATTCGCTTTTGATAAATTTCGCCAGTATCTTGTCCTTTCTAAAACGGTTGTTTTTACGGATCATTCAGCCATTCGATATCTTTTCGCTAAACAGGATGCTAAACCACGGTTACTTCGTTGGATCCTACTATTGCAAGAGTTCGATGTTGAAATTCGTGATAAGAAAGGAGCAGAGAATCTTGCGGCTGATCACCTCTCTCGTCTCGAAAACCCCAGCCTCGCTGAATCTGACAAGAGTGAGATTCGGGAAACATTTCCTGAAGAGCAGCTCATGTCAATAAATGATTCTGAACCTTGGTATGCGGATTATGCTAACTACCTGGCGAGTAGAGTCATTCCTGAGCATATGAGCAGGCATGAAAAAAAGAGGTTCTTTAATCAATTAAAGTACTACTTTTGGGATGAACCCTTCTTATTCCGAAGATGTCCGGATCAGGTAATCAGGCGTTGTGTTTCGGAAAGAGAGGCTGTCAGAATTATGAAAGAGTGTCATGCCGGTCCATCGGGAGGACATCACGGAATGAACACTACTGCACGAAAGGTCTTCGACGCAGGATTCTATTGGCCTACAATATTTCGTGATGTGAAGGGAATGATACAAACCTGTGACGCATGTCAAAGAGCTGGGAATATCTCTAGGAGGGATGAAGCCCCACAAAATTATATACAAGTTTGTGAGGTTTTCGATGTTTGGGGAATTGATTTCATGGGACCCTTCCCATCTTCAGGTGGGAATGAATACATCTTAGTGGCCATCGATTATGTTTCGAAATGGGTGGAAACACAAGCCCTTAGGACTAACGATGCTAGGGTAGTAATTCATTTCTTAAAAAAATTGTTCGCTAGGTTCGGAATTCCGAAGGCTCTTATTAGTGACAGGGGAACCCATTTTTGCAATTCGCAAATGGAGAAAGTTATGAAAAGATATGGAGTCTCTCACCGATTCTCCACCGCTTACCATCCTCAAACCAACGGTCAAGTCGAAAACACTAATAGAGCCATAAAGAGAATATTGGAGAAAACGGTCAATCAAAACCGAAAATATTGGTCTTTTAAGCTCGATGAAGCTTTGTGGGCATTTCGAACCGCTTATAAGACGCCAATCGGGACAACCCCATTCCGTATGGTATATGGCAAGGCATGCCACCTTCCAGTAGAACTGGAACACAAGGCATATTGGGCACTTAAGGCTTGTAATTTGGATTATACGGTCGCGGGAACAAATAGATTCTTACAGCTCCAAGAGCTCGATGAATTGAGATTAGAGGCTTATGAATCTTCCATTACATACAAAGAAAGGGCAAAAAGATGGCATGACCAACGGATTAAGAGACCAAAGGAGTTTTCAGAAGGAGACAAGGTCTTATTATATAATTCTCGCTTAAGACTATTTCCTGGAAAACTTAAATCTAGATGGTATGGACCTTTTACCGTAAGGAGCTCCTCTAAAACCGGAGCCGTTGTGTTGATTGACGACGAAGATAGAGAATTCACTGTGAATATACAACGAGTCAAGCATTATCAAGAGAATGGTAATGAAATGATCAATGAGGAAGATATAACTTTTGATGAAGAAGTCACGTAATGTACGTGACTTTGAGTCTAGCTACAAGACTCGTTAATAAAGAAAAGCGCTTCTTGGGAGGCAACCCAAGCTTTATTTGCTTTGTGTGTTTATTTGTTTGTTTGTTTGTTTTTATTTGTTTCCGTATGTGTGTTTAATTTTTATTCTTATTGATTCATGTTCAAAACTAATTTGTGAAAATGCTTTATTTTGTTTTTAACTTCGTCTTAACTACATATAAAGGTATTTTGCAAAAGATAAGTGTAAGGGAAATCTAAATTGGTTTATTAGAACACAAATGAACATGAATCGTAATAATATTAAATTAACATACATATTCGTATTTGTTTGAGTCAAATGCTTGTATCGAGTCATAATGATGTTTTGCAGGATTTCCAGGAAGTAAGGTAAAGGTTTTTCCAGAAATTTTCCGGAAACTTAAAATGAGAATTTTTGTCAGGTCATTTCTGACGGCGTCAGGGTTTATAACCTTACGGCGTCAGATTTAATTTTCAGAAATTTTTGAAAGTTTTGTTTTTAAAAAGTTTTTATTAAATCTCCAACTTATAATCTCCAGGAATCTGCAAAATTATCATTCCACAAGAATTATATCCTTATATATAGATTTTTCCCGCCGATGTTATGCAGGTTCTCGTGTTTGTTTTCTCAGGTTTAACAGGTTATTTCGGACAAGGAAATGTTTTGAATCAAGCTTATGGCGATGCATTAGTCATGGAGCTTCAACATTACTTTGGAAGAAGATCTAACCGTGTTACTTCATTATCCACCGAGCGAATCAGGGGAGTATTTGATTTCAATCTTTTACTTTTTGCTTTTACATCTTGTTATTTGAACATTGGGGACAATGTTCATCTTAAGTGTAAGGGGAGGGTAAAAGTACGATTTTAGAGAATGCTATTACGCTTGATTTTTGTTTGTTTGATAGTAGATGTGTAATAAAACTGAGATAAATACCTGTTAGGGTAATTTTAGTGCCAAATTTAAAATTTTTTACAACATATAGGAGTGAAACTTTGATCTTAATGAGCGTCTCACGGATAGGAGTTATATGACTAGCACAAAAACCGTACCACTAAAAAATTTTCCACCCCCAAATATGTGAGGTTCGCCCCTAGAATTGGTAGGAAAAGCATTTATGCTATGATGTGTGTACCGGTAGCACTTAGATTCTAGAACTTGCGTTAGGACCATTCCAAGGCCACAAGTGAGACTACATTCGTGTAGTTAGATTTACTACATGATAAGAGGCATTAGGATTAACCCATTGTTTTACACCTGTGTTTTTGTTATAATTACTTTGGCTACATTGGTCAAGTAATTCTCCCACACCCTTTGCGTTGTACTCATTTTTAGTACACGATACCCCTAGTACACCCTTCAGAGCCTATCTTTTCGTTTCGACCTTTAAGCATTTTACTTAAAGGAAGAATTTGTTTACACCCCACTTAAATGTACACCCAAATCGCCTTAGCCTACCTTGTATGCACTCATTTTTAGTGCATTATTGTTACAACATTTGTTTAAACCCAAGTTAATTATCTAATTGATTACATGGTTGCTAAGTCGAGTCATATCCTTGTACATATTGTTTTGGGACGATTGGGACTCATGGGTAAAGTACTAGTGTAATGGAGTAATGGGGAAGAACATCATTTATTACCCCCATATGTGCTAAATATTTTAAAAGTACTCCAAGTTTTTCGATTATCTTAATTCGAGTCATTAGAATAGTTATTTGTAAAGTTATGTAAAAGTTCAAGTGTAAGGGGGATGCAATACCCCTATGATGTATTATTTTGGATGGTAGGGCAAGAGTGTATGCAAAAAAAAAAAAAAAAAAAAAAAAAAAAAAAAAAGGGAAAAATCAAGAAAAATACAAAAAAATGAGAAAAAGAAAAATAGAAAAAAACATACGGACTACCATCCCGTTTCATTTTATGTTTATTATTATGTTTTTTTGTTATTTCGTTTCTAGCTTAAGATCGAGTCGAGTCTTGGCTTAGCAACATTGTATAGTACATGTAATTAATCAAGATCTTTAACTCGCCACCAGTAAAATATCCCTTATCCAACAAAACCGTGTTTTCCTTTTCCCTACACCTAACGTTATAACCCGTTTAAAAGCCCTATTTGATAGTTTATCTTTGGTGCTTACGCCTAGTGGAGGAGGTTTCCGATCCTTTCCCAAGCCTATGGTAATCTATTTGCTATGACAGGTAGCGAGAGATATTATCCGTTTTCATTTATGAGATTTATTTTGATGACACTTGAGAGATGTGAGTATCTAAACACTACTTGTGAGGTGCTAGTTTATAATCTCCGTGCTTATTATGATTGAAGTGGAACGATTATTTGTTGTAATTACTTTTATGTTTGCATTAAATGACCCCTAACTTGTATTTTGATTAGAATAAAAGCGCATTTGCTTGAGGACAAGCAAATCTCAAGTGTAAGGGTATTTGATGAAGCGAAAAGTGTACCGCTTTTAAGGGGTCATTTAAGCCCTAAATCGTATTTATTTGATCAAATATTGCCCTAAATCGTTCCTTTTGTCATTTTAGGTACTTTTGAGGAGAAATCTGGAAAAGGAAGCATTTTGGACGTTTTTGGAGCATAAAAGTGAAGAAAACGACAAAGTCTCAAAAATCGGCTAAAAGTTACCTTTGACGGCGTCAGGATTTTACCCTGGACAGCGTCATGGCTTGGCAAGAAAAGGTGGATGTGAAATTTACTCATGATAAGCCAGTGAAAATTGCATGTGAATTCTGACGGCGTCACGCTTTAACCTGATCAAGGGCGTCACGCCTTAATTCAAAGAGGGACGGCGTCACGTTCAAGGTCTGACGGCGTCAAGCCTTGATAAGCCAGAACGGATTTTGGAGAGCTAAAGAGGGACGGCGTCAAGAAGGCCATCCGGGAACCCTAGAAGCGGCGAGGTGACGGCGTCACACTCCATAACGTGACGCCGTCAGATGTAAAAATCTATATATAGTTTTGCAATTCTTTGTCATTAGTGTGGAACTTAGTGTGGAATTTTTGGGAGAAAACCCTAAGACGATTTTAGTATCTTTTTCAAGGCTTTTTGCCTTGAGATCTTCCATGTTACATTGAAGATAAGTTATCAATTAATCATTCAATATGTCTATGTGTTGTTTGATTCTATCTTGTTCTTGTCTTTTCATTAATATGTTAGGCTAAATTTATCTTGTGTTTGCTTAGATCTAATGAAACCTAGCTATTGATTATTGGTTATTAGTGTGTTATTAGTTGTATTGGATGATTGTTTATCTATGTTAGGCTTAAGAAAACTGGCTAACGTCCTATTCGGTAACTTGCTTGAACGTCTTAAGAAACATGAACCAAATGCGTACTAAAGGTTTTTATGGTTGTATTTAATGCACAAGCGAATTCTAGGGATCCCATGTTAGGAGCTTCCTAGCCGGCTCGACATAGGAGTGAAGTAGGAGCTTGTAGAGTTGGGGAAGTACGTACGCCACCCCACGATTGGTATTAAGGAATACACCCGTCATCCACGCAACTAATACACACTAATCAGCCGGTAAAAGATAGTTAGGGAGTAAGGAAATCTAAGTGAACACATTTCTCTACACATAAGTTTTCACCAACTTTTTATTTTCAGTTATTTATTTTATTTGCATTTGTAGTTATTTGGGTTAGTTGACTAGCAACTAATTCCGCCCACTCTTTCAAACCCGAGATTTTACTTGCTTTCATAAAAATATAAAAACACAAAAAGAATCTTCTCTCACCCTTAGACCTATTAGAGTAGTTTTTCATACCTAACGAACACTATTCCCTGTGGAGAACGATCAATCCCCCGTACTTACCACTACACTATACTACATCGGTCAGGTACACTGCCTGGTGGGGTTGTAAGCCTCTTGAGATCCCTCGAGAGGTAAAACCTGTTGTAAGGTTGCAAAACCACGCATCACTAAACAATAACTATTCCCCGGCAGCGGCGCCAAAAACTTGATGCGTGGTTTTGCAACCTTACAACAGGTTTTACCTCTCGAGGGATCTCAAGAGGCTTACAACCCCACCAGGCAGTGTACCTGACCGATGTAGTATAGTGTAGTGGTAAGTACGGGGGATTGATCGTTCTCCACAGGGAATATTGTTCGTTAGGTATGGAAAACTATTCTAATAGGTCTAAGGGTGAGGGAAGATTCTTTTTGTATTTTTATAATTTTATGAAAGCAAGTAAAATCTCGGGTTTGAAAGAGTGGGCGGAATTAGCTGCTAATCAACTAACCCAAATAACTACGAATGCAAATAAAATAAAATAACTGAAAATGAAAAGGTTGATGAAACTTATATGGAGAGAAATGTGTTTACTTAGATTTCCTTACTCCCTAACTATCTTTTACCGGTTGATTAGTGTGTATTAATTGCGTGGATGACGGGTGTATTCCTTAATACCAATCGTGGGGTGGCGTACGTACTTCCCCAACTCTATGAACTCCTACTTCACTCCTATGTCGAGCCGGCTAAGAAGCTCCTAACATGGGATCACTAGAATTCGCTCATGCATTAAATACAACCATAAAAACCTTAGTACGCATTGGTTCATGTTTCTTAAGACGTTCAAGCAAGTTACCGAATAGGAAGTTAGCCAGTTTTCTTAAGCCTAACATCGATGAACAATCATCCAATACAATTAATAACACACTAATAACCAATAATCAATAGTTAGGTTTCATTAGATCTAAGCAAACACAAGATAAATCTAGCCTAGCATGTTAATCAAAAGACAAGAACAAGATGTAATCAAACAACACATAGACATATTGAATGATTAAATAATAACTTATCTTCAATTAAACATGGGAGATCCAAGGGTATAAAAACCCTTAAAAATGGCAGAAATTCGTCTAGGGTTTCTCCTCCAAAATTACACACAATAAGTTCCACACTAATGACAAAAAATTGCAAAACTATATATAGAGTTTAAGGGCTGACGGCGTCACGTTGTAGACCCTGACGCCGTCACCTCGCCGCTTTTAGGGTTCCCGGATGGCCTTCCTGACGCCGTCCCTCTTTAGTGCTCCAAAATCCGCTCTGGCCTATCAAGGGGTGACGCCGTCAGAATTGAGCTTGACGCCGTCCCTCTTTAATTTAAACCGTGATGACCTTGATTACTTCAAAGGGTGACGCCGTCAGATTTTTCATGCAAAATTCTCTGGCTTATCATGAGTAATTTTCATATCCATCTTTTTTTTTTGCCAAGCCGTGACGCCGTCTGGGGAAATTCCTGACGCCGTCAAAGGTACTTTTCAGCCGATTTTGAGACTTTGTCGTTTTCTTCACTTTTATGCTCCAAAAACGTCCAAAATGCTTCCTTTTCCAGATTTCTTCTCCAAAGTACCTAAAATGACAAAAGGAACGATTTAGGGCAATATTTAATCAAATAAATACGATTTAGGGCTTAAATGACCCCCTAAAAGCGGTACACTTTTCGCTTCATCATAGGTCCATGGAGGACTTGAAGCGTTTAAATGATTGATTAACCATGCACCCTGGTTGGTTCCGGTTTTTATATGAAAGTATGTTAGAGTAACGGTGATGGAATGTGGATAGGAATGTTATTCGGTGTTAAAGATGGGTTAATACATAAACTTAAATGTTGACGTCTAAAGTGTGGATACTGTAAATGTGTTAAAGTATAACGCAAAAAGATAAGATGAAATTAATGTACTAATGGTGTAGTGTTAAATGGTATGAAAGGTAAAAAATGAGACTAATGAATAACGGCATATAATGATTATGATCCGTAAGATGTTAGCGGCCAACATATGGTCTCGTTATATATATATATATATATATATATATATATATATATATATATATATATAATATATATATATATATATAATATATATATATATATATATATATATATATATATATATATATATATGCCTAATGATTGAAGTTAAGATAGTATAGAGACGGGTTAAGAGTAAGTAAGGTATAAGAAATGTAAGGGAGAATGAGATGAGTATGCATGAGGGTAACGTATTGTCTTAAAATCATTATATTACGGCTAAGGCGATTAGCGGTAATTATTAATAATGAATGCAAGTGTTGCAATTGACGAAATGTGTAAAGCATATAAGAAAAAGAGTTGAGTAGACTAACGTGTAAAGTAAAAGGTGGAAATGATTAACGCGGGTTAAAGAATGTAAGCTAGAGTGAAAAGCGTAACGACGTAGAGAATGTGTGAGTAACTAAAATGTGTAAGAAGAACGAATGGTACTAATAAACGAATGTAAGTTGACTTATGCAAGGTTTAAAAGTGGAAAGAGTCGGGTGGACTAAAAGGAAAATTAAAAAGGGTGAAAACGACGAAAGTGAATGTAGAATGAAAGATGATAAACACAAAAAAATGTGTACTTATAATAAGCAAGTTCATATGCACTATGAGCTTGCGTTCACAAAATAAAATGGATGGGAATAGTACGTGTGTGTTAAATGATTAATAGCTTGGATCCAATGTGATAATGTGAAAATGATAAAGTTTGAATGATAAAGATCCTTCGAGATGAATGTTAATGATCCTTCGGGATGAATGTTAATGATCCTTATGGATGAATGTTAATGATCCTTATGGATGAATGTTAAAGATCCTCCGGGATGAATGTTAAAGTTGGTATCCTTCGGGATGACCAAGTCAATGAATGTTAAAGAATCCTTCGGGATGTGTAAAAGATCCTCCGGGATAAAACGTATTGCCTTCACCGGCAAAGATTGCCTACGTCCTTGGCATGTGTAATATTCCCTCCGGGGAAAATGTTAAAGTAAAGTGGATCCAAGCTTGAAAATGAAAAGTTTAAATAATAAATGGAATGAAAATGAAAATGAAAGGTTAAAATGTGAAATAATAATAGTGCGAGTGTTATGTCGGAAGTGTATAAGTGGGATGGTTTACGTTTTCTTTATTTAAATAGATTGGGACGCCTTTTCATTTGAATAAAGAAGTCGTAAATCACCGAACCATAAGTTTGTATTTCTTGATTTACATCATTTGGGTCGCATCTCCATGTAAATGAAGAAGTATGAATGAGTGGGCTTATGTGTTCCCGACATGGCATGAGTAGGATGGAAGGGTAGAAAAAGGAGTCTAGGATGGTTAGAAGTCATAAGGAGTTAAGATAGGTGGATAGATAATGAGTTTAATAACGACCCTCGGTGGGAAACGTCAAGTGAAGTATATGACTTAGATGTGTAATTATGAGTGAAAAGATTAAAGTTTGAAACGATATGCTTGTTACAATATGAATTGAAGGAAAATGTGGAGTGATGAATGCTAGTAAACGCTAATATGGACTAAAGCTCAATAAAATTTTGAGAAGAAAAGTAAAGGCGAACGTAACGTATAGTAAAATGTCAATGGGTTAGTGGTAAGGTTGCGATAAAAGTAGAAAGTTAACGAATAACCGACTTATAAGAAGTTAAAAAGGGTGTGTGATGTTCAAGTGACACATAGTCCTTGACGAGAAAGTTAAATGGAACCGGTTAGAAAGGTATGTGATAGACGTAGGAATGTTAAATGGGGTACATTAGAGGTAAAGATTATGTCTTGAATGACATAATGACTAAAAAGAAATGAAAGAATTGAGATGTTAAGTTAGAAACGGAATGAGCTAGGGGTATAACGTACGTATAGTGGACCTTAAATTGCAAGATCATTTAGATCTTTGCCACTAAAAAGGATGAAGAACGGAAAGTGCTAAGAATGGAAAGGTGAAACTAAGTTTTGGTTAGAAATAGACGAGAGATTTCGGGGACGAAATCTAAATAAGGGGGTAGAATTGTTAGACCCGTTCCCCAGGTACTGGGACCCCCACCCGAGATAAAAGTAGACCAAAGGCCTTATGTGATTGGCTAGTCAATGAAGGTAGTATTTTAGTCAAACCCAAAGTCAATTAATAGTCAAAGAACGTGTTGTATGGTTAAAGAAAGTATTATGTGGCTCAAATGGAAGGGAATAGACCTAAGGGACTGAAGTTGTAATAGACTAAATGTATTAAAAGTTAGTTGTGGCCAAATTAGAAGGAAAGGGACTTGAGGGGCCATTCTTGCCAATAACCCAAACTTGTATTGTAACTAAATAAATCCAGGAGAATCTAAATTTCTCCATATCATTCTTGAGTCCTTGTGGTCCGGTTTTTAGCTAATGAAAGGAGGGAAGAAGATGAATTTTGGAGAGTAAAGTATTGAAGGGTTTGAGATGCTAATCAAGAAGATAGAACCTGTTAATACAAATAGCGTCCCAAAAACGTTATTTATATTCTTTGATCTTTCATTAGTTTTGTTAATGACAAATATAAGGAATATCTTTTAGCAAATAATAAATACTAGCTTAGTCTCTTAAGTACACACTTTACACTTCACATATTAACTAAGAATTACAAGTTTAGTAACTTATTTCCTTAAAAGGAAACTTTAATTCATAAACCATTCCATGACATCATTGTATGCATCACATACAATATCTTTGATATATCTTGGTTAGATATGCAAGCAACATAGTTGACATTTGAAGATCTTGGAAAATATGGTAAGATACAACTAAGATATGGTAAGAGACAACTATTACATAGCTGTCACATCCCACGGATCCAAGTCTTATAAAGGACGGATCCCTTTTGAGGGATCCGCCGGATCCGTGAGCTGAAGATCAGCTTGCCTATAAATAGGAAGCTGATCATTTGGCTCTCTCATCACTCATATAGCTTAAACACATATATTCATTCAGTACATATCTTACTAACATCATTCATAGTTGCATTTCACTTTGATCATCCATTTTGTAGAAAGGAGATCAAGCATTCAAGGATCTACAGAACCGTAATCCTTTAGTTGCATTACTGTGTGATCTTGTAGTTTGTTTCACACATCATATCTATCATTTGTAATCAGTGAGTGTGGTTAGTACTTTAGTCCTTAAAGTACAAAGAGTGTAGGGAGTGGTTGTACCCTTGTAAAGAACTCGACATCTAGCTTAGTGTCGGTAAAGTAATTAGGCGACGTCAGGTTGGTTCTACCTTGTGAAAGAACCCGGTGTTTAGCTTAGTACCGGAAAAGGAAGTAAGCGACGTGTAAAGGTTTTCTCCGCCTAGGAAAGGAGTTTGTTTCTTAGTGAAAGATAAACTCTCGAGTAGGAAACTCGGGGAGTGGAGTAGGGCAAGGAATAGAGTTCTTGTAGCCGAACCACTATAAACAACTGTGTCGTGTGGTTTGATCTTTCCTCTCTTTATCTTTTGTTTACATTGTGTGATTATTTATTTGTGATTGTTTCCTTTGAATTAACATATAGTAACAAAGCAAATAAAACTTTAAAAACGGTAAAAACTATTCAACCCCCCTTCTAGTTTTCCACAATTGGCATCAAGAGCTACGTTACTTAAGATCTTTAAAATATATTGTATTTTAAAACTTAAAACGATCCATGGATTTTGAAAACTTTAAAGAAGGGCAATCTATGCAGAGACCACCACTATTTGAACCAAATTGTTTTATTTATTGGAAAAATCGCTTTGAGACTTATGTAAAGTCAAAGGATATAGATCTATGGTATATTATAGTTGATGGTGATTACAAGCCTATTAGTAATAATATTTCGGGTGGTCGGGATGAAGGAGCTTCTCTTACTCGTCACAGTGATGAGCAAAAGAAACTAATTGCCAAAAATAACGAAGCCAAAATGATGCTTTATAATGCCTTACCTAAGAAAGAATATGAAAGAGTTTTTATGTGTAAAACGGCTAAGGATATTTGGCAATCTCTTATTATCACACATCAAGGGAACTCACAAGTAAAAGATAACAAAATTGATCTTCTTGTCCAACAATACGAACAATTTGTTATCTCTGAAGATGAGACCATTGATAGTGCGTTTGCTAAGTTCAATACTATTATTACATCACTTAAAGCACTTGACGAATCTTTTTCTAGCAAGAATTTTGTCAGGAAATTTCTAAGAGCACTCCATCCGAAATGGAGAGCAAAGGTGACAGCTATTGAAGAATCTAAGGATCTCTCAAGCATGACACTGGATGAGCTCATAGGAAACCTAAAAGTTCACGAAATGATTATGTAAAAAGACTCGGAAATTGTCAAAGGCAAAAAGGAGAAGATTAAGTCTATTGCCTTGAAAGCCAAAGTCGAGTCAAGTGATGATGAGTCTTGTTCAAACAGTGATGATGAAGAATATGCCATGGCCGTGAGGGATTTCAAGAAATTCTTCAGGAGACGAGGAAAGTTCGTAAAACCACCTCGTGATGAAAAGAAATCCTCTCGGAAAGATCGTGACGATAAGAAAGGTAAGGATGATAGGAAATGCTATAGGTGTGGTGACTCCAGTCACTTAATAGGAGAATGTCCAAAGCCTCCAAAGACCAAGTCTCAAAGAGCCTTCGTTAGTGGAGCTTGGAGCGATAGTGAAGGAGATGATGATGATGAGCCTAAGAACAACGAAATTGCACTTATGGCTAATGACACAGAAGAGGTACATTCTGATTCATACTCCTTTATAGATGATGAAACCTTAGAAGTAGAATATAACAAACTGTGTGATGTCACTTTAAAAATCATAAACAAAAACAAGTTTTTGAAAACAAAGACAACACTTTTAGAAAATGAAATATATTGGCTTAAAGAAAAAGCAATACGAATTGAAAAAGGTAAAGTTAGTAAAGAAACATGTGTGTCTTGTCAAGAACTAAAACTTGAACTAGAAACCTTAAGAACCACACAGGAAGATTTAATCAAACAAAATTCAAAGTTTAAAAGGTTTGATAAAAACATAAGTTGTGCAGATGAAATAATGAAAATGCAAAAGCTACCTCATGATAAAACAGGTCTAGGCTTTATGAAACTAGGAACCTTAAGTGATTATAAGGAACAGACTGTGATTAAAACTGATTCAACAGAGTTAGACACTCACGGATCCGACGGATCCAAAAATTTGGATCCGCCAGGTATATCCAAAGGATCCGCGGGTACAGAAGTTGAACAGAAGGTTCACAAAGTCGACCGTTCCGAGTTTGTTAAAGTTACTAAGAAACCTAACAGTAGCATAACCAATAATAAACACAAACCAGCAGTATCTTTAGGAAGAGGTCAAGCTAGAAATGAATATAGAGTTAAAACGGATCAACAAAGACCTCAGATGAGTTTTCCCAAACACCCCTTTCCAAAGAGTATAGCTAATTCACAACACACTTATCAAAATAATTGGAACCAAAACATGTCTAGAAACTTTCATGGTCCTAATTATATGCCGTGGAACAATTGTCCACCTTTTCAGTACATAAACCATGATAATGTCATGTTTAACCCAAACGGACCCATGAGATATTGGGGACCAAATGCTTGAGTCTTTTATGAACTTAGGTATGCTTGAAAGTTGATCTTGAACCTGATGAGTGGATCAAAGATAGTGGGTGCTCAAGACACATGACGGGAAACAAAAATCTTTTCTCAACCTACCAAGTGTATGACGGAGGTAATGTCACATTCGGTAGCAAGCTTAAAAGTAAAATCATCGGAAAATGTACAATCTCTCATGACTCTCTATCTATTGATGATGTTGCTCATGTAGATAATTTAGGATTTAATCTACTTAGTATAAGTCAATTATGCCGCAAAAAGTATAACGTCTTTTTCAGTGAAAATGGAAGTAAAATACTTAAAGATGGCATAACCGTAGGAAAAGGTGTTTTAAAGAATAATGTCTATGTTATGAAATTAGATAAAACACCTAAAGATAAGTTATGTCTTACCTCCTTGGATGAAAACTCAACTCTATGGCATCGACGCTTAAGTCATGCTAATATGAGGCTTATTCAATCCTTGTCTTCCAAAGAACTCGTTAGGAACCTACCCAAGTTGAAATATGACCAACACTTTTGTGATGCTTGCAAAATTGGGAAACAAGTACATAATAGCCATAAGGCTAAAAACATGGTATCTACATCTAGATGCCTAGAATTATTACATATGGATTTGTTTGGCCCGTCGGCTATACAAAGTTATGGAGGAAATTTTTACACTTTAGTCATAGTAGATGATTACTCTAGATATACATGGACAAAGTTTTTGAAAACTAAAAATGAGGCATTTGATAAATTTGAAATTCTAAGCAAGAAAATTCAAAATCAAATAGGAAGTAATATAGTATCTATTAGAACTGACCATGGTCGAGAATTTGACAATGAAATTCAATTTGGAAATTTTTGTGATAATAATGGAATAACTCATAATTTCTCGGCTCCTCGTACACCTCAATCTAATGGTGTAGTAGAACGTAAAAATAGAACAATTCAAGAAATGAGTAGAACTATGTTAAATGAACAAAACATACCACAAAAGTTTTGGTGTCACGCTGTAGATACTTCTACATATATCCTTAATAGAGTTTTAATTAGACAATTTTTAAATAAAACTCCTTATGAAATTTATCGAGGCAAAAAGCCTACATTAGGATATTTTAGAGTTTTTGGAAGCAAGTGCTTCATTTTAAACACAAAGGACTATCTCACTAAGTTCGACCCAAAGTCGTATGAAGGTGTATTCCTTGGGTACTCGCAAAACAGTAAAGCATACATTGTATTAAACAAGGAAACATCAAAAGTCGAGGAATCGTTGAACGTAACATTCAACGAAAGTCCGCCTCCCTCTAAGACATCACCTTTGGTAGATGATGACTTAGTTGAAAGTCAAATGGTTAATGATATAGAAAACATTGAAAATGGCAATGAACCCATAAAAGGAGAAATTATTAATATTAAAGAAACTAAAAGTCATCCATTAGAAAACGTCATAGGAAAACTTAATGAAAGAACATTAAGATCCAAAGCTCAAAATGAAAGTAATTATTTTTGTTTTATTTCAACGGTTGAACCCAAAAACATAGACGAGGCAATAAAAGATGAATCTTGGGTAATTGCTATGCAAGAAGAACTTAATCAATTTATTAGAAATGATGTTTGGACGTTGGTCCCTCCACCTAAAAACCAAACCATAATCGGCACTAAATGGGTCTTTAGAAATAAAATGGATGAAAATGGTATTGTATCTAGAAATAAAGCTAGGCTAGTAGCTCAAGGCTACAATCAACAAGAAGGTATAGATTACGATGAAACTTTTGCACCCGTAGCTAGACTTGAGTCTATTAGGATATTACTTGCATATGCATGTGCACATGATTTTAAGTTATTTCAAATGGATGTCAAAAGTGCTTTCTTAAATGGGTTTATAA
The DNA here is from genome assembly GCA_021014915.2 of Artemisia tridentata subsp. tridentata. Lineage (NCBI taxonomy): Eukaryota > Viridiplantae > Streptophyta > Magnoliopsida > Asterales > Asteraceae > Artemisia > Artemisia tridentata. Next base: position 25,204,314 of record CP139509.1, read on the forward strand.
ATGAAGAAGTATATGTTGCACAACCTCCCGGCTTTGCCGACTTTGAAAAACCAAATTATGTTTTCAAACTTAAGAAAGCTTTATACGGACTTAAGCAAGCACCAAAAGCTTGGTATGATCGACTTAAGACTTTCCTAGTTGACCATAAGTATACCATGGGCCTAGTAGATAATACTCTCTTCACCAAGAAAAAGGGATCACATATTATCATAGTCCAGATATATGTGGATGACATTATATTCGGTTCAACTTGTCAAGAGTTATGCGACGATTTCTCAAAAATCATGCATGACGAGTTTGAAATGAGTATGATGGGGGAACTAAACTTTTTCTTAGGTCTCCAAATTAAACAATTAGAAGATGGGATATTCTTCAACCAATCAAAGTATATCAAAGATATGCTTAAGAAGTTTGGTCTTGAAGACTCAAAACCCATGAGAACACCCATGTCCTCCGAAACCAAACTCACTAGGGATGAAGAAAATGAATCCGTAGATAGCACTAAATATAGAGGAATGATTGGTAGTTTACTCTATCTTACGGCTAGTAGGCCTGACATTATGTTTAGTGTTTGTCTATGTGCACGTTTTCAAGAAGATCCAAAAACGTCCCATCTTGAAGCCGTTAAAAGAATATTTAAGTACATCAAAGGTACTACACACTTAGGATTATGGTATCCCAAAGGAACGGGTGTAGAAACCATAGTGTATACCGACTCAGATCATGCAGGTGACTATGTTGATAGGAAAAGTACTAGTGGTATTTGTACTTTTGTAGGATATTGTCTCACATCATGGTTCGCTAAGAAACAAACTGCCCTCGCAATCTCAACAACAGAAGCAGAGTATGTGTCTGCAGGAAAGGCGTGTCAACAAGCACTGTGGATGAAACAAGCTCTCGTCGACTATGGAATTGAACTCAACAACATTCCCATTCTTTGCGACAACAAAGGTGCTATCGATTTAAGCAAAAATCCAGTCCAACACGCTAGAACCAAACATATTGAAATACGCCATCACTTCCTTCGCGACAATGTACAGAAGGGAATCATCTCAATTGAGAAAGTTTCCTCAGAGGACAACATTGCCGATATCCTCACTAAACCACTTAAACGTGAACCTTTCAACTATCTTAGACTTGGATTAGGATTAATGGAACCTAGTGATTAGGAGAAACATTAGTATAAACATTAGTTTAGCCACACACGACACTAAACCAAAACATGTGTTCTGAATCCGCGGATCCAATCGACAACAAAGACGGATCCTTTGTTTGGGATCCGCCGGATCCGCCGCATGCTAAGTCCAGTTTATTATTTAATAAACAAGAACAAGTACTATTCACTCCTCACTCCAAAACATATCACCTTACTATACTCGACACACACTTAATCTCCATCACATTTTAGACCATTTTCTTCCACAAATTTGTGCTTCTAACATCACTGTAAGTATTCTTATCATATTTATACTCCTGATCTGCGTCTAGGATTTCCATTTCATGCACAAAACCAAAACTTGGGGTATATGCATAATTCTTGAAAAATCATGAAGCATATTTATTTCATTGTACTTAAAAACATGTTTTTCTTAGTTAGGAATTGCATCTCATAGCACATTGTCTTAATTTAACAAAAACCCCATGAAAATTTTTCACTAAAATCTTCTAACGACTAGGTAAAATTTTTTTTCTTACATTGTTCATACAAATGCAAAAACGTTATCTTTTAGACTTCACTTGCATAATGTCTCTTGAATGCTAAAGGGAATACATAACTAATATGTATTTTCGGGTACATTCAACCGTAGCTACATTGAAATAGGAGTGTTTGGGTTATCTCTCGTTTTGTAAACAAAACTTGCATAAACTAATTTTTCTTGCATCAAAAGGAGTCGAGATAACCGCACCTCCACATCGTCCCCATGTAGGCACACACTAGGAATCTTACACTTCCTTTAATCATTTTAACTAAAATTATGTAACTTTTTGTAATTAGGAAAATCATGCCTCCCGCAACCAACTACGATCACAAGAAAACCGTTAACTACTTACCCAAAGTCCACAAAACCAAGGGTCTAACCGATGCCCAAATCGAAATTTTCAAAGTCTTAGAGAAAAAGTATGTTCATGAGGGTAGAGCCGTAGATGCATCATTTTATGAAGGCACTCAACTTAGGGAACAATTAGCCGCAATTCAATTTGATTCTCTTTTAGACATAGATGAGCCAATCATTCCTAGGTTCATACTTGAGTTCTATGCTAGTGTAGGTCTTAGCTCGAGTGATGAAGGTTACTTAAGTCTTCATTTTACTCTAAATGGAAATCTTGTCAACATCCCTCTTGATCAATTTGGTGAGGTCTTAGGAATTCCAAGTCAAGGTACATGTATTTACTCGGACAAATGGTCCTTAACAATCTTAGACTCCAATTTCGATAGGACGGCACCATATGCCACTCCTCTCCAATCAAAAGAAGTGATTAGGGAACATCTCTTCATTCCTAAGAACAACCCCACAAGAATGTATCGTGGTCGTGAAGTTGCTAGAGATCCATTTGCGATGGAACTTAATGAACTAAGACCCGAATTCAAGAAGATGGAGGATGTATTAAGGGCAAATGTGATGTGCACCATAGGAAACCATGATCATATCAATGCTTGTTTATGCCACATGATGTACAACATCTCTACTCGTCAACCCTTCAATCTTGCTTATTATGTTGCCAAACGAATGTGTGACATTCCGGTTCAAAGCAAGATTGCAATGCCTTATGGTATGCTCTTAACCCGACTTTATAGAGCTTTTGCACCCGCTCGTCCAAACCATCTAGGCTTTGTTCCGGATTACAATGAAATTGAACACACCTTCGTTCCTTTGAGTGATTTTAGGGTTAGTGTTGATAAGGGCAAACGTCCTCGTGTTCCAACATCATCCTCATCATCTTCCATGAGTGAAGATGATGGTATGCCAAATTCTAGGATTCCTCCACCCGAATACTTGAGCCATCTTCCTCCAATTCCACATGAATCCGCTGAGTATCGAAACATCAAAGGAATGGTGAAGAATCTGGGGCGTTGGATGATGAAATTACACAAGGGGATGAAGAAGTTGAAAAAGAAGCTGAGTTGATGGAGTGTTTGGTTTTAAACAATGTTGGATATTGTGTTGTTAAACTTCTATGTGTCTTGAATTTATCTGATAATACTTATTGTGTATGTGTAATAACTAACACTTGCAGGTAGATAACCATCACGGTTATCAATTTTCCGGGTTATTGCCTATGTTTGGCATAACACCTAAAACGGTAAGTTTCTAAGTATGGATTAAACTATGTGCAATCATGTGTTAATATTATCATATTTAGTTGTTTTGCTATACATATTTGATGTTAAGTAAGGTCTAGATGAATTTTCGGGTTTTCGTCGAAAAACGCGAAATATGACATATGTTCTGTTTACTTTCTTAGTTTTAGGCCTACGGATCCCGCGGATCCCAAAATAGGGTTCCGCTAAGGCTTATCGTTGGATCCGCCAACCGCCATCCTACGGATTTGGCGGATTGCAAAATAAGGTTCCGCATTTGCAAACATTTGGATCCGCAGGATTTCCAGTAAAATTATAAAACTTTTTCGACTTATCCCAATTCTTAAATCTTAGTGTTTAGTATCATTTAGGATCTATTCACTGATCATAATTCATCTTAGAATCATTTAGGAACTCTTAGAAACTTAGGAACAAAATTTCCCACCAAAATTTAAATTTTTGAATTTTAGGTGTAAGTTACCAAACTGATACAAAGAAGGAACCCTTTTTAGGGATCCGTCAAATCCGTGGAAATATCAAATCATCAGATTTTCCACTATCCTCTTGTATTAACTGCATATCCAACACATATTACTCAACCAAAGCTCAATGGATTGACTTCCTTGATATGACCTGCACAAATTTTTGTTCCAAATCATTAGTAACCAACATTCTCTATTGGATTCACATCAAATCCAAACACACAGACTCACAAACCTTCTGTCTATAAATTAGCACCAGTGTTAAACCTTGTTGTTTTATCAACTTAGCAAACTCTTCATCTGAGGAAAATTCTCCTCTCAATATATCATCACCCATTGCTAGTGAAAATTTCCTTACACTCTCCACCCCAACACCATCACATGTTGTTATACAAACACCACCACCAACCCTTACTCCAATAGCCACTACTCCACCACCGGCTCCATCACAGACTGTTAGATCACCATCACCACCAAAATCACCTAAACTCCAACCCTTGGAATTATTTAGGACTCCTCCTACATCACCACATCTTGATGACTTAGAAGAACTTTCACCAAAACTACCCAATCTTCCACCCATGACTTTTGAAGGTCAACAACCCATGCTTTTTCACCCGATTTACCCGGACATCCATGGTCCTTTATACCATGATGCACAATCATCCCAACCTCAACCAAAACCTCTATCACCCACACCACTCTAGTTGCCATTGACGAGGCAATATGGATGAATATGCCTCAAACCCAAGACACTACAAAAAAACAGGCTTTCAGAGACTGAAAAATCAGTCTCCGATACACCATGATCAGTTACGGATGGTCTATCAAGGACTGATTTTGCTAGTCACTAATCAGTGATAGAAGCTTAGTTACGGAAAGTGACGTTATCAACTGAAATTCAGCCCTTGTTGTATCGAACCAACGAGGACCAGAGATCAGTCTCCAAAATAAAAAAGTCAGTCCTTATTTCTATGGGTTGGTATCATGTTATTTCAGTCCCCAATGCATATTATGGGCGACTGAAAAGTCAGTCGCCAATACTATATTAGATCAGTTACTAACACATGGATTTATGGACTAAAAATTAGTCCATAAACATTGTTTATAGTCCCTAATACGTTTCATTGTTTTGTAGATTACCGTACAAAATCAGTCTCTAATAATAGGTTTTAAAAACTGATTAGTCTCCGTTGAAAGGCTTTAAAGACTGATTGTTAGTCACAAAAAACAGATGAATTAGTCCTTAATTTGTTTTCTAGTGACTGAAAATTAGTTTCAAAATATATGTTAATCGATACAAAATAACATTCAAATCAGTCTCCAATATGATAGCGCCGTTCCATTATATTTCTATTATAAAATAAAAGTCAGTGGCAAATACAATTTAATTCAGTTCCTATTCATAATGCATACATGACCCCTTACAATATTATATAAAACTCCAAACCATAAACAATAATAATAACAATATTTCTTTAAAGCATAATAATCACCAATCCAAATAACAAGAGTTTACAATTCAATATGTTTAAAAATAAAACCAAATTCAATAGAAATAAATTTGAACGTCCTATATATCACTATCGGTGAATGGATCATTGTTACCATCACCTTCAGTAGTATTTGGTGAGTCTATTGTGCTCTCGAAGTCATGAAATTTTTGGCTCAAGAATTTTGCCAATTTCTCATAATTACGTTTATATGGTTCAAGTTCACTAACCTTTGCTCTCAATTCATTAATCTCAGTCGAGTTTTGTTTAGGTATTGAGTTCAGCTGCTTCTTTCATCCAATAATCTTTTTTCCTCATCACTAGCCCAACACCCACCTCCCATGCTGACTGTATTGTCTTCTTTCGGCCACAAACACTTTTTATGGCTTGTCTCTCAACCTCGTGCTCCATAACAGTAGTAATCTGAGTCGTTCCTTCATCTTTTAATTTATCAAGAGCCATCTGTTTATGCTTACAAACATTTTCCTAACATGATCGAAGGTATGAAAACAAAATTAAAAACTAGTTGCACCCAATATCATATTTGACAAAAAAAATCATAATCAAATGCTTTTAACAAAAAGATGCTACATGGATATCAGTCTCGCTAGCAGTTACCTCTAGCATTCAAATAATTATTTCTCATGCACTAAATTTAAATATCTTAAACTTGATTGAAAAGCACTTCACAAGTCAACACTTAAACATGAAAGAAAACACAGGAACCATGAGATGAATTCACTTACTTTTACGAGATAATAAAGAGTCCCACAGGCGAGTAGCTCTTTGAACCAGATGAGAATTCTGACTTGAGCTAGATACGAGTTCATCCCAAGGTTCACCTTCCATCTTCACTTTGTTCCGCAGATCATGTAACTTCTCCAACTCTTGCTGCAAGTATGCCTGCAATTCAAAAGTTCCAAATATGAGAAGGACGTGCGTATCACACAAGCTGCTCTTCAATAGGTTGTATACAAACTGTCACACTTACCTCTTCAGCACAAAGACCACGATATTCTGTTGTCATCTCGTGAGCCAAATTTGACCATATAGCCTGTCTCTGCACCGCTGTCTCGGCATTTTTGAGAAATCTTCTTCTCTCCAGAGCTATTCTAGCCTGTTCATTGAAGGGAAAAAATGGTGTTTTCAGATAATTTTCTCGTAAGAGTCGAAAAATGAGAACTTGAAAAGTCGTGATAAGATAACAAGGTGAGGAGTTACCATCAGTTTAGAAAATTAACAATTCTAGGGGAAACTTATATTTTTTATGTATAACATAAAAGAAAAACAGATCACCATCATACACTGCTGGTCTTAGAATATTAAAAGCACGCGATTAAAATAATTTAAACTTAGACTTGGTCAATATAAACTACTAGATGAATCATAACAAAAGCATTTTACCTAGTTCAAATACGGAGGAAAATGATCTTCATCTGCATTGTCGTCAGCAGCTGCATACAATGAACCAGTGTCAATCAGTCGTGTTGTACAACCAAACAGTCAGGCAGGGATTGTATGTTTTATGAACAAGTCATGATGGCTAAGTCTTGTTGGCTAATTATTTGCAGTCAGAAGTAGTCAATTAGTTGAGATATTTTAGTCTAGTAATCATTTTATATCTTTGACTCCCGTTGGTCGCCTATTTAAAGGCTTCCTCAGTTATCAATAACATCAAGTAGAGGTGGCAAAACGGGCGGGTCGGGTGGTTTCGGGCGATGGGTCAAACGGGAAAATTTAAATTTCAGATCAAACGGGTGCGGACCAAACAGGCACTGGCCAAATGGTCGCGGATCAAATGGGCGCCTTAAATCAACAAATCTTAACAAGTAACAACGTTGTTTCTTTGTTCTTTCTGCAATAAGTATAAAATCTTAATATTGTACATCAAGCTACTTAATTTGACAAGTTAAGTAAACACAGTAAGAGAAGTTAAAGCCATTGACGCACTTTTGTCCATATAATTGCCAAAAAAGCAAAACTGACTACGAAGAGACGTTGCAAACCATGAGATTAAAATACGTAAACTAAGACTTGGTCAATATAAACTAGTACATAAATCTAACGAAACAAATTAGTATTCGTTTCAGTTACAGACAGCACAATAACACTAGACATAGAATCAAAACAACTAAATTACGAAATGTATCACTAAATACCGCATTCATTCCACCTTTCTACATTAAGAAACCAATGCCAATAAGTCATTCAAACAGCACATTTCAAAAACTTTCACAACCAACAACATGTAACACCAAAAACACCAAATTTTAACCAAATCCAATAAACAACCAACGAACCTGGGTCCGCAACACGTAGCCAAAGACGAAACTCTGGAATTACTCCTGGGAAGCGCCCCTTGTGACTCAAGCTCACTTATAATACTCTGTACAACCTGTCAAACCACCCCCAAATTAATAACAACCTCTAACAAACTCCTTAACAGCCTTAAAACCTAACAAAATACCTTCCGAAAATCGGGCGATTGAGTCGAGTCAAAAATCGGCCACACTTTATCAAATCCTGAAACAAAAAAAACCAATCTCACAACATCAGATCCTAATTTCAAAAAAATAAATAAATAAATAAAATAATAATAAAAAAAAAAAAAAAAAAAAAAAAAAATGATCAGCTGCTGAGAATGAGTCGGCTCAAGAAGGAAATCTGCCTATAACTCAAGTTCAGCCAGAAGCTGGTGGATATGGGTCTGGGTGTGATAATAGGTCAAAGTTTATTGAAGCAAGAGCTAGACAAAGGGGGATCTCAATTGAGCAACTGTGTGGGATAGAAGAAGAATCTAAGCAACCAAAAGAAACTAAAGAAGATAATGTGGACACTGAAGCTCTAGTACTTGAAAATGTCCAAGCCGTGTCAGCTCTAGTACTTGAAAAGGAGGTAGTGGAAGGCGACAAGGTTGTTGAAGAAGGGATAAGTGTTCTTGAAACAACTGTGACTTCTCAAACTCAAGCTGATCCTTCTCAAAAGCTCCAACACAGACCAATAGTTCATCAAATGAATATTTCTCTATAAGGAGGGATTCAGCTCAGGGTCAAGCTGCTAGGCAACATGAAGCTAAAGAAGAACTGCTCAAAGCAGTGGGTCTAAGACAACATGAAGCTGTGGTTCAAAGAGGAAAGGAAAAGACACGAACATATAATTAAATAACCAAATAGTGATTATAAACACACTTAGGCATTACACGTATCAATAAAATATATCAACACATAATTAAATAACCAAACACTATATATAAAACAATTATATATTATATAAACATGCAATTAAAAAAACATATAATTAAACAAGCACACAGTAAATAAAAACAGTTAATTATAAAAGCAGCCTAATGCTTACAGAGGCATAATCAGGATGATTAGCAGTCAAAGCAGCAGAAGTCTCGGCGGCTAATTCATCCAACTGACTAGTCGTCACGCCTTTATAAACTCCAGCACACACTTTCTGCGACACGAGTACCGGATCACAGTGATCGATGCTCAATCCGTAACTCAGTTTCTTCAATCGAGCCGTAATCTTATCGATATAGACCGTCTCTTGACGACCGTCTCTCTTCACTACATACATGATGATGAAGACCGTCTCTCTTCACTACAGCAGGTTTAGCTAATAGTTGGATACTTGGATGGATGGAGGGATAATTTTGGATGGATGGAGGGATAATTTGAGATTTGGGGAAAACATAGAGCGGGACAAGTAAAAGACAAGTAAAAATGAGAGAGGGATAATTTTGGTTTATCTACTATATTTAAAACAGGGTTTTGAAAGTTAATCAACCTCTCAAAATACCTTAAAACTTGCCACCTGGATATTCAACCTCATCCGACGGTCCTGGATCAATATTGTTTTCTAAAAAGTAATTGCAATGATTTTGGGCGGAATCAATTTGGGCGGCATCATTTGGTATCACTTCATTGAAAAGAAAAAAAACGCATGCAATCCTCTCCTTTTCAACATCCCTTTCTTCAAACCCTAACTGAAACCCTTCAAACTATCACCTCCCCCAAATCAGTTAATCGCTAATTTTTGCCTACAAAACATTTATCAATAAAATCAACTAATCATTTAATCCCTACTGATAAAGTGATAAGAATTGATTTTGTTTCCAATACAAACACATCCCCATCAAGTAAACCAACTATGATTCAGAAATTCTCAAACAAAATGACGCATTTTCTTTATTTATTTTTCTTTTTTTTTTTTTTTTAGTTTTACATGTTTTGATTATCAAAGAAAATGATTTTGATGTTGAAGTTTTGTGATTGATTATGCAAAAATGACGTCATGATAGATCTGTGGCGGCTACATCTAACATATTTAGTTTTGTTTTATTAATTAAATTGGTTCTCATCTTTTTTATTTTAATGGATTTATGAATGTTTGATGAAGGTGTTCACCAAGTGTTTGATGAAATGTCTAAGAGAAGAATATAAAAGGACCTGTTTCTTCTCCAGGTTGTTTCAGGTAGATTGATAAATGCTTATTCTACAAATTATTGGATGCTTGGAGTAGCCTTTCGGTTATGTACTTATATATGATGAAATGCTAATTAGTGAATTTTTGTTTTAACACAAGAACCTGATAATGAGAAGAATGCGGTTATACCTACAAGTTTATTTGAGCCATCTATCATAATGTTTCATTGGTATTTTTATATATACTCATGAATGGGTTGGTTTGGTAATTGGATATTCTTAACAGGTAAAAAAATGGCATTCACAAAAAAACATGTCAAACATGTTTAAAGTCAATTAAATTTTTTGTTATCATTATCTAAAGGCTTCAGAATTGGTTTATTTGAGGAAAATGGATTATTAGTGTAATTACATTTTGTTGTCATCGTATTTGTAGGACGAAAATTGAACGGTTACCTGGGAAATCCTTAACTTAGTTAAACCATTCTAGATAAAAATAATTCCTCATGTGATCTCTTGGTTTACGGGTGAAGCTGTTCAACAAGATTCGTTTGAAGGTCTTGAAGAAGATGAGCATGGTGATCATATTGAAGATGATGAGAAAGATGACGAGAATTATGATGACGAAGATAAAGAGGATACTAACACTCTTTTCCCGAGTATAAAACGGAAAGAAGAGAGATGGAGAGGGAAAAAGGAGTGAAGTAAAGAGGAGAGGAATAAGAAATTATTATTTTTATCTTGTGTTCCCGAGTTGGGAATTAAAGAGAATGAAGTAACAAAAAAAGAGCTTTAAAATCAACTTCACTCCATTTCATCCCAATTTGGGAAGTAAATTAGGAGAGTAAATTTGATATAATTTACTATCCTTTACTTTCCTTTACTTTCCTCTCCCCTCCTAAAAAATCTCAGGAACACAATTTTTTTTTATTACCATCCCAAACCTTTCCCTTTCACTCCAGAAAATAAACTCGAGAACAGAGTGTAAAGGGTGAGCAAAAAGAAGGTACAAAATTTTCACCAAGTTTTATTAAATTATGGCCTAATTGCGTATAACAATAACAAGCTACCATTATAGTATATGAAAATTAAAGTAGTTTGTTGCTAATATTTTCAATTGATTCAATTATCAGTCACAATCATATTTTGATTAATAAAGTAGTATATTGATAATTAAATTAAGTAGTTTGATCCAAATCATGTTTTGTGTGCTATATTAAAAATTGTCACATTAATAATAACGAACGTTTACACTTTAAGTTTTTATATATATATATATATATATATATATATATATATATATATATATATATATATATATATATATTTGGCAAATTTTCTCATTCTTTTTACTATTTGAGCAGTGTTTGGATGCATGTTTTGATTGTTTTGGTTCTTTTACTACGGAAAGCTTCATATGTTACGAATTATAGTTTTGACAATTCTGAATCTATGCATTCCACTATATGAAATTTCATAACGAGCGGTGATAGTTTTGACCCGTTTACTTCTACATTGGTCAATTTGCGTTGTGTTTCAACCGTTTTGACATGTTATACCAAATTCCCTCATTTTGCCACTTCTATTCTTATTTATCATAGGTGACATGAAATTTTATTGGCTTGACCCGAAAGACTTTTGACCCAAAGATCTAAAATGTATTTAATAATTAGTGTGAATGTGTCTTTGAGTACAACAATTGTGTTATTGCAGTAATGATCTACTTTTTATTTTAATAAAACAATTGAGGAGGCTGTTTGTATTGAAAATATACATTTTAGGCTACTTTGGACCCATTTGACTAAATATAAATTTTTGTTGCTAAGATTCCCATGCAAGCAATTGCACAAGCTCTGTATGGTCAAGAATCAGAAAACTCTCATGAAGCTTTAAGGGTTCTCGACATTATTCTCAGACAACACACAGCTAAGCAGTAAGTTATCTACTTATTCAAACTGAAAATGAGATATATGTATTTATTTGGGCTAACTTTGATTTAATCCATATTGCAGGGTTAGACTGTCTGCTTGTGCTCCAATCGTTCTTCCTCAATGATGTGAAGAACTTTGCTGATGTTTGACTGATTTCGAATTTTCGTGGGAGCATTCAAGAATGGGAGCACTACAAGAATGGGAGAACAACAAATACTAATGAGTAAGTTTGGCTAAACTATAAATTTTTTAATTATGTTTGAGTAAGTTTGCAAAAATTATACTCCCTCCGTCCCACTATAAGTGTCCACAATGGAATATTCAAAGTCTTTGTTTTTCAACTTTGACCGTAAATATTTTTGTTTGTGTTATATAATACTTGATGAAAAATATACCCAATGAAAACACATCTAAAACTAAATCAATTCATATAACTTTCATCAAGTATTATATAACACAAACAAAAATATTTACGGTCAAAGTTGAAAAACAAAGACTTTGAATATTCCATTGTGGACACTTATAGTGGGACGGAGAGAGTAATTCTTTAATATAAATTAGATTATTATTCCACTGTGTTGCTTTATCATCATATTTTTACACTTGCTAATATAGCATTATTAAAAATAGTGTTCACGGGTCACCGATACCAAGTAATATCAACCAATTTCAACCTATGATAGAAAATGTAGCATTTTTTTTTTTGGTATCTACGCCTCTATGGTTTTGAGAGAGTTAAATCCAACCATATATGCTACCGAGCTTAAATTGATAATCATAAATACTATTTGTATAAACACTCGAAACTAATGACTAATTAGGCGAGATTCACTCTTTATGACATTAGATAATCATAATTTGTCGATTCTTCAAGGAGAGGGCCTTTTTTCTTCCGGTGATCATTAAAGAAATATACTTATTTCGTATCGAGTAGGTGCTAATCAACTCCTTTTGGTCCACACTTGTGGGCTGGAAGGATGTGTGATGAATAATGTAAAGATCATTTTTGGCGTAAAAATGTTAAAGGACTAAAAATATTTGCGGATGAAAGCCAAGGGGGTGGTGGGTTGGTAATAATTTGATGATATCCTGTTATTTCATTTTCCGAAATAACATAGATCTTCAGTATATACAGAACAACAAACTACACTTCTTTTATGGCACCAAAATTACACTTTATTCATTACTATATGACATTCCTTATATGTGGCTGAATACGTGAAACTGGTCGCAGATACTTACTACCTTTTACTGACGAATTCATGTCCCAAATTTCAGATATTAGCTTTGTCAGAAGTGCTTTGCAGAACTCTGGAATTGTAAGTTGTTTATATGAGACTCCATCGGTTTCTGGGTGCAATCAATGTGTGCTCCAACCTTTTGCAAGGCCAATCCTTCCACAAAATCGTGCTGGTGTAGCAGTGCTTCCCTTTGGCGAAGACACGCAAGTTAATTAACGTTTAATTGATTTTTAGTTCCTAAAGTGGCCTATAGTAAATTCACAATTGCTATGAGGACATAAGCAAACATTAAATTTGTTTAATGTTATTTGATCAAGCATTTTAATATTTCTTTTATCTTATAAACAAATTCTAAAAACTAGCCGCCCATCGGGCGGGCCTTGAAGCTAGTATATTTAATAAACCACTAGTTTTGGAACTCATAAAAACATTGTGTTTAGCCGGATATTATAACAGGTAATAATTTTTTAATAATTTTATTTTTAAGTTAAATATTGCGAAAATTTATGAGTAACTTATTTTAAGATTAAATATAATATAGTTATAACTCGTACGTTTATTAGTAATCGATTTGAACAGGATGTTAATGGTTTACTAATCTACACTCATTAAGTTCTCAGCTAATCATTGAGATTCATTTGCGATACAAACTAATCCTAGCTGTCATCTAGCTATTTATTAATTTAGTGTTTATAACTAGCTACTTTAACCTAATAGTCTAACAAGCGTTTATCCAATTAGTGACATTTGTGTATCCCTAATCACTCATACGTGAGGCGTCTAAAAATATGAATATCAATGTAAAATTACTTAACATCCAAAGCTCATCCTATGGATATAAAATCAAGTCATACACATAGATGAAAGTAAATATGGATAAACTCAGCAATTACGTATGGTTTGGGTTGGTTGACCGTTCGGTTTCCCACGTTCAGTAAAGACCCCAAAATGTGACAAGAGTCACAAGTTGGGGTAACGCTCACGAGTCGACTCAGTTGGTTTGTGTCAATTACCCTAGAGGATAATAGACTTGAATGTGGAGTTCCCAAGGCAGGATATGTTGCTTGGGATTAGCTTGATCCATTTCGAGAAAATGATATAGTATTTATAAGGAGGCCTTTAGGAGTGTGAGAACCCGTAAAGGCAATATGATGGTCCATGTGGTGTGTAAAGTAGAGTGCGTTGATTGGCTATATGCCTATATGCAATTTTCTTGTTATTATCTTGAATGGAAGTGGTGTGTATAATATAGTGGATTGACGATTGTTATAGGCACCACGACTTATTATATATGGTAAGAACGTAATAGTCGTTTCTTTAAAAGGGATTTCGCGCTCGAGGAAGCAACTGATTGATGTCATTATCCCGATTACACGTCTTAAATTGTCAACACTCAAAATGAAAGCCATCGGTGAATACTAAAGATGTTATGAACGTCTGAAACTTGAATTCTGCTCGAGTTCTCACGTCACAGGGGGGTATAAACCGAGGTTTCGTGCGTGAACCCCTAAGTGTTACACATAAATAGCAATCCGTAAATAGGTTTATATACAAACTTACAATTACTAACAATGATACAAATATATGTAGGTCTTAAAAACAAGTGTAGTACATTACAATATATAGAACCGTATATTCTGGCGGTAATCCATTTTCGTACGTTTTTGTCAGTTTTTATCTGTTTTTGTCCCATTTTATACGTTTTCGTCCGTTTTTTTACGTTTTCGTCCGTTTTTTACGTTTTCGTCCGTTTTTATACATTTTCGTCCCTTTTTACGTTTTTGTCCGTCTTTTACGTTTTCGTCCATTTTTTTACGTTTTCATCCGTTTTTTTACGTTTTTATACGTTTTCATCCATTTTAGTCCTTTTTTTACGTTTTTATATGTTTTCATCCGTTTCGTCCATTTGTATACGATTTCATTCGTATTTTTATGTTTTCATCAGTTTTTGTATGTTATATTTTAACGTTTTTATATGTTTTCATCCGTTTTAGTCCTTTTTTTTACGTTTACGTCCATTTTTATACATTTTCGTCCGTTTTTTACGTTTTCGTTCGTTTTGATACAATTTCGTCTGATTTTAAACTTTTTCGTCCGTTTTTATAAGTTTTCATCCATTTTTAAACGTTTTAGTCAGTTTTAATCTATTTTTATACATTTTAGTCTTAGCTATGATGTCCATGTATTAGGGACTGAGTTTCAGTCACTAACAAATTTCCCTCCAAACTTTTTTTATTGTGCAAACATATTTGTAACTGAATTTTAGTCTTAGGTATGATGTCCATGTAATAGGGACGCAGCTGTGACTGAAATTCAGTCACTAAAAAAATTCTCTCCAAACCCTTTTATTGTGTAGACATATTTGTAACTGAAACTTAGTCTTAACTATGATCTCCATGTATTAGGGACCGAACTGTGACTATAATTCAGTCACTAACAAATTTTTTGCCAAAATTTTTTGTTGCGCAAATATATTTGTAACTGAAATTTAGTCTTAGATATGATGTACATGTACTAGGGACTGAATTGTCACCCTTATTCAGTCACTAACAAATTTGCCTCCAATTTTTTTCCCGTACAGGCATATTAGTAACTGAAATTTAGTCTCAGATATGGGGTCACTGAATCGAGGACTGATTTTTAGTCGCCGCAATCAGTCAATAAAAGGTCAGTCCTTAAAAGTATCAGTAACTGATGGTTCAGTTACCGATGCTATGTATTAGCGACTGATACATCAGTCCCTAGAAATTCAGTCTCTGAAAGCCTGTTTTTTTGTAGTGAGAAGAGATTAGTGAAGAGCTCAATCGTCTCTACACTCTCTCGGGTATGGTTGACCATCGCCTTCATGAAGCAATGGACATCCAAAACATTCTTATGAACTCCCTCCAAACACCACAACAACCATCCAACAACAACAACACCCAACCACCATCACCACCACCACCACACAACTTGGACCCTAGTCTTCCGCCCGGTTTCTCAACTCATGATTGCGCACATTGTGAGAGAACGGCTCACTTGGCCCAAAGGACCAACATCTTGGTCCATGAGCTTCAAAACGAGATGAGGTTCATCTTGAACCATGTTCTTGAACGTTTAAACGCAATCTCTCATCCTTCTCAATAGGAGCTCTTTAGATTAGTTGTTTGGATTTTTATTTTTTTAGTTGTTTGTTTAGGACCTTTTTATTTTATTTGGATGTCTTCTTATTTGTAACATCATTTCACTATTGTGACTTTTGTCACAAAATTTTCAATCTATATGAATGTGATGTTTTATGCTTATGAGTGATCAACATATTGCATATTATCATTATCATTATGAACTAACATTCCTATATTGCATACATTATATCTTGCATATGATTGCTTTAGGTACAAATTAACATCAGACACTTAGTTTGACTTTTTAAAGTCAAACATATTGAAAGGCTTGTTTGGAAGAACACTTAACAAGCATTCTACTTCTTCATTGAAGTCATTTCATAACTAACACTTCATTTGCAGCATATCATACCCTTCAATAGTATACGTTGGTACTCGAGAAGTGAGGAGTATACATCGAGGGGGAGCATCTCATAAGCATCTCATATACTAACCGTTTGTTTTGTAGATTCATGCATCATTTACTTGATTACTCCATTTAGGGGGAGTATAAAACAAGGGGGAGCTCTTAAAGTTCTCAAAATCGCATTCCGCTTCGCTACTCTTTTTGTTTCGACAAAAAGGGGGAGAAAGGACTAAGTTTGCATCAACTGTGAATCATCACAGTACATACATTTTTTACAAAACTTTTCTTTAATAAACAAACTTAATATATATTTTTAAGAACTCATGCTATATTTATTCTCTTGCTCAAAAATATACTTTATGTTTTGTCATCAACAAAAAGGGGGAGATTGTTAATACAAATAGCGTCCCAAAAACGTTATTTATATTCTTTGATCTTTCATTAGTTTTGTTAATGACAAATATAAGGAATATCTTTTAGCAAATAATAAATACTAGCTTAGTCTCTTAAGTACACACTTTACACTTCACATATTAACTAAGAATTACAAGTTTAGTAACTTGTTTCCTTAAAAGGAAACTTTAATTCATAAACCATTCCATGACATCATTGTATGCATCACATACAATATCTTTGATATATCTTGGTTAGATATGCAAGCAACATAGTTGACATTTGAAGATCTTGGAAGATATGGTAAGATACAACTAAGATATGGTAAGAGACAACTATTACATAGCTGTCACATCCCACGGATCCAAGTCTTATAAAGGACGGATCCCTTTTGAGGGATCCGCCGGATCCGTGAGCTGAAGATCAGCTTGCCTATAAATAGGAAGCTGATCATTTGGCTCTCTCATCACTCATATAGCTTAAACACATATATTCATTCAGTACATATCTTACTAACATCATTCATAGTTGCATTTCACTTTGATCATCCATTTTGTAGAAAGGAGATCAAGCATTCAAGGATCTACAGAACCGTAATCCTTTAGTTGCATTACTGTGTGATCTTGTAGTTTGTTTCACACATCATATCTATCATTTGTAATCAGTGAGTGTGGTTAGTACTTTAGTCCTTAAAGTACAAAGAGTGTAGGGAGTGGTTGTACCCTTGTAAAGAACTCGACATCTAGCTTAGTGTCGGTAAAGTAATTAGGCGACGTCAGGTTGGTTCTACCTTGTGAAAGAACCCGGTGTTTAGCTTAGTACCGGAAAAGGAAGTAAGCGACGTGTAAAGGTTTTCTCCGCCTAGGAAAGGAGTTTGTTTCTTAGTGAAAGATAAACTCTCGAGTAGGAAACTCGGGGAGTGGAGTAGGGCAAGGAATAGAGTTCTTGTAGCCGAACCACTATAAACAACTGTGTCGTGTGGTTTGATCTTTCCTCTCTTTATCTTTTGTTTACATTGTGTGATTATTTATTTGTGATTGTTTCCTTTGAATTAACATATAGTAACAAAGCAAATAAAACTTTAAAAACGGTAAAAACTATTCAACCCCCCTTCTAGTTTTCCACAGAACCCTAGCTATGTTTCCCCTTCAAGTAAGTGATCCTTGTTATGATTATAAGTTAGAGTAGAGTGGGTTTTCATCATATGATCAAGATGTGATCATATGATGATATGTTATAGAAGATAAGTATATTAGATGGGTTTTGTAACCCTTGATTATGATAAATTGTGAATGATGTCTTGATGATGATAATGGTTTAGGATGTAATGATGATGATGATGATGAAAGATGAAGATGATGAAGATGATGTTATTGATAGTCTTAGTATGGACTCAACACTACTAGAAAAATAGCCTTTAATGACACCAAAATTATGACACACGCACGATAATGACACGCAAAAATGTGTCATAAAAAAACTGTCATAAATTGTACAATCTGAAGGCTAGATGACAGGCAATTTTTAGTGTCATAAAAAAACGTCCTCTAAGGCGGAGTACACTTACATTTGCGTGTCATCCCTAAAACAGACGACACTTTCTTCAGGCGGCAAGTTTAATTTACTCCCAAAAAATTCAAATCACTTCTCCAAAAATTAAACCCTTTCCCCCAAAACCATCCTATCCTTCCTTCACCTCCATTCATCCCCAATCTCCTCCCTCACTCACTCTCACACACGTTTGACTCCCTCAAACCATTACCAAAAAACCCTTAATCGTCGTCCTCATCCGGAAATCTTTCGATTTCATCTCTTCGAAAACTACTTCCTAAATCTGGATCTAATAAACATAAGATGAGTCCAAACCCTAAGCTATCCGTTGTGAAGGAATCGATCTCGGTTTCTGAAACTAATCAAATTCAAGAAGTTGCTTCCCCTGCAGATCCACATGTTAAGGTTTAATTTCAAAAATTTAAATTTACAATCTTCTTTAGTGGGTCGGTTATCTTGAGAATTGTGGCTTGATTATTTTTTGCAATTAACTTTCACTTCTTTGTAGTCTTGGTAGTGGGTCGTTCTTTAAGCTTCATCTGTGTATTGAATTAATTATTGAATTGCTTCATCGTTTAATCCTTTGTCTCGTTCTTTTTGCATCTTCATATTATTGAATTAATTAATCCGATCTCTCTCATTAGTAGGTTGGTGTTAAATAGCAGTTGTTCTATTTGTTACTGCCGTGCTTGTTTTTTGGATTGATTGCTCATCGTTTGCTGCATATACTTATCTGTAGACGGTGGTTTAATTCCTATTTTATTCCGGTCTCCATTGTGTTATTTGCAGTATCTACGATTTGGGTTAGTTGATCGTTTTTTGGTGTTTATGTTATTGATGAATGAGAGATAGTTTTGTTAATTTAGATTTGTTACGTGATCGTTTGAATAAACTTAAGAGTATGAGTGGTGGCCCGACGATTAGGGTGTCTTCACCTGCTGAGTTTTTTTCTAGTTCTAATGTTGAGTCTGGTGTTCCGCCTGTTACTAAGGTGGATGATGTACCTCAAGCTTCTGATGTTGCGGGTTGTTAGTGAGTAACATGTTGTTTTAGTATTGTGTATATGTTTAATTCTTTATGTTTCATATATATATATATATATATATATATATATATATATATATATATATATATATATATATTATATATATATATATATATATATATTGCAGCTCACATTTACTATAGCACGCAAAGTTTAAACTTTAGTAGCGGTTATGGTGGTCATAGACAAGAACATCAGGATACACGCCAACTGTTCGATGAAAGTCTTGACAGAATTTGGTTTGTGCTAAGTTGTCTTTTAATCATTATTGTTTGCATATTGGTAATAATCAATAACAGTCCTTGAAGATTACTATTAAAAATAGGAGGGACGCGTCTACGGAAATGGATTAGAAGGTATGTTTGTCGTTGGTACCTGGGCTTTAGATTCAGTATGAACGTGCCTTTGTATGTTCTTGGATTCCAAATGGAACCTTTGTGTAACGGTGTAACTGTATATGATAATTTAGTTTTGGAATAAGTAACAGATATAGAAATTATGTTTCGATATACTTAATTTTTTTAGCTGAACGGGTTGGTAGTCTGGATTGTTATTGTAATGATATAATGTAATCATAACAACAAATGCTTATTTTTAATATCAAAAAAAGAAAGAATAAGAAGTGCTTACAGGCGAGACAACCTGACTTGACTGCTGATGCATGATCCAACCTTCACAATCTGATTTTTCCACTTCTACTGAAACAATAGTTGTTGAACTGACGTTCTCTTGATTGTGCAGATAGTCAAGTGCGGAATACATATGTTCCCCCGGTATTTGATACTAATGATGCGCATCATGTTCTACCACAGATGATTCCCTGTGGTCACACTTCCAAGCTGTTTGGAATGATTGAGAGTGAGATTACCAACTCAAATCGGTTCATTGAAAAAGATGCTACCCTGATGGAGATAATCGATGAAGAAGAGGGAGATTTTAAAGAAACACAAGATATTGACGCCAAAAAGGATGAAATGCTACGCATGCACTGCTCTCATCAGGATGTAAATGAATTTGCAGGTCATTGCAACACCTTTAACGAGATTCCCAGTTGCTCAAACTCTCCAGTTGCATCTAGGCGAAGAACGCTTCAGGGAAAATATGATGCGAGGAAACAAAGCCCCGCCGCAACGCGGCGGCTCGGCGCCCACCTCGTTTTAATTAGTTAGAGGTACCTATATGGCATTTTAATTAGTTAAAGTCTACTGCTATTCTTGCATAAAATGCTGATTTGCCATTTTATTTTTAATAGATGGATGCAACCACTCCGAAGTACTCCAAGGCTAGATATGATGAAATTGTTAAGGAAGTTTCATCTTACTTGAAGAAGGTTGGCTGCTGCTCCTTGATGCCAAATAGCAAACACATTCTATGTAGCTATATATGTTCTACACATTTACCTGCATATCACCCATATATGTTTCTACAATTTTAGAATTTGAAAATAACTTGTAGTTGTATGAAACGCATTGTTTTGATATATATGAAATGCGCTTTTTTGCTATTTGTGTATTTATTTGTATTATGAGATTATCTGTTATTTAATGTGGGGACATTATTAATTTTATAAAAATTATTTAAAAAAAAAATTGAACCATGACACGCAATAAAGGGGGTCATAAAATAGTGTCATAAAAGTTTGTCGTAAAAGGGTGTCATAAAAGCGTGTCATAAATTCATGACGCGTGAAATGCGTGTCATAAAGCTTTATGACGGGTCAATCAATTACGCCAAAAGGCGCGTCATCTGACCACTTTAATGACACGCAATGCGCGTCATTAAAGGCCTTTTTTCTAGTAGTGCAAGGTAAGTAAACCGGCTATAAAATGATGTTATGATGACTTCTATGCATTATGTGTCTAGATGATCATATATGTTAAGATTAATGAATGTTTTGTGTGATGTTGTTATGTGTCAGTAAGTGTAAGGTAGTGATGGAATAGGCAAGGTTGGATTAAGGTATGTGTAAATGTTCAATGTTATAAAGGATTAAAGGTTATGATGTGTAATGTAAGAATGAATTGTAATGTTATGTTATACCCGTTTTACTTACTAAGCATTCGTGCTTACGGTTTAATGTTTCAATGTTTTGTAGGCTAAGGTGCTCAATGTGATGGCGGATAAGGGTAAGAGTTGATTTTGCGATGGGTAGAAGAATTAGTAAGAAAGTAGAGCTAGGTAGAATACCGAGCTCAAGTCAAAGTTGACACCCCCGTGAGTCCTTTAATGCTTTGTAACATGTTTTCAAGTGTTAAACGTGTGTAAGATTTGGTATGATGAAATGGGTAGTCGATTTGTATGTTATAGTGAGTTTCAAGTATTTGGAATGAAAGTTAAAGGGTCGTTTGGCTTTAAGTGTGTTTGTACCCATTTTGGGTCGTAAACGGGTCAAGTGTTATCGGAACATGTTTGATATGTTAAATGAATGATTTCTGGAAAGTTTGGTGTAAAACGGAAGTCGTATGTGGTATTTGTCATGAAATGGGTCAAAACGGGTTTTTAGTGTAAAACCCGTGATTTTGGAAGTACTATTCCGGGTGGTCAAACGAGAGATGTTTTTATATGAAAATGATCTTATGGACATACTAATGAAGTCTGGAAAGTTTGGTTAAGTTTCGAGTCCGGGAGGTCGGGTTTCTGAACGGGCTTCGCGAAATTGCATTTTTGAGACAGTAGGTTCTGTGCAGATTTTTGGGGTAGATACGGCGCATCTCCTTTTTGAGATACGGCGCATCTATTCAACAGTCCAGATTTGGTAATTGTAAAAATCATATCTTTTGATCCGTAAGTCGTCATGGGTCGTGCCACCTATCGTTTCGAAGCTAATCGAGTCTACTTTCATCTAAAAATAGCCTCAAGGGATGAATGTGTACTGATTTTTGTCAGAATACGAAAGAGTACAACGGGTCAGTTTTGGTTCAAGCGTTTCCGCGTCAAAAGTCAAAGTTTTTGGTATAAGCGGGCACGGGTGTTACACTAGGCGTGTCCAAAAGACTGCTACCCCTACCGGAGATTAATTACAAAGTTGAGTCTCTCTGCGGCTACACCTTCAAATGCTTCTTGGTCGCATACAAAGGGTATCACCAATTACAAATGGCCGCGAATGACGAAGAAAAGACCGCCTTTCACACAAACCAATGGATATTCTGTTATATAAAGATGCCATTCGGATTAAAGAACGCTGGAGCTACCTGATCCGTTTGAAAACGTATATATAAATATAAACAGTCTCAGAACGAATACTCGTGTGTAGTGTGAAACCAGGCAAGTGATCACCTGGGTCGTTTCCCAACGAGGTGTGAATGGGCAACTGTGAAAAGCTAGGATTAGAGTGACTGATGTGATTTAGATATTTTTGGATTTTGCTTTTTAACAATTCTAAATAACAAATCAAAAACAGATATGCACAATAAAATTAAACGCGAATAAAAATTAACTAAAATGCGTAACGGAAAAGCTAAAATGGGACAAAAAAGTAAAATTTATGAAATTAAAACCTAAAAATGTAAAATGACTTAAAACTTATTTAAAAACTTAAATTATATTTTTTACACTTTATTTCTATTTATTATTAATTATTTATTATTTAATTACTTATTTAAACTATTTAAATTTATAAAAAATACTAAATGAACAAAGAAAATTCTAAAACTTTTTCTAAAAATATTATTAAGTAAATAGAAGCTAAGAAAATTATAAAAATGAAACTTACTTAATTAAAATTTAAAAAGATAAATTCTATTAAATAGAAGCTATCACTATATTTCTATTTTTGGTTTTTCTTAAGGTTTAAAAATATAGTTATATTTTTCCTAGATTTAAAAATGACAAAAGAAAATTATGAAAATTAAATTTATATTTTTCTGATTATTTTTCTATTTATTATGATTTAATTACTACTAGAAACTAATAAAAAAGATTAAAAATATTAAAACTATTAATAAAAATCTGAAACTTTTTCCTAAATTATTTTATATGATTACTGAGCTAACAAAATTAAAATGGTGTTGACAGCTTTCTCTAATAAGCTACAATTAAGCTAATAAGCTACTAAATAAATAAGTTATTTAAATTAAACTGCTATTGCTATTTATAAAATAAAGGGTGCAGAGATATAATGCAAAAGACCTACGGGCACACTAGGTGGGGTGTTGGGTTTGTGTTCAGGAGGTCAGGGGTTCGAATCCCAACACAGACCTTTTTGCTAAACTATTTTTTTTAACTTTTTTATTTTTTTCTAATTACTTTTTAACTGATAATAAGCAACTTTAATTAAGACACTATTTTTATAATAAGCTAAATAAGCTAGTTTAAGCTGCTTATTCTCAACAGTAGGTATATAAAAGGTTTTTAAAGCTAAGATTTTTTAAAACAAGCTAATAAGTTGGAAATAAGCTACAAGCTACTGAGGAAGGCTAAATGGGATATAGACAAGTATGAATAAGCTAAAAAGACAAGGAAAAGCTAGGCACAAGAGCTGAAAAGCTCAAAATAAGCTTAAACCAAAACACATGTCTGCTGTTAAGGCAGTGGTGCAGGGCAAAATGGCTTATTTCAAGCTCTTGAAAAGCTGTGAAAAGCTTATCTAAAAATCTGACAAAAAATACTAGTGATATATGAGCTGGTGAACTTCAATAATCCAGAAATTGAGCTAATAAGAGCTTATGAGGTGGGAGATAAAAAATCATTTAGGGGCTGCAAAAACCACAAAAGCCAATTTTTGTAGTCTGCTTGTGTGCAGACTTGGGATTTGTGTTGTGCAGGCCTTGTGAACCAAACCAACCTTTGTGTTTACACTATATGGACTATATGGGACTTAGAGAAACCAAAATTAAGGACCAAAACAGCTTATTGCTGTATTTGGCTTATTTGAGCAGCTTGAAGGCTTAAATTGACACAGTCAACACAAAACCATATTTTCTATTGAATAGGCTAGATGGGACTTAAAAAACAGCTTAATCTACTAAAATAAGCAGGATTAAAGTTGTACTAATGGTAATTGTACAGTAACAATACAAATTGGACCCAAAATAAGCTACAGCCAAACACTCTCTTATTGGGACTGTTTTGGATTTTCTATTAGCACAGGTTGAATTAAGCTAAGATTTAAATTAAACTAAGTTTATATGACTTAATTAGGTACTAAAAAGTGATTATCAACTATAAATAAGCTGTATTAAGCAGTTTCTAATATAGGTCTATTTTTTGGTTTTTTAGAGTTTTTAAGGAAAATTAAGACAAGAGCTATATAAAACTTGATTAACTGATGACTGATGATTACAAATTACTAATAAGCATAGAATAACATAAATAAGCTGATAAATAAGCTATGGTACAGTAAATAGGAAAATTAAGAAAAAGCTTGAAAATTTCTTACAACTGCAAAGGGCTTTTAGAACAAGAACCAAGGATCAAAAACTACTCCTAGCTTGTTGTTAACAAGCTAGAAACCAGAAAAGCCATCCAGCTTAGCTTCTATCCCCCCAGAACTGCTTATTGGACCTCCCAGTTGACTTTTGTTGACTATTTTCCATATTTGAATATTAAGCAACTTAATTCTATATAAACTTATAATAAGCTATGATAAGCTCTTATAAGCTTATAGCAAGGGTTTTTGTGGCTTTTGATTGGTTCTTGGTAGCTAAACAACTAAATACGAATTACAGAGAACATGGAAACTTGAACTTTCATTAACTCTTGGAATAATCAGTACAATACATGAGTAAACTAGTACATAGAACTTGAAACAAACTAGAATTACAAATAACAATTTAACTTGAACCTGAAATAACATTAGCTACTTTTCTACACTAATTTTGGTCCTAATCTACTGACAAACTTTATTCTTGGTCTTCTCTTCTTTAAATAGCAATCCCAAATGACTCAGTGATCAAAACCGAGCTAATCCCACCCATCCAATTGTTCTCAATTCATCTCATTCGTCCAATGTATTTTTGGCGGGAAAAGTGGCATGTGGGATTTTGGCTTATTCTGGGCAAGTGGGGGTTAACGTGTGAAGTTTTATCAATAGAGGAGGGGGGTGGTGGATTGTGTCAAGTGGTTTGGCAGAGAAATACTATGGGTTGAGGGGTGGTATTGGCGGGGATAAGGGGAAGAAGACGGGTCAAACATAAGTTTGACCCTGGGATATTTAGTTAGGGTGAGTGGGCCGGGTTTATTTGTGGGATTGGGCTTGGGTTTAAGTTGTGGGTTGGATTTAGTTATCAGACTTGGGTTGGGTAAATAGGTTTAGGTTTAGATAGGATCCGGATTTATTTGTTAATTTAGCACAAGGACCTATCTTGTAATTGCTGAATTCTTGAAGGGCTAAACCTGTAATTTTTCCAAAGTTATCACAAGGGTATTTCTTGCCAAGTGTGAATAGCACAAGGATTTAAAACATATTTTTTCATTTTTAAAACACCCGGGGACTAATATTGACAACTTTTAAAATTTGAGGGACTAGACTTGCCATTTATGCAAACTTTGTATGTTTTCACTTGATTTTAATCATTTTGCATCTGAAACATATAAAAACACATTTTTAATGATATTTATAACATTTATGGCAATTTGTGTGCTTTTGGCTGTTTATGTGGGTTTAAACAAGGTAAATATATGTGTATTTAGACACATATCAAATCCCCCACACTAAACTATTGCTAGTCCCTAGCAATCTTTTATGAAAATTTAATGGATTTTATCTCTTTACCAAAAGCCATTACTTCTGGAGTAGCCAATTGTTTTAGTATGTGATACTTTGGTACAAT
Source organism: Artemisia tridentata subsp. tridentata (assembly GCA_021014915.2). NCBI lineage: Eukaryota > Viridiplantae > Streptophyta > Magnoliopsida > Asterales > Asteraceae > Artemisia > Artemisia tridentata. The sequence continues at coordinate 25,230,461 of CP139509.1, forward strand.
GATAACCAAATGATTTTAAGCAAACCATCAGCTGTCAACGGTTTTGATTTGTCTTTACCAAAAGCCGTTTGCTTCTGGACTAGCCAACTCTTAGATAAATTACAACTATTATCTTTGGTGAGCTGATTACCAATCATGGTTTTTCACTGCCTTAACCACAAGCCATAACCTTGCGGGCTAGCCAACTCTTCACTTATAAAGATATGGTGAGTCGAAAACCATACAATTTTCGGCAAATTGTCAGCCATAAACGGATTTGATATATCTTTACCAAGAGCCGTTTGCTCTCGGATTAGCCAATCCTTATGTGGGTTAGACATGGCGGACTGATAACCATTTATTGCGTTCTAAGTGAGAAAAAATTTTAAAATTTTGGCCGAAATGGTGGTACTGGGGCACTAAAAGGTACATATGTGAACAAATTCGCCAGAATTCCCCCCCACACTTAGAACTGAATATTGCCCTCAATATTCAAAGCACTGGTTGTTAAACTAACACTTAGAACGTAAAAAGGAAATACTAATAGCCATTTTATTTATTTATTTATTTATTATTATTTTTTTGAACAATGTACATATTTACAATATGTGGGGAATCTCCCCCACACTTAGGTGAGACATGGGTGAAAACCCATATTTTGCTACTGTTTTTATTAACCGAGTCGCTAGCTTGACTCGACCCCGAATTTATTGGTTCATGGGGAAGTAAGTGGAAGAAACCATCTCCATCGGACTTTCATTAAAAATGTTTGGATAAAAACTGAAGTATTAGAAAGTTCCACCCCGATGAGATATACACAGACAGACCCGGCTTACAAATGATAAATGAAAATGCCGGGGTCAAAGATAGTGTCTTCATTCCCGAAGGAGTGAAGAACAGGAGAAGTCACCGTGTAGGTGAAGAAAAGAAAGAAAGTCATGATAAAAATCATGACTAACTCATCATCATTAGAAGGAGAATTCATGATTTCAGTATCATGATTCTCATCATTTAAGCTCGGCTGATCAAGACAATTCAAGGGTGGGAGGGATGGGATTGTGATATCAATCAAATTCTCAGTGTTGAGAACATTTCCCTCAGGGGCACACAAAACATCTTTGTCAAGATCAAAGTGGAAGTTATCATACTCCAGCGGAGATATGATATGAGTGAGTTCACTGGAGAACTCCTCGAAGGCAAATGATTCATATTCCGGAATAGAGTCATCGGAAAACAGGTCACTATCCTTTATGGGGATAGGAGATGAAATGGATTTTTCATTGAAAGCCTCGATTTTAGAAATGAGAAGATTAACATTTAATAATGTTTCACGAAGAGTTTCGTCTTTGATTATTTCTTCATCATTCTCTTCTTCTAAGCTGACAAGCTCAGAAGGTGATTCCTCAACATAATCGATGTCCTCACAAAATAAAGAATCATCATTACTTGAAGTATAATCATCGTCAGAATTGGAAAACATCTCAACACGATCATGTGAAATGTCAAGAAGAGGCAAATCACACATATCATCAGAAATACCCTCGGACTTACTTGGGATTGGGACAAGGTTTTCAGCACTAGACTTTATGAATTCGTCCGATTCCTTTTCAGGAATAGTGCTAATATGCTCATCCCCCATAATAAGAGAGTCTTTGGGGTCCAAAGCTGGAAAGAACGATGGGATTGTAATAGACTGAGGGAGTTGAGAAATGATGCCTCCCAAAGGAACAATACTCTCCTCGTCGTCCTCCTCATCAATATTGCTAGCATAAATGGCTTTCATTTGTTCGTCGGCTAGCAATTCTGCAATAGTCTTGTCTTCCTGCCTTTTCTGGACAGGTGTAATTGCAGCTGATGAATTCTCGCAACCTTCGCACATAGAATCATCATCATCGTCATCGTAAATGAAACTTTGACGATATTTGGAACTTATTCTAGCTGTTTGTTCTTCTTCAGCTAGAAGCTCTCCAATGGTTTTCTGATGATGATCTTCTTGGGCATTTTTAACAGCCAAATCATTAAATGTATCCATCATATTTTGGAGTTTTTGGAATACATTTTCAAAAGATTTTTCAAGAGGAGATGGCTGAGGTTGAATCATTTGATACTGTGGAGGTTGGTCATGACAAGAATAGTCGTAATTGTCACAAGGGACCTGCTCATAGACAAGCGGGGACCTCGTTTGACAATCGTATTCATAATGTGGACCACCACAGTACTCACAACAATACATTTGCTGTGACTGATTCGGTGAATCATATGGATATTGGTCATACCCGAAATTTTGACTATTACAAGAAACCTGCTCATAGACAAGCGGGTCATTTGTTTGACAATCAAAACTTGAGTGTGGACCTCCACAATGTTCACAAGGATCATTTGACATATTTTGAAATGATGTATCATCGAAGTTTTGATAACACGGCTCTTGCCAAAATGAATCCTGAGAAGGGGTACTGAAATCGTTGTGAAAATCTGGATAATCAAGTGTGAATGGCTGATAAGTGCAAAAACATTGCTTACACTGTGAATCATCCCCCAACGGATTTTCACACATACAACAATTAAGCTGAGTGAGTGAAGATGGCTGGGGTTGTGGAGAGTGTTTGGAAAAAGAATCCGGAGGTGGGACAAGTGGTGTGCTCTGAGAGCTAGGAATTTCCACCACTTCCGTTATGGTCTCTGGTTCTTGTTCTTGATAAACGTGAAGAGTAGGCAAGTCGTTCTTTTTAGTCACCGTTCTAAGCTCTACACGTTCTCTTGACAAACTTTTAACCGTAAATTGTGAAAGGTTTGGATTAATTCTTGACTGTTTGCCATTAATAGCATGTATCTTGGGCTGTGAAGGGCAGTCGGAAGAACTTTGAGAATCATTGATGGAATTAAGCACTCTTTTGAGGGCTTCTTTACACCAATAACAAGATCCACAATCCTTTGGTACATGCTCTCCACACAGCTCACACGCACACTTAGAACAACGAAGGCTGTCAATCAACGGGCTTTCACAATTCAAACATTTGTACCCGAGAGACGCCATAGAAGAAAGGGTATACGAAGTTTAGAATTAAATGGATAGAGGGCAAAGGGATAAAGAATCAAAAAGGGTAAGAGGGTAAAGATGAATATTTTTGGGTTTTTTGGTAAAAAAATTTCAATCAAAACAAGATCAAAGCAAAACACAAGGAACTTAAACCTTAAATCAACCAGCGTACGGTAGCTCTCTAACTGAAAAACGCACAGAGTGGCGGAGAAGCAAAGGTGGGCAATTAATGCTCCTTAAAAACTCGCTTCTTTCAGTTCGACAATTTAATGTCAAACTATCCTTAAACCTCCGTTATAGTTTGTTTATCAATCAAAGGTGAGCCGAATTCGCAAGCGACACAAAGGCAAGTTTTAATCTTAGGTTTGGGAACTTATTATGGTCGTACCCCCAGTTAGGTAGTACTCTGTCTTGATTTTCGATGGTAATATTTTATTATTGTTATGTATTAAAGAAAATGGAAAATGTTTTTGGGTTTTTAATTTTTTATATGATAATAATAATAATATATATAGAAAATAAAAATATTTTTGTATTTTATATTGTTTTTGGGAAATAGGAACTTCTAGAAGAAGGATCTCGAATCACTAATCGCTAAAATTCTTCACAATAGTCGCAGCACACCTCCCCGGCAGCGGCGCCAAAATTTGGTCCGTCTGAAAACGTATATATAAATATAAACAGTCTCAGAACGAATACTCGTGTGTAGTGTGAAACCAGGCAAGTGATCACCTGGGTCGTTTCCCAACGAGGTGTGAATGGGCAACTGTGAAAAGCTAGGATTAGAGTGACTGATGTGATTTAGATATTTTTGGATTTTGCTTTTTAACAATTCTAAATAACAAATCAAAAACAGATATGCACAATAAAATTAAACGCGAATAAAAATTAACTAAAATGCGTAACGGAAAAGCTAAAATGGGACAAAAAAGTAAAATTTATGAAATTAAAACCTAAAAATGTAAAATGACTTAAAACTTATTTAAAAACTTAAATTATATTTTTTACACTTTATTTCTATTTATTATTAATTATTTATTATTTAATTACTTATTTAAACTATTTAAATTTATAAAAAATACTAAATGAACAAAGAAAATTCTAAAACTTTTTCTAAAAATATTATTAATTAAATAGAAGCTAAGAAAATTATAAAAATGAAACTTACTTAATTAAAATTTAAAAAGATAAATTCTATTAAATAGAAGCTATCACTATATTTCTATTTTTGGTTTTTCTTAAGGTTTAAAAATATAATTATATTTTTCCTAGATTAAAAATGACAAAAGAAAATTATGAAAATTAAATTTATATTTTTCTGATTATTTTTCTATTTATTATGATTTAATTACTACTAGAAACTAATTAAAAAGATAAAAAATATTAAAACTATTAATAAAAATCTGAAACTTTTTCCTAAATTATTTTATATGATTACTGAGCTAACAAAATTAAAATGGTGTTGACAGCTTTCTCTAATAAGCTACAATTAAGCTAATAAGCTACTGAATAAATAAGTTATTTAAATTAAACTGCTATTGCTATTTATATAATAAAGGGTGCAGAGATATAATGCAAAAGACCTACGGGCACACTGGGTGGGGTGTTGGGTTTGTGTTCAGGAGGTCAGGGGTTCGAATCCCAACACAGACCTTTTTGCTAAACTATTTTTTTTAACTTTTTTATTTTTTTCTAATTACTTTTTAACTGATAATAAGCAACTTTAATTAAGACACTATTTTTATAATAAGCTAAATAAGCTAGTTTAAGCTGCTTATTCTCAACAGTAGGTATATAAAAGGTTTTTAAAGCTAAGATTTTTTAAAACAAGCTAATAAGTTGGAAATAAGCTACAAGCTACTGAGGAAGGCAAAATGGGATATAGACAAGTATGAATAAGCTAAAAAGACAAGGAAAAGCTAGGCACAAGAGCTGAAAAGCTCAAAATAAGCTTAAACCAAAACACATGTCTGCTGTTAAGGCAGTGGTGCAGGGCAAAATGGCTTATTTCAAGCTCTTGAAAAGCTGTGAAAAGCTTATCTAAAAATCTGACAAAAAATACTAGTGATATATGAGCTGGTGAACTTCAATAATCCAGAAATTGAGCTAATAAGAGCTTATGAGGTGGGAGATAAAAAATCATTTAGGGGCTGAAAAAACCACAAAAGCCAATTTTTGTAGTCTGCTTGTGTGCAGACTTGGGATTTGTGTTGTGCAGGCCTTGTGAACCAAACCAACCTTTGTGTTTACACTATATGGACTATATGGGACTTAGAGAACCCAAAATTAAGGACCAAAACAGCTTATTGCTGTATTTGGCTTATTTGAGCAGCTTGAAGGCTTAAATTGACACAATCAACACAAAACCATATTTTCTATTGAATAGGCTAGATGGGACTTAAAAAACAGCTTAATCTACTAAAATAAGCAGGATTAAAGTTGTACTAATGGTAATTGTACAGTAACAATACAAATTGGACCCAAAATAAGCTACAGCCAAACACTCTCTTATTGGGACTGTTTTGGATTTTCTATTAGCACAGGTTGAATTAAGCTAAGATTTAAATTAAACTAAGTTTATATGACTTAATTAGGTACTAAAAAGTGATTATCAACTATAAATAAGCTGTATTAAGCAGTTTCTAATATAGGTCTATTTTTTGGTTTTTTAGAGTTTTTAAGGAAAATTAAGACAAGAGCTATATAAAACTTGATTAACTGATGACTGATGATTACAAATTACTAATAAGCATAGAATAACAGAAGCAAGCTGATAAATAAGCTATGGTACAGTAAATAGGAAAATTAAGGAAAAGCTTGAAAATTTCTTACAACTGCAAAGGGCTTTTAGAACAAGAACCAAGGATCAAAAACTACTCCTAGCTTGTTGTCAACAAGCTAGAAACCAGAAAAGCCATCCAGCTTAGCTTCTATCCCCCCAGAACTGCTTATTGGACCTCCCAGTTGACTTTTGTTGACTATTTTCCATATTTGAATATTAAGCAACTTAATTCTATATAAACTTATAATAAGCTATGATAAGCTCTTATAAGCTTATAGCAAGGGTTTTTGTGGCTTTTGATTGGTTCTTGGTAGCTAAACAACTAAATACGAATTACAGAGAACATGGAAACTTGAACTTTCATTAACTCTTGGAATAATTGATGAGTGTCTAAATACTCATCATTTTATACCAATCTGAACTGCCAAAACATCCAAAAACACTCAGAAATGCATCATAATACTAAAATTATCCCAGAATTGTGTTTTATATGTTTCAGATGCAAAATGTTTAAAAACTGATGAAAAATAGAACAAAGTTTGCATAATTGGCAGTTTCAGTCCCTCAACTTTTAAAAGTTGTCAAAACTAGTCCCTGGTTATTCTAAAAACAGGAAAAGTCATCAAAGGTCCTTTAAGAATCATAAAATTACATAATAAGTCCTTTGGTGCAAAGTTTTAGAAAATTACAATTTCACCCCTAAACTTTTGGAAAATTACATAAATGGTCCTCGGGTGTTTTAAATTGTAACAAAATACAAAATAGGTCCTTTGGTTTATCTAACTTGGCAATAATGGTCCTTGGAATAAACTTTGGAAAGATGACAACTCAGCCCCTCAACTATGCATAAATTACAAGTTTGGTCCCTATGCTTATTTAAACTACCAAATCCGGATCCAAACTAATCATTAACCCAAAATCCAAATACCCAGCCTAAACACTAAATACCCATTACCCATACCCAAGCCCAATTAATAAACAAGCCCAATCCCTTTGACTGAGTTTAACAACTCAGTCAAACCATGGTTTGACCCTTCGTCTAAACCACCCAACCCGCCAAAACCATCCAGTCACCCCCCACCTCACCAAAACCACTCACCACCTCATCCCCCCTCCTCCTACACGTTACCTAACATTGCCAAAAGCAATTAATGCATCTCTCCCACTCCCACTAGCTAAATCAGAGATAAACACCATTTGTCCTGTTTCCCGCCAAAATTACAAGTGGACGTTTGAGATAAATTGAGAGCAATTGAATGGTGGGGATATGATCAGGATGTCGACAAAGGGTTATCCCACTTGAATTATGTATATATAGATAGCTTGTAAGCCTTAATTGGCAAGTAGGTAAAATTAGTATAATTCGTATTTCAATTTCCAGTAGTTGTAATTTGTAATTTCAAGTTCAATCAATCAATACAAATTAACATTAGTGTATTTGTTGTTGTTCCTTGATTTATTGTCAGTAGTTAATGATTATACCAATTTTCTGATTTTCATATGTTCTGTGAATTAGATCATTGATAAGTAGTCTATGAATCAACTTCTCAGTTGATTCTAATAGCTTATATAAGCTTTATATAGCTTATTGTAAGTTAATTGTAGGGTAAACATGTTCTAAATTCAAGAAATCAAGATGGTCAATGAAAGTCAACTTTAAGGCCAATAAGCTATTTCTGAGTGGATAAGCTAGTTCAGGAAGCTTGTGTGGGTTTTCTAGCTTGTTTCTGACAAGCTAGATTGGTTCTAGTCCTTGGTTCTTTGTGCATCAATCCCACTCAGTTGTAAGCTTTTATGTGATTTTTGCTTAATCTTCTAAGTTACTGTATATCACCTTATTTGTAGCTTATCTGTGTTATTTCCAGCTTATCAGTAGTTAGTGATCACATTTTATCAATATCATTAGTTTTAAGTAGCTTTTATATCATTTCACTTAAAAACTCTAAAAAGACCAAAAATAGTCAAATCTAGTATAGCTTAATTGATTGCTTATATTCCTGTTGAAAGTTGCTCATTAGGGTTTACATAAGTTAGTTGATAAGTTACATCAGGTCTTTTAGTTTCAGATTTGTGTTTTCCTTTGGAAATCCACCACAGACACCACTAGAAGGGGTGTTTGGTTTTTGTGCAGTCAAGGGGTCAACCCATTGTTACTGTTGATTTACCTTTTGCCCAACTTTGTTTCAGCTTAAGTAGACCATAATAAGCTGTTTTGAGGTTGTGATAAGCCTTATAGATTAAAAATCCAATTTTTGTTTGCCTGTGGAAATTTCAGACCCTAGTGAGCTCAAACAAGCTCATACTAGCCACAAGCTAGCTTGGTCCTTGTTCTTGGCTTCTCTGAGTCTCTTGTGACTCTATTAGAAGTAATCAAGAGTTGGATAAGGTCCTTTGGTCTGTGCATTCTTCTGCACACAAAACACATCAGCAGCACTCAGTGTATACTGAGTGCTTAGGTTGCTGATCTAGGCTCCAATTGGACATCAATTGGGTGTTTTGTGATAGGGCTTTTAGGTTTTCTAGATAGCTCATAAGCCTAGCTAGGTTTTGCCCCCATAAGTTTGCACTTCACTGCTTATCTTAAGTGCTTAATTAGTCTGCAAAGTTAGCTAGTTTTCCTGATTTTCTGCATAAGCCTTGCAAACAGCCAAGTGCTTATCTAGCTTAATTCTTGTGCTTATTTGTATTTTCAAGTTGTTCTGTGCTTATTATTTTTGTTTAATCCATTCCTGAGCTTTTGGGAATTTTTGGATATCATTTAGCTTATTTTGGGCTTATTCCTAAACTGCTTATCTGCCCAAATCAGCCTTATAAGCTTAGTTAGCTTTTCATTTTATTTTTCCTATCTTTTAATTTATATTTTAGAATTATCTGTAAAGTTTCATAATTTTCTGAATAGTTTTGATATTTTTAAACTTTTTAATTAGTTTAAAATAGTAATTAAATCATAATAAATAAAATATTAATCAGAAAAATATAATTTTAATTTTCATAATTTTCTTTTGTCATTTTTAATATAGGAAAAATATAAAAATATTTTTAGACCTTAAGAAAAACCAAAAATAGAAATATAGTGATAGCTTCTATTTAATAGAATTTATCTTTTTAAATTTTAATTAAGTAATTTTCATTTTTATAATTTTCTTAGTTTCTATTTACTTAATAATATTTTTAGAAAAAGTTTTAGAATTTTCTTTGTTTATTTAGTATTTTTTATAAATTTAAATAGTTTAATTAGTAATTAAATAATAAATAATTAATAATAATTAAATAAAAAGTATAAAAAATATATATAATTTAAGTTTTTAAATAAGTTTTAAGTAATTTTACATTTTTAGGTTTTAAATTTTATAAATTTCAGTTTTTGTCCCATTTTAGCTTTTCTGTTACGCGTTTTAGTTTATTTATTCGGTTTTATTTTCTTGTGTATATTTGTCTTTAAATTGTTATTTAGAATTGTTAAATAAAGCAAAATCAAAAGCAATCTAAATCATCAGTCACTCTAATCCTAGCTTTTCACAGTTTTTCATTCACACCTTGTTGGGAAACGATCCAGGTGATCACTTACCTGGTTTCACACTACACACGAGTATCCGGTTTTGAGACTGCATATATTTATATAAGCGTTTTCAGAGTGGATCAATAATCAGTACAATACATGAGTAAACTAGTACATAGAACTTGAAACAAACTAGAATTACAAATAACAATTTAACTTGAACCTGAAATAACATTAGCTACTTTTCTACACTAATTTTGGTCCTAATCTACTGACAAACTTTATTCTTGGTCTTCTCTTCTTTAAATAGCAATTCCAAATGACTCAGTGATCAAAACCGAGCTAATCCCACCCATCCAATTGTTCTCAATTCATCTCATTCGTCCAATGTATTTTTGGCGGGAAAAGTGGCATGTGGGATTTTGGCTTGTTCTGAGCAAGTGGGGGGTTAACGTGTGAAGTTTTATCAATAGAGGAGGGGGTTGGTGGATTGTGTCAGGTGGTTTGGCAGAGAAATACTATGGGTTGAGGGGTGGTATTGGCGGGGATAAGGGGAAGAAGACGGGTCAAACATAAGTTTGACCCTGGGATATTTAGTTAGGGTGAGTGGGCCGGGTTTATTTGTGGGATTGGGCTTGGGTTTAAGTTGTGGGTTGGATTTAGTTATCAGACTTGGGTTGGGTAAATGGGTTTAGGTTTAGATAGGATCCGGATTTATTTGTTAATTTAGCACAAGGACCTACCTTGTAATTGCTGAATTCTTGAAGGGCTAAACCTGTAATTTTTCCAAAGTTATCACAAGGGTATTTCTTGCCAAGTGTGAATAGCACAAGGATTTAAAACATATTTTTTTCATTTTTAAAACACCCGGGGACTAATATTGACAACTTTTGAAATTTGAGGGACTAGACTTGCCATTTATGCAAACTTTGTATGTTTTCACTTGATTTTAATAATTTTGCATCTGAAACATATAAAAACACATTTTTAATGATATTTATAACATTTATGGCTATTTGTGTGCTTTTGGCTGTTTATGTGGGTTTAAACAAGGTAAATATATGTGTATTTAGACACATATCACTACCTATCAACAACTGGTGGATAAGGCTTTCAAAAAACAAATTGGGAGAAATCTAGAGGTATATGTGGATGACCTGGTCATTAAAAGTCATTCGGAGGTGGAGATGCTAAGAGACGTAGAAGAAACCTTCCAAACATTCAGGAAAATCAACATGAAGTTGAACCCAAAAGAGTGCACCTTTGGGGCAGAGGAAGGGATGTTTTTAGGCCATCTGATTAACAAAAAGGGGATTGGGGCATGGCCGGATAAATCCGCGGTGGTGGCTCAGTTGCCCTCTCCCCGCACACTTAAGGAAGTGCAGAGCCTAATGGGAAATTGGCAAGTCTCAACCGCTTCCTATCAAAGTCAGCAGAAAAATCCTTGTCGTTCTTTAAGACGTTAAAGAAGTGCATCAAGAAAAGTGACTTTCAGTGGACACTAGAAGCAGAGCAAGCATTCAAGGAAATGAAGAACCACATAGCCAACCTCCCCACCCTAACGGCTCCGCGACCACGGGAGGAACTACTAATGTACATATCCGTGGCAAAAGAAGCCATTAGCGCAGTCTTGCTGGTGGAAAGAGGACCAATCCAACAACCCATCTACTTCATCAGCCGCACATTGCAACCCCCAGAAGTAAATTATGCCCCAATGGAAAAGTTGGTTTTGGCACTGATCCACGAGGTCAGGAGATTGAGGAGATACTTCTAGGCACATCCAGTAGTAGTCATCACGGATCAGCCAATCAAACAAATGCTCTCAAAAACAGAAAAAACTAGGAGATTGGCTAAGTGGGCTATTGAACTGGAGGACATGACATCAGCTACAGGCCGCGGACGTCAATAAGGGGATAAGTGCTAGCTGACTTCATTGCGGAAATCCCAGAAGAAAAGACTCCGGAACCCGGTGAAACCGCGAAAGAACATCCATATGTTGAACCATGGAGTTTATACACTGACGGATCATTCTGCCAAGAAGGATCAGGAGCGGGCCTGATTCTCACAAACCCTGAAGGTGTGGAATTTACTTACGCGTTGAGATTTGAGTTTGATGCATCTAACAATGAAGCAGACTATGAAGCACTAATAGCAGGCTTAAGAATAGTTGAGCAAATGGGAGTCCAGCACCTGTCCGCGAATGTTGACTCCCGGCTGGTCGCAAACCAGATTAATGGGGCCTACGAAGCCAAGGAAGAAAGTATGGCATCGTATCTGGCGAAAACCAATGCCTTGATATGAAGCTTCCGCACATTCACCATTAGACAGGTGTCGCGCAATCAGAACAAACAAGCAGATGCTCTAAGCAAGATAGCCTCCACCAGCTTTGCTCATTTGTCAAAGCAAGTTCTTGTTGAAACATTAAAAGTAAAATCAACATAAGAAAAGGAAGTAATGGCTGTGGTAGAGGAAGAAGAGGACACTTGGATGACCCCCCTCATAGCCTACTTGAAGCACGAATTACTTACATCAGATCAGAAAGAGGCAAGAAAACTAAAAGTCAAGGCATGCCAATACTCCGTCATTGATGGGGTATTATTCCGCAAGTCCTTTCTACAACCGTGGCTGCGATGCGTAGGTCCGGCACAAGCAAGCTACTTAATCAGAGAGATCCACGAGGGCTCATGCAGCATGCACTCAAGACCGCGGTCTATTGTGGCCAAAGCGATCAGATCCGGATACCACTGGCCCACAATGCACAAGGACGCAAGGGAAATCATAAACAAATGTCAAGACTGCCAGGTGCACCGGCCGGTTTCCAGGAACCCCCAACAAAAGTTGAACCCCATCACCTCCCCCTGGCCGTTCTACAAATGGGGAATAGACATCTGCGACCCATTCCTAGAAGCTCCAGGAAGGATCAAATACCTGATAGTCGCAATAGACTACTTTACAAAATGGATAAATCGAAGCCAAGGCTCTCGCAACAATCACCGGCAATCAGGTCAAAAAGTTTGTGTGGGATAACATTGTATGCAGGTTCGGACTTCCAGGGAAAATAGTCGCGGACAACGCCAAACAATTCCGGGACAACCCCTTCAAGGATTGGTGTGAAAAGCTCAACATCAAACAACGATTTGCATCGGTCAAACACCCCCAGGCAAATGGACTGGTAGAAAGAGCAAATCGAAGTTTAGGTGAAGGAATCAAAGCAAGGATTGATCAAGGAAGCCGGGACTGGCTGGAAGAAGTTCCGCATGTACTATGGGCACACAGAACTATGATCAAATCCAGCAACGAGGACACCCCGTTCTCCTTAACCTATGGGACGGAGGCTGTCATCCCCGTCGAGATCGGAATGCCATCCTTAAGGTGTGCTCTGTTTGATCCGATAACAAATGACGACCTGCAGCTAAATTTGGATTTAGTCGAAGAAAGAAGAGAGGTCGCGGCAATCCAAGAGGCCAAAAGCAAAACTCAAATGGAGAAGTATTACAACGCCAAAGTTCGCGGCACAAGCTTCAGGCCAGGAGATTTCGTCTACCGCAGCAATGATGCAAGCCTTGTGGAAGACACCGGAAAGCTGGGCCCCAAATGGGAAGGCCCATATGAAGTCGTGGAAGCTTTGGGGAAAGGAGCTTATAAGCTCAGAGGTCAAGATGGTCGGGATATACCCCGGACTTGGAACATCCGGAACCTCAAGAAATGCTATTTGTAATTAAATATAAGAACTCCCATCTTTTGTATGCAATAGCGGGAGTCCGCATCTACAAGCTAAGTTAACTACCATGTATTAATCCTATAATTAATGATATGTGGGGTCTGATAAACTCCACAACTTTTCCCAAAAAATTTACTTGTCATTTTTTATGTCTCTTTTGCATGCATAACCCGGACTACGAAATCCGGACGCGTAAGCGGCCTCACAAGCCCGGCATGAGGACATTGCACCTCAAATTATCTAAGGCATATAAGTGGTATTGCAAACCCATTGACCATATTAAACTATCCCCGGAAATCCTAAGTACGGATACACAGAGATAGTAAACTAAGTCCGACCGTATGAGCCCCGGCAAAAACAAACACATAATGGAAAAACAACCAAGTGTTAATACACATGAAAATTGGTTAAGTCATATTCATTATCCAAACGTTTACAAGATGCACGGATGCATTCATCCGGATTACATCCACAAAAAGATAAAGATTAAAAAGCTTCACAGTGACGCGGCAGGGTAGATATAGTCAAAATATCCCCCGAACAACAGCCGCACATACCTAATTATGAGGGTTCTCAAGGTTATGGGAGTCAAGCATGGAGGAGTCAAACATGTCATTATGTTCAACACCATCTCCAGCCAAAAGGACTTCCATGGTAACCCCGGTCTGAGGAACTTCCGTAGTAACAACGGTCACAGGCTCGACAAATACTGCAGCAACACTGGAGGAAGGCTGGGGATCAACAGGCTTGGGAAGCACAATAGCAAGACCCCTGTCACTGTAGTCAAACTCCACCCCGTACTTCTTGTTTTTGAAGTCCTTGTAAGCTTCAATAGCCCTGGGGCGGTGATGAACTCAAATAAGTACATTTTATTACCATCATTTATCCTATTAATTTGACTTGTTTTACTATATTATGTATGAAGATTGATACTTAATCGTTTACTTTTGTAATTCTCAGGTAAAAACAAGCATTTGGTGAAACTTAGCGATTATGGACTAAAAATGGAGTAAAATGATCATGATTGGAATCGGTTGTTGGAATGAAGAGAATGAAGACCACTGCCTGACTTTGAAGAATGCGCCGCATGGATTTATCCCATGCGCCGCATATGAAACTTTGGTCAACGAAGAATAATCAACTTGTTCTACTCCAGATGCGCCGCATCTCACCTATTACATACGGCGCATCACTATCAATATCTCACCAGATACGATCCAAGATACAAGAGGACATACGCCGCATCTAATCATGGAGTTACGCCGCATCTTCTGGCGGTGTACGAATATTCCTGAATATTATAATCTTGGACCCCACGCGAAGTTACCTTGATACGCCGCATCGGACCAATCCGATGCGCCGTATCGGCCATATACAATCCTTACCAAGAATTCAAGAGATCAAGTGAAGATTAGAAGCTTAATGAAGAAGTCAAGATTACAAGTCGACACTTGAAGATGCTTTCGTATTTTGGCCATAAAATCTTCATCCGGACTCCGATTTAGTTGATTCAAGCGGCCACGGAAAGAGAAAAAGGAGATCTACCTATATCTGATGGAGATGCGGCGCATCTGGTCCTTAGATGCGCCGTATTGGGAGATGAGGCGCATCTGGTCTTTAGATGCGCCGTATTGGGTCAGTTTCAGACTTGGAGGCTACGTTTACTTATAGATGCGGCGCATCTAACTCTCTAGATGCGCCGTATCGACCCAGATTTCAGAAACTATAAATACCGAACTCATTAACGAATTAGGGTATCTTTGGGAACCCTTAGGGCCATTCCCAGACGATCAAGGCCTCTCAAAACAGCAGAAGATCACCCTTGAAGACCCAATCATCCTTGAAGAACATCTCTAATCATTGTTATATTACTTAATCATTCGGTTAGCGTATCGTATTCACTATGTTTCATACTCTATTCATTATGATTATGTTTATGTACTTTGTTACAGAGATTATGGGCTAACACCCTTTGGTGTTAGCCAAGTTTATGATTATTTGATGGTTTAATTAGTTTCTAATTCGATTGGTTGCTTAGTCTTCGTTTTGATTACTTTATTAGTTTATACTTCATTAATATCGTTTGCGTGATTAATGTAAGCTCCTTAAGGGCTAAATAATATATAAACATGGTAATCATTAAGCAACTTTATGCGGGTTCTGATTAATTGTGACAGGATTAGTCAGTCAAAAAGACTTAAAATGGAATCTAGAATAGGATACACATAAGTAATCATTAAGGGTTTACTCGCCGATAAGATTAGAGCCAATGCTTTGGTGACTTTTATTAGTGCATTGATAACCTCTGTGTCTAGCTGAGCATTGCTTGGGTCGCCATGCCCCTTCCTCGCCTATTTAGGATAGACCGCGCCTAGTCGTGAGCACCATCACTACATGTCTTAGAAACTTATCAAAACTTAATCTTATATGACTAAACTTGGTTAACATGTTCTTCCTATCTTTGGTGTCTTCATACTTGTATTGTTTGTTTTACTTTATTAGTTCATTAGAAAACCAAACTCGTGCCAGTCTCTCAGGCTGAACCCCCTTTTGCTTTAGTTTAGGATTAATTTAGTAGAGTCGAATACCTTTAGAATTAGTATATTAGAAATCTCACTCTTAGTGATCGACACCCTACTTACCAACTAGGCTACATTGATCGGGTACACTGCCCGTTAGTGTTTGTTATAGGTTAAGTCGGCAAAATATAAATGTAAAACTTGATAAGGAATAATCACCTATACAACGACACATCAAGTTTTTGGCGCCGCTGCCGGGGAGTGAATTTATCTATTTGCTAGTTTTATTGGTATTTTCTGTTTTTAGTTTGTTTTTGTGTGTTTGGTTTGTTTGTCTGTTAGTTTGTTTATATTCTGTGTGTCTGTCTCAGAAGGGAGATACGGCGTATTCTTGTCTGTGAAAACGGCGCATCTTTCTGTTTCAATACGGCGTATTCTTGTCTGTGAATACGGCGTATTGACGTTCTGTGGGCAAAATTTTTTTTAGTTTGTGTGATTTAGTGTTTAAATTTAAATAAAAAAAAAAAAAAAAAAAAAAATTACAGGAAGCTAATACGGCGTATCCATTGTCTGTTGGATACGGCGTATTAACTTGTATCGCATACGGCGTATCTATTGTCTGTTAGATACGGCGTATCGACCTTCTGTGACCCAAAAATATTTTTAGTTTTTATTTTATTTTATTTTTAGTGGTTAATTAGTTTTTAGTATTTTTATTTTTTTGTTTGGTCTACTGTTGTTCTTCTTGGTTGTTTTGTTTTTCAGGAAATCATGGTGATCGAGAAAAACATTAATGACCTGACCATGGAAGAATATTTCCAATATGCAAGATACGATGAAGAAAAGTGGTACACAAAATCCAGGAGAGAAACGAGGCTTGAATTAAAAGGGCACTTTCTAAAGGAGCTACGTGATAATGCTTTCAGTGGTGCAGAAAATGAGGATGCTAATGAGCATGTTGAAAAAGTGGTCGAGATCGTTGATTTGTTTCATACACCTCATGTAGGGAAAGACCATATAATGTTACGAGTATTCCCGATTTCACTCACTGGACAAGCATATCGATGGATTAAAACTATTCCTGCTAGAAGCATCACTACATGGGCCGATCTGAAGGCTAAATTTTTGAACAAGTATCATCCTCCATTAATGACTGCAAAGAAGGTTCAAGAAATCAACAACTTTAAGCAAAGACCGGAAGAAACGCTTTATTTGGCGTGGGACAGGTTTAAAGAATTACTTTTTAAATGTCCTCAACATTATTTAACTGACATGCAGGTTGTGATTGCCTTCTATATGGGTTTGGATGTGGCTACTCGGATGATTTTAGATTCTCAGAGTTTTATACCTAAAATGAATGCTAAAGACGCCTTAACCGCTATACATGAAAGAGCTGACCATTGTTTAAGGTGGTATGATGGGGCATTCAAAAGGCATACAGGTAATGATGATTCTGAAAGTTTAGCTACAATTACTGTTCAAATAGATAACCTTGGCAGGGAAATAAATAAGATGAATGAAAGGATATATACCGTCGATAATCGCTACAAGGGATGCAATGGTCCTCACTCACCTTACCCACCAACTACACCACCACAAAAAGAGATCTATGACTTCAAAGAAGCCGTTTCTAAACTTATAAAAGATGGTGAACTATCAAGAAAAGAGTTGGTAGACACAAGTTATCATGAAGCACTTAAAGAGCACAATAAAAATACTACGGATTCAATACATCGTATTGAAGAACATTGCCGTAATATTATAAGCATACTTAGTGTCACAACAAAAGAAAAGAGTATGGCGGAAGGATGTAATGAGATTGATGCTATTAAACGTGATAATGTACAACCACAACATGATGAGATAAGTAATTCCGGAGTTAAGCATGATGACAAGGAAACAATAGATAACCTTCTTGTGGATTCTCAGGAAGAAAATAGGAATTCAGATCTCACGGACTCAGAAAGGCTAAACAGGTTTCGGGCTAACCAACATAAACCTGCCCCTTTCCCTAGGCCAAAACCGGAGGTACAATATCAATGGGAAAAAAATGGAAGAACTTACTTTAGCAATATTCCACCATCCGTCCCTTTTCCTGAACGCTTTAAGGTAAGTGAACCGTATATCCCACCCGGCCCTTTCCCTGGACGAATAAAGAGTGGATGCATACCCATTCCTTTCACTGGACGACCGAAGGTGGAAAACAAAAAGAAGCCATACAAGAAGAAAATAAAGAAGATGAAAGCTAGGAATCAACGGATAAAAGAATCAAAAACCCAAGCTCATGTGGAATCTACGACACAAATAGGTAACACCCTTGATTCTCCTTTTATTTTTACTAATGACATTGTTAGTGTTTCTAAACAGGTTGCAAAGCCGAATGACGATGTGGTGGAATCTGTTACCTTACAACCTATCATAGACATCACACCACACGATGACACCCAACTAGCACCTGTTAATGTTATCCACCAAATTTTGGTTGAACCTACAAAAGAAATAGATGATGAGATCTTGGATAATACCATGGTTGAAGAGCAAGAAACTTTGGACTCTACATGGAAAGAAGAGGAGCTCGAAACGATACTCGCCATAGACTCTTTCACATCTTGTATAGAAGTTGAGGGACGCCTAACTACTGACAAGATAAATGAAGAACAATTCATGCACCCTCAATATATTAGTCTCTCATGTGGAATGTTCAAGACATCTAATTTATCAACCAAATCCGGAAAGGTAATGAGTGGAGATCACTACCCACTACGGTACCATTTTTACTTGACATATCTTTCTACTATAGCAAATTTACACTCTTATAGTGTTTATTGCTATTTTCACCCGCACGTGATTCCAAGTGGGGGGACGTACACCCTATTACCTAGTAAATAAGGGTGGAGTCAGGCTCGTGACTCGAACAAAAACAAGCGCTTCGTGGGAGGCAACCCATGCTTGTCTTTTATTTTCTTTTTAGTTTATTTTATTTTCTTGTGTTTATTTTTATTTGTTTTTTCTGCATGACTGCTGTCGCTGTATTCTGCTGATACAAACGATACGGCGCATCTGTATTCTAGATGCGGCGTATGGCGTTTTAATTTTATATGCCGCGCATTTAATAATTCGAGTACGGCGCATCTATCCCTTAGATGCGACGTATTCTGTTTTTAATCAGAAAAATTTTAAACCATAACCGACATACGACGCATCTGTTGTACAGATACGGCGTATCTAATTATTTATTAAAAACAGTCTTCGAATTAATAAAATAATAAGCGACGCATCAATTTCTATCGATACGGCGTATTATCCCATTGCATGCAGTTTAATATTTCCTACAGGTTGTTGATGCGGCGTATCCAATATTCCATGGATGCGGCGCATCGACACTCTGACCTGTAATTTTTCGTAGTTTTATTTTTCTAACCAATGATTAACGAGATATTCTCGAGTCTATTTTTCTGTGGTCTCTATATTTTTACAGGTCTGGGCAATTGAAGGTATTGATGAACTCCCATATTACATAAGCTCAAATTCTTACATTGGAGGATCATACCGAGCAAATCTCAGGGGAGTTTTCCGTTCTAATTCTTTCTATTTCCTGTTTTTAATTTCAAACTAAACAACGAGGACGTTGTTTATCTTAAGTGGGGGGATGGAGAATTAGAACGTTTACTTGTCCTTATTTTTCAAAAATATGCTTAATATGTACTTAATATGTTTAAATTCAAAATTTTTCTAGCATGTTTTTGTTTAAGATCTAAGTTGCATAGCTGCACACATGACGTTATTTTCAAAAATTGTGATTTTTCAAAATTCACAAATCTATGAGTGTGCCGGTGACTTGTAAACTTTAGAACTTGGCTTGTATACTATTCGAGATCACCATAATAAGTATTAGTTATATAATTGGAATGACTTGTCTAAATTGGTAAATTTCTAGGATTACACCCAAAAAGCCTATTATATGTTATGTGTTATTAACTAACTACACTGGTTAGTTAACCCCCGTATAAACCCTTTTGTTACTCTCACTTTTAGAGTAAGATACCCCTAGAAAAACCCTCAGAGCCATTCCTTTCGTTTCTTACACCTATGTTTAAAATGTTTCGTTACACCCTTACACCTTAGCCTACCCTGTAGATTAGAATCCGTGGTTGGTTAATTGCTATAGGCAAAGTGTGTTTCCTTACATTACCTGTGTTCGCGTGCGTAATTCATTATCTATGGTTAGGTCGGGAAATTGCACAATGCAATTGGAGTGAAAGTAAATATTGTATATCTTTGAATTTATTTTTCGTGTGTTTACTACTTTCACTATTACCGTTATTTCTGAAGTCATGAAAAGTATGGAAAAATTATCCAGAATTATCATTATAGTGATGTGGTGAAATTTTACACATCTTTGTTTATGTTATTAAAAAAAAAAAAAAAAAAAAAAAAAAAAAAAAAATCGAAAAAAAAATAAGAAAAGAAAAAGAAAAAGGAAAAGTTGGATGTTTGTTTTAACCAACTTATGTAAAGTTTTGTATTAAGTGGTCGATATCACCACTATTTGTTGTATATTATATTTATGGATTGAATGGGAGTTGGCAGTTATGGGAACACCAACTAAGGTTTATTCTTTGATTGAGATCTTGTTGAGTATAATTCGTGTCTACCTAAAGCGTGTGTTTCAAGTGTTAAAGCGTGAGTTATTCAATGATATGAGTCTTATTCATGGGATGGTTGGGATAGTGATTAACCACACTTAGGATTTTAATTTATTTGATTTGTTTATTTTTCATTTTTACACCAATTTATATCCCAAATATTATCCATACCCTGTTTTATTCTTTATCCAACCAAACCTTTGATTTATTGAGATTAGGGATTTGAGCAATCTTAAGTATCGTAGTCGTGGATTCGGCTATGTATTTATGATTTTGTCGCCCTTTTTGATATATTATTATTGGTGAACTTTGGACCTATCTTTAGCCTATTCGAGTTAAGGATTTGAGCAATTGCAAGTATCGTGTTCGTGGATTCGATCATGTATTTGTGATTTTGTCGCCTTTTCTGGAATTTGAGATCGATAGAAAAGAGAATAATTAACCCTTAAGCCTAAAAAAAAACCCTTTTTACCGCTTTAGACTTGTTATTCCTTAGCTTTAGTGGAGGAGATGTGTATACTTGCCAAGCTTATGATAGAATATTCGTCGCGACTGGACAGTTAAACGATTAGATTTGCTTTTATCCAATTATTTTATTTTACTTCTAATTCGTTAAGTGTTTGGTTGTGTGATTATGAAATAAACGAATACATGCTTAAATATAAAAAAAAATCCTAATACCTTTTAGGATACATTTTCATAAGATTAATTCTAAGGTTTACTTGGGGACAAGTAAAGTTCAAGTGGGGGGATATTTGATGAACTCAAATAAGTACATTTTATTACCATCATTTATCCTATTAATTTGACTTGTTTTACTATATTATGTATGAGGATTGATACTTAATCGTTTACTTTTGTAATTCTCAGGTAAAAACAAGCATTTGGTGAAACTTAGCGATTATGGACTAAAAATGGAGTAAAATGATCATGATTGGAATCGGTTGTTGGAATGAAGAGAATGAAGACCACTGCCTGACTTTGAAGAATGCGCCGCATGGATTTATCCCATGCGCTGCATATGAAACTTTGGTCAACGAAGAATAATCAACTTGTTCTACTCCAGATGCGCCGCATCTCACCTATTACATACGGCGCATCACTATCAATATCTCACCAGATACGATCCAAGATACAAGAGGACATACGCCGCATCTAATCATGGAGTTACGCTGCATCTTCTGGCGGTGTACGAATATTCCTGAATATTATAATCTTGGACCCCACGCGAAGTTACCTTGATACGCCGCATCGGACCAATCCGATGCGCCGTATCGGCCATATACAATCCTTACCAAGAATTCAAGAGATCAAGTGAAGATTAGAAGCTTAATGAAGAAGTCAAGATTACAAGTCGACACTTGAAGATGCTTTCGTATTTTGG
The DNA here is from genome assembly GCA_021014915.2 of Artemisia tridentata subsp. tridentata. Classification (NCBI taxonomy): domain Eukaryota; kingdom Viridiplantae; phylum Streptophyta; class Magnoliopsida; order Asterales; family Asteraceae; genus Artemisia; species Artemisia tridentata. The sequence continues at coordinate 25,252,031 of CP139509.1, forward strand.
CCATAAAATCTTCATCCGGACTCCGATTTAGTTGATTCAAGCGGCCACGGAAAGAGAAAAAGGAGATCTACCTATATCTGATGGAGATGCGGCGCATCTGGTCCTTAGATGCGCCGTATTGGGAGATGAGGCGCATCTGGTCTTTAGATGCGCCGTATTGGGTCAGTTTCAGACTTGGAGGCTACGTTTACTTATAGATGCGGCGCATCTAACTCTCTAGATGCGCCGTATCGACCCAGATTTCAGAAACTATAAATACCGAACTCATTAACGAATTAGGGTATCTTTGGGAACCCTTAGGGCCATTCCCAGACGATCAAGGCCTCTCAAAACAGCAGAAGATCACCCTTGAAGACCCAATCATCCTTGAAGAACATCTCTAATCATTGTTATATTACTTAATCATTCGGTTAGCGTATCGTATTCACTATGTTTCATACTCTATTCATTATGATTATGTTTATGTACTTTGTTACAGAGATTATGGGCTAACACCCTTTGGTGTTAGCCAAGTTTATGATTATTTGATGGTTTAATTAGTTTCTAATTCGATTGGTTGTTTAGTCTTCGTTTTGATTACTTTATTAGTTTATACTTCATTAATATCGTTTGCGTGATTAATGTAAGCTCCTTAAGGGCTAAATAATATATAAACATGGTAATCATTAAGCAACTTTATGCGGGTTCTGATTAATTGTGACAGGATTAGTCAGTCAAAAAGACTTAAAATGGAATCTAGAATAGGATACACATAAGTAATCATTAAGGGTTTACTCGCCGATAAGATTAGAGCCAATGCTTTGGTGACTTTTATTAGTGCATTGATAACCTCTGTGTCTAGCTGAGCATTGCTTGGGTCGCCATGCCCCTTCCTCGCCTATTTAGGATAGACCGCGCCTAGTCGTGAGCACCATCACTACATGTCTTAGAAACTTATCAAAACTTAATCTTATATGACTAAACTTGGTTAACATGTTCTTCCTATCTTTGGTGTCTTCATACTTGTATTGTTTGTTTTACTTTATTAGTTCATTAGAAAACCAAACTCGTGCCAGTCTCTCAGGCTGAACCCCCTTTTGCTTTAGTTTAGGATTAATTTAGTAGAGTCGAATACCTTTAGAATTAGTATATTAGAAATCTCACTCTTAGTGATCGACACCCTACTTACCAACTAGGCTACATTGATCGGGTACACTGCCCGTTAGTGTTGTTATAGGTTAAGTCGGCAAAATATAAATGTAAAACTTGATAAGGAATAATCACCTATACAACGACACATCAGGCGGCGAGTAACAAACCGAAGAACAGACTCCGGTAGGACAGTCTCCTCCACAACCGGACACTTGAAGGTATGTTCCCCGGACTCACCATGGGGATGCTTCTCCAAAACCAGCTTGGACATCAAATACTCAAGAGGAGCATCCTGGCATTCCTTCAACGCTTCCAGCAAAGGGAAAGGCACATTAGCCAACCTAACGACAAACTCATTATAACGTTGTTTGGCCTCCGGGTCGTAGGCCTCTATCTGCTCAAGTTTAATGCCTCGCGACCCATGTACAATCCCGGCCTCCAACCCCTGATGTATACAGTCCTTAACGGCCGCGGTAATACAATCGCCAAGCCTGGTTTTCAAATCCTCGGACTCTTTGAATTTTTCAATGACATACCTGAACCCGTGGCCGATAACCCAGCGGCGGCCTTCAACAGCCCTCAAATTATGAGGAAAGAGCTCCGTGTCAAACTCTTCGTTTATAGCGACCAGCCTTCTATCCATCTCCGCAAGATGATTTTCGAAAGTAGCATGGGCGGAGCTCATACTCTCCTCAACAATCTTCTCCGTCTGAGTTTTAAACTGCTGCTCAAGGGTGCCGTAAAGGACTTCCAGGCCGGACACTTTCTCAGTCAGCGCCTCCTTGTCACCACGAAGCTCTATAACATGTGAGGCCAAACCCGCATTTTTCTCGATCAAAGACTGAACCATGGTCTCCGCCGGAAATAATATCTCAACTTCAGCACGGAGCTTCTCTAACTCCTTATCTTTAGCATCCACGGCGGATTCCAGAGAAGACAATTGGTCGTGGATTTCAGCAGTTCCGACTTTCTCTTCCTCTAACTTGGCTAACTTAGCCCTCAGACCATCAATCACTTTCTTCTTCCCATCCAGCTGCTTCCTCAACCTATCATTCTGGTACAACTTATTTTCCAACCTCAAACGCACCTCATAGTTGATACAAATCTGGCGGGAGGACAACAGGTTGAACTAACTCATCAGATCCTCATTTGACATGTCCCTCATGTTAGACGCATAAACCGGGGTTGCCACATTGTCGACAATGTTTCGGCAGACCCAAGGATCGTCCATTATGAAACCGTTGGTGGACAACCATTTGGGGACATAGGTGGAAGAGGTGTCCGCGGTCTCAACAGATACAGACTTCTCAAAATCATCAGAACTGCTCGCATCTTCCTCCTGATTGTTCACATGACTTGACGAAGCTATCAAACCCCCAACATGTCCGGATGGTTCACCCTGATAACACGGATCAGATGCCTCAACAGTTGGCATACCAGACTCCACATGCTGAGATTCATTAACATCCGTGTGAGGAGCCTCAGAATTCCCCTCAGATCATTCTTGACTAGGGGAATGGGAAGAAGAAGAGAGAAAAGTTGCATTCTTCATGATCCCCTCATCTGTATGAGGACCGGAACGATGCAAATCAGACCTCGATTCATCTTGAAGATCAACAGTATGAGGAACTTCCGCAGAAGGATTACCTGAAAAACAAAAGTGTGTAAAAAAATATGCTAAGCAGCTCATACCAGACCCAGCCATAACACTATTGCGGACCAATTTCTTCTTCTTGGGCTGCTCAGGGCACATCAATCATCACCCTCTTTTTGCCGGCTTTCTTACCCTCCTTAGCTGCGGCAATCTCATCATGCACAGTGTGTTGGATCACCTTTACCACATCCTCGCGCGGTTGAAGAACACGCCCAGCAGTTTCAGCCCTTAAGGACTTCTCGTCCTTGTCCAAGGTGCGTTCTCCGACCTTCACCTTGAACACGTCCGGCTGTTGGATGTAAGAAAACAAGTCCATCTCTGCAAAGCAAATCAAATAGGGTTAGACGCGGAAGCAAGTAAATAAGAAAACAGGGATAAAAGCAAGTCTAATTAACCCGCCAGTTTCATCCGGCCGTAGAAAATTCGTACATACACTATCGTCATCCCAAGTTTGGCTCAAACCTATGACGTTCAGAAAATCCTCCGGATATTTTTTAAACGAAACCTTATGGGTATCAAGAAGCCGCATCAACTCTAGAACCACACCCTCATCGGAAGGAGGAGGGTCAAGATCTACGGATGCCCCCTCATACCAGGGAATGTCCAAGGGAAAAATGGTCTTCTTAACAAAAAAGAAACGGTCCTTCCAGTTCTTGACTGAATCTAGGGCGGAAGTATAGCAGATGGGGACAAACAAAGATTTTGGACCTTTCCTTTTCTCTAACGTCATCCAACCGCTGTTAACACCGACATAATAGAATTTCCTAAATAATTCTATAGTATGGACACCACCGTGAACGCGGCAAAGTATCTCAAAGTGACTAACTCTACATGCCGCTAAAACCGATAGTTGAGACAAATGAATTTGGAAATACTGAAAAGCGCGGAGCAAAAACAACGAAAGGGGAATCCTAAAATTACCTAATTCAAAAACCTAGTGTATACACCTATCATTCCCTTTGGGGCATTCCTAATAGTATCCCGAGGACCGGGTGCTTGACGCAAAAGATGGTTGGGGATTTTATACTTATCACAAAAAGCATTTACATCCTGTTGAGTATGTTTGGAGGTCACGGTACTAATATGCTCAGGCGACATTCTAAAATACTGAAAAAGATGAATGGGACGAAACCTAACCTTTGAATCTAAGTCCGGAAATACAAGAAGTAACACAAATGAAGGCGGATAAGAGTTCTTTTTTTCCAGAGAGAAGGAAAAGTTTTAACTGTGTGTAAAAAGATGAAAAGTGGTGTAAATCTTAGTATTTATAGCCACACACGCACGTGCTATCACTTAAATCGAAAGGCCACAAATTTGCCACGTCTCCGGATATTTATTGGACGGTCACAGATCTAGCCAGATGAACCGTCAAGATGATCGCAGAAAATGAACGGTCATCCGCCGCAAAATGTCACACCAGTCAGCAATTGTGTGGGTAAAAATGTTTCGTTGTTCCCCGTAACAGCCTGTCATCACCAACTACGCGAAAAGTGGAATACCCAGTCAGCAATATGGGACACATTCTAAAGCCAACCGCGGATACTACAAATCCCTTCATTAAGATAGGGCTTCTAAAAGCCGCGGAACGTCACATAACAAGTCTAGAACACTTGCTCTTCAACAAAACAAGTATACTAGACTGGGGGGATTTGATCGTGTATAGTACCCCCGGACCCAGCATACTGGGCCGGGCGTGCTACTGTCTCTAACCGCGGTAAGGCCCAATACCGGACCCAGCATACTGGGTCCTGCGTGCTCGTATCTCTAACCGCGGCCAATCCTAAGACCGGGCTGGGAACCCGATGTCGACAACCATTGTGCCGCGACAACCCAAAAGCCAGATCTCGTGGGATTATGTCTCCCACTTGATATGACATTCACCAACTATGGTATGACACAACCATGCCCTGCTCTGACGCTTACCTACTTGGTAAGGCGTTAATTAATGCGGTCGACCTGCCGAGGTTGCTACAGTAAGTATATGGGTAGTATAAATACCCCATCTCATTTATTATCACACCTAACTGCATTTACTACACCTAGTACCCACTTAAACTATCTCTCTCAAACAAAATACTTACTCTCACACCCGAGGCTAATCGCGGAAGCCCCCTTCAGAGCCAATCTAACCTGGGTCTGGAGGTGCCCAAGATTTGTACTAACATAGATCATTAGTGGGAGTAGTCTTAGGAGGCTTAACGTTAGCTATTCTGATGTATAACGAGACATCTCAGGTTGAATGTCGCTAGTATATTTTGATGTAGCAGTTTCCATTATATTTCTATTGTAGGGGTGAGTAAACGGACCAGATGGACCGGACCGACCGACAAAACCGACCGACCGGACTGGACCGAGAACGGACCGACCACATTCGGTCCGGTCTCGGTCTAGGTCTAGGATTTTTCATAATTTCGATCTCGGTCCGGTCCGGCTTAAAAACCGGACATTTAGCCTATTTGGACCGAGACCGGACCGGACCGACCACATTCGGTCCGGTCTAGGTTTTTTGCCGGATTCGATCTCGGTCCGGTCCGGTTTTTCTTGGTCCGGTCCGGTTTTCACCCGATGAGCACCCCTATTCTATTGTACCACAAAATTTTAACTTGGTTGGTTTCCAAGGTGGCTATGAAAGGTGTTGGCAAAGAAATGACCAAGTACCTTAATGATTTTCAGTTTGGGGTCGGTGTGTCGAGTGGAGCAGAGGCCATATTACATAGCGTTAACAGGTTGTTAAGTGATCGTCACACTGACGGGTCTCTTGCGATGCTTACAGTGGATTTTTCTAACGCTTTTAACTTGGTGGATAGATCAGCTTTACTTCATGAAGTCAGGATGAGGTGGCCTTCTATTTCTTTATGGGCAGAATTTCTATATAGGCAGCCAGCCAGATTGTATCTTGGAGATAATTATATATGGTCCACCACTGCGTTCAGCAAGGTGACCTGTTAGGACCACTTCTTTTCGCTCTTGTGTTGCATCCCCTCGTGCACCAAATCAGAAACAATTGCAAGCTTCTTCTTCATGCGTGGTATCTTGATGATGGGACTGTCATTGGTGACACTGAGGAGGTGGCTAGGGTTCTGGACATCATTAGGGCGACGGGTCCAGCTTTGGGTCTTGAATTGAATATCAAGAAAACTGAGCTTTTTTGGCCTTCTTGTGATGGTAGAAAGCGTCGTGAGGGTTTATTCCCAAACGACATTGGTAGGCCATTATTGGGGGTCAAGCTTCTTGGGGGGGGGGGAGTTAATAGAGACGCTGGGTTTATTAGTGGGTTGGCAAAGAAGAGAGCTACTAGTGCTGTTGATAGGATGCGTCTTCTTCCCCAGCTAGGAGACCCCAGAGTGAGCTTCTCTTGCTTCGATCTTGCATGAGTATTGCTAAACTCTTTTTTGGCTTGAGGACGTGTCAACCCGTATATGTGGAGGAGGCTGCTCTGCTTTTTGACAAAGGATTGCACGAGGCGATTGAGGATATGGTGGTTTGTGGAGGTCCCTTCTTTGGAGATCTCCAATGGCGACTTGTTTCTTTACCTATTAGGTTTGGTGGTTTGGGGCTATACTTGGCGGTAGAGGCTTCGTCTTATGCCTTTGTGGCCTCGAGGGCCCAATATTGGGTGCTTCAGGACCACATCTTACGCAATAGTGGCGTATGTGATATGGATTATGATTATGATTGTGCTTTGACTGGTCTTCGTGATATGATTCCAAACTTTGACTTTGGCTATTTCGCTAAAAAGGACACCGTCCCCACTAAAGCCCAACACACATTGGCGAGTGCTTTTTTTAGCAAGATTGTCCAGGACATGGAAGTTTACTTTGATATGACCGTTAGACAAAAAACTGTTTTTGAGTGTCTGCGTGCACCACATGCTCAAGAATTTCTTCTTGCCATCCCTATAGACGGTCTCGGTCAACATATGTCGCCGATTGAGTATCACACTATCCTTAAATATCGCCTCATGATCCCTATTTTTCCGGTTGATGAAATTTGCCCGGTTTGTCACAAAGCTTGTTTGGACTCATTCGGAGAGCATGCAGTTCATTGTAAAGAGCTTCCGGGGTTCAAATACCGTCACGATTTGGTTAGGGATGTTCTTTTTGACATATTCAAGCGTGCTGGGATTTCAGTTAAGAAAGAATCACCTGTGAATTTCTTGACCGACCCGATGGAAGGAAGATCGACACTTAGACCAGCTGACATTTTGGTCTTTGGATTGATAGGGGGAAACATGCATGTCTAGATCTAACGGGGGTTTCTCCACTTGTGGGATTGAGGAATCATGCTTTTACGGCAGGTCAGACTGCTTTGAAAGCCACTTCATGCAAAGTAACCAAACACGAGAAAGCGTGCCTTGATAACCAACACGTGTTTATACCTTGGCATTTGATACTTTTGGTTTTCTTGCATCGGAGGCTGTGGAGCTACTCAAAAGAGTCAAACGGGTTATGTATGGCAATGTTACGACCCCAAGGTCTTTGAATGTAATTTTTAAAAGGCTAAATTTTGCTATTTAAAAAGGGCTAGCGACATAACTTGTTGCCCGCTATGTTTAATTTGTGATAATCGTGCCAGAGAGGGCGGGCAATTGCAAGTTGCTTCCCTCTCCTTTGGTTCTTCGGTGGGTTTGTTTGCGGTCTCCTTCTCATCTTGAGACGGGGGTTCCTTGTTTTGTTTTCTTGGGGGATATTTTTCGGTTTCATATGGGTCCGGCGATGGGGAAGCGCCTTGCTTTGAAAGGCACTGATGGAGGTGCTGCTGCCAGCTCCAGTGGAGTGTGGTTGTGCCCCTTTAAGGAGTTCCATGGTTGTAAAGATGGTAAGCCTGGTTCTGGAGGTTACAACAGACTGATCCCACACCTTCAGCAGTTCCATTTCAAGGATGATGAGCGCAGGGATTTCTATAAGGAAGTGCTTTGCAGAGACTTTGATCTGTTTTCCAGGGTTGGGGAAACCCTGCAGACTTTTGGGTATTGGTTATGCGGGAGATGTATGAGGACGCACGCCTTTAGTAGAGGGTGCCACCATCCCGATGGTGTTTTCACATTCTCTGGGGTTTCTGGGTCAACTGGGGATTGCATTGTGGGGATTCCGATGCCTAGGGACCCTGGAATGGAGCCTGAACAAGAAAAAACGGATGGAGTGGTGGGTGGCGTCGCCCTCCTGGATCGGGTTTTCTCTCTCCCGGTTAGGACTGTTAAAAGCATCCCCCCCAGTTGTCGTATGGCTTTTGCGCATGCTTTAACAGGTGCCATTCGTAGGGTTGTGGCATCTCCGGGTTCTGTTGAAAACTGGGTCAAGCTTTTGCTTTTCCCTCGTTGTACTCTCAAGGTTGTTACTCCGTCTTCTAGGCAGGAGAGAAGGTCTGGGAACCGTAAGTCCTTGCAATGCGACAGCATTCGACAGGCTTTATCTATGTGGAAAGATGGTTCTGGTTTTGCGGATTTGGTTGCGTTGCTTTTTCCCGATGGAGGGGGAGGGGTCCTCCCTACGAGGGCAGCGTCAGCGGAGGGATCCGATGAGGTCAACCCCAACGTCAGGCAGTGCCTTAGGAAGGTTAGTGATGGTCACTTCACTGCAGCGGTTAAAGTGTTGTGTTCCAATGGGGTGGCCCCCCATGGGGAATCTACCATGCAAGCTCTTATTGACAAGCACCCCATTGTGCCGCCTCCCAATCTCCCCTCCCTACCCCTGACCCAACCGGCCTTAACTGTGGAAGATGAGTGCGTTTACCGGTGTGTGAAATCGTTCCCGAAAGGGACATCTTGTGGGCGTGATGGCCTGCGAGCTCAACACTTGATGGACGCCCTTGGTGGCGAAGGGACAGCTACGGCATCTGGGTTGCTAACTGCTATCACTGAGTTGGTTAATTTGTGGCTGGGGGGGTTGTGCCCCAAGGTGATCGCAGAATATATTGCTTCGGCTCCCCTCACTCCATTGCTTAAGCCTGACAATGGAATCCGCCCTATTGCCGTTGGGGCCATATGGAGGAGACTGGTCTCTAAGGTGGCCATGAAGAAAGTGGGGAAAGAAGCTGTTAAATATTTAGGGGACTTTCAGTTTGGGGTTGGAATTCCAAATGGGGCGGAGGCTGTGCTTCATAGTGCCAACAGGTTTCTCGATTCGTTCCATGATGATGGCTCGCTTGCTATGCTTACGGTTGATTTTTCTAACGCTTTCAACGCTATTGATCGCACTGCTCTGTTACGGGAAGTTCATTATCACTGCCCTTCCATTTTCCCATGGGTTCAGTTCCTGTATGCTCAGCCAGCTAGGTTGTATGTGGGGAATGAGCGTCTTGGGGCCTACGCTGGGGTTCAGCAAGGGGACCCTTTGGGGCCCTTGCTCTTTGCTTTAGCTTTACACCCCCTCGTGCTAAAGGTACAGGATAACTGCGACCTTCCCTTCCATGCTTGGTACTTAGATGACGGGACGATTATCGGGGATTCTGTTCAAGTGGCTAAAGCGCTTGACATTATTAGCTTGGAGGGGCCATCTCTAGGGCTCCAGCTCAATATTAGAAAAACTGAGGTTTTCTGGCCGTCGTGTGATGGGGGGAAGATCCGGCCAGGTCTGTTTCCTAATGACATTGGCAGACCGGAGCGGGGGGTCAAACTGCTCGGGGGGGCAGTCAGCCGCGACGCCGGTTTCATAAGTGATCTATCTGCTAAAAGGGCGGCGCGGGCTGTTGACCTCATGGGGCTCCTCCCTAGATTGCGGGATCCCCAAAGCGAGCTTCTATTGCTTAGATCATGTATGGGTGTGGCCAAGTTGCTCTTCGGTTTGCGTACCTGCCAGCCTCCCTTTGTGGAAAATGCTGTTTCCTGTTTCGACAAAGGCCTTCGGGAGGCCATAGAAGATATTGTTGTCTGTGGGGGGGCGTTTTTTGGGGACCTCCAGTGGCGGGTTGCGACTTTGCCGCTTCGACTTGGTGGGTTAGGCCTCTCCTCAGCCCGGGACGTGGCTGCCTATGCTTTTGTGGCTTCCAGATCCCAGTCCTGGGGGCTGCAAGACCACATATTACGTAACAGTGGGGTTGCTCACATTGACACGGATTATTCTGGTGCTATTGACCTTTTACAACGATCCCTTCCTGACTTTGATATTGGCGGTTTCTTTAATAAGGACACCGCCCCCAAGAAGCCACAGAAAACTCTGGCGAATGCTCTTTATAGCCGAATCGCACAAAGTTTGGAGGAGGATTTTCGTCTGTCCGCCCGTCAGAAGGCCGTCTTGGAATGCCTGCAAAAGCCTCACGCCCAGGACTTCCTTACTGTGTTACCTATCGAAGGCTTGGGGCAACGAATGTCGGCAGTAGAGTACAGGGCAATCCTTAAATACCGGCTGATGATACCCATTTTCCCCAATGATGAAAATTGCCCGGTCTGCCGCAAAGCATGCCTTGATAAGTATGGGGAACATGCGTTACATTGTAAGGAATTGCCAGGGTTTAAATATCGGCACGATTTTGTCCGGGATGCATTGGCAGACATCCTTAGAAGAGCGGGGATCTCCGCAAGAAAAGAGGCGTCAGTTAATTTTCTCACAGACCCCGCGGAGGGGAGGTCCACCTTGCGCCCAGCAGACGTCTTAGTTTTTGGTTGGGAAGGTGGGAAACATGCGTGTGTTGATCTTACTGGGGTGTCCCCCCTAGTTGGGCTTCGGGATAGTGGGTTTGTGGCCGGGCAAGCGGTCATGAGAGCTGAATCCAAGAAAGTAGAAAAGCACGCTAAAGCATGTGAGGATAATCAGCATGTTTTCGTTCCCTTGGCCTTCGACACGTTCGGCTCCTTGGCATCGGAGGCGGTGCGGTTTTTGGCTCGGGTTCAGCGAGTAGTGCACAGCAACTTCTCCACCCCCCAAGGGCGGGGGTTTGTATTTAGCAGATTGGGATTTTCTATTCAGAAAGGGGTGGCGGCGCAGCTTGTTGCCCGCCTACCTACCATCCTTATGTAATTTACCCCTTTATGATATATTTATAAAGTTTAAAAGTTTGAAAATTAAAAAAAAAAAAAATAAAATAAAATATATTTATTTATTGCAAAAGGAAATTTCGTGTAACCCGGTAATTAACGCGTTTTTCACTGCCGTTAAAAAAAAAAAAAAAAAAAAACGCGTTTCCACCACTCACGAAAGTTGAAAAAGACTTACTCCATTATTTTATATTCCCAGGAATAACGCGTTTCACGCGTTTCATATCTTGTCTATTTTAATACCCCATCTTACATCCCAGACTTTTCATTTCCCATCTCTCAAAACACACAATCACCAATAATTCACCATCACCATCTCTTGCAGCCACCATCACTTTTCTCAAGTTTGGTTTGTTTTCATTTTTATTCAAATTAATACGTGTTTGTTTTTTGGGCATTTAAACACCACCTCAAACCGAGTCATTTTAAGCCCGACCACGCGCCTTCACGCGCGGGTGTTAATTTCCGGCTACACTCTGTCTTTCTTTCTACTTATTGCACCATTTCAGTTTGTAGAAATGTCCTTGAGCAAAATATTAAGTTTCTCCTTGGATGATCCGTCATCAATAACTTCATTAGGAATTACGCTGATGCTAATGCTAATGGGCTTTATCTATTACTACTTTTATTCTAACTCATCGTCATCGTCTGCAACAAAAAAACAAATATCTTCATCCATTCAAAAGAGGTTTAAGTATGATGTTTTCATAAGCTTCAGGGGTGAAGACAGCTGTAGAGACTTTGTCGATTGTCTTTATCATTCTCTTATGAAAATAGGCGCTTACACCTACAAAGTCGGTGAGAATATCCAGAATGGAGAAGGGTTGAGCTTTGATCTCATCAAAGCCATTGAAGACTCCAAATTTTACATCATTGTTTTGTCCAAAAAGTATGCTTCTTCGTCATGGTGTTTGGAAGAGCTTGTCAAGATTATGAAGTGCCGGAAGAAGGATGAGGAGCACACTGCTTTCCCTGTATTCTATGATGTGAAACCCACTGAAGTGATAGACCAAAGCTGGTCGGTTGAAAAAGCCTTTTCCGATAAGAAAAAAAACAAAACGGTTGCTCGGAAATGGAAGGGGGCTCTAAGAGAAGCAGCCAGTCTGCCTGGTTGGGAGCTGAACACTCTTGATGGGTAATTTCTTACTTTTGTTTGTTGCTAAGATGTATTGAAAAAGGATAATGGATAAAAGATTATTATTATAGTACTATGTTTTTACTTAATACTATATGACTGCGTTATAGATCTAAGATACTCTTCATTTTCTATAGTGTATGCTAAACATATATTGTTTTTACATACAAACAGGCTCGAAGCAGCTGGTCTGGCTGGATTGGAGTTGAAGAACACTCTTGATGGGTAATTTCTTACTTTTGTTTGTTGCCAAGATGTATTGAAAAAGGATAATGGATAAAAGATTATTATTATAGTACTATATTGTTACTTAATACTACGGAGTATATGATTGTGTTATAGATCTAAGACACTCTTCATTTTCTGTAGTGTATGCTAATTAATTAAACGGATCTTTTTTTGCATACGAACAGGCACGAAACTAAATTCAACGAAGAAATTCTTCTACAAATGATTAAGCAAGGAATGAAAATGTCCTCTTCAAGCTCTTATCGCCATTCTGTCACCCCTGCAACCTATTTCTTTCAATTTCTTGGCCAACTTTGGGCCAACTATTATCCAAGGGTTGTTGAAGTTGATTTAACCCCCGGCTCCGCGTTTAGTTTTATCATATGGTGTTTACTTGTATTTGCTGGATTAAAGTCTCAAAGTGTGACAGGATTCCCATTCAAGACGCGTCCTAATGCCATTAAGGTACCTGTCACCAGCCTGCTAATATATGCATTTGCTTCCATGGCTGAACTTGTTGTTTCTGTTGCTGGTCTTGATCGCACATCTGTTTATGCGATCATTGCTCGTTTGGGACGCATAAGTTCCTTGTGTCTTTTTGTGACGTCACTAGCAATTCTAATCTATATTTGAAAGAAGGGAAAAAAATCATTATCGTTATAACATAACTATTGTACAATGATCAGGAAGATGTATCTTCAATAGGAGTTGGGACTAAAATGTATTTTATAGATAAGGTTCAACAATTCTTGATTAACAGAACAGTAGGAAACGTAATTAGACAGCACACTGGACCATTTTAATTTCATTAAACTCTATATGACATATGACCCCTACTGGCTGCATCCATAAAATCAGGATCAATGCTCAAGTTTATACAAGCTCACAAGAATCAAGCCGACAATGTGTTACCTGGAAGCGGAACATTTTTAGTCAAGGTAATACATGAACCAATGACAAATGTCATGCCAACCAACATTCTTAAAACGAAAAGCAAGCTTACCCCTATGTTAAGAGTCGGTACATAATAACCAAACTTATACTAAACGGATATATGAAAGTATGGTCTGTCTTAGAAAGAAGGGCAAATAATTACACCTGCTTAACCGTATCTCAAATGCTCCCTAAGCCTGTTCAGAATTTCATTTTCATTGCAAATTTAACCTTTTTTTTAACCAGGTTCAAAGGAATCTGGTACAAACACGAATAGCTATATTCTATGTAACAAGTTATTGTATTGACGTAATATACAAGTAAATTGACAAATAAACAGTAGGCCGATGGATGCAATTTGCAACTCTGTTCTTTTAACTGAGTAAAAAACAACCAACACCACACCAGTATCTACATAAAGCAAGCCAGAAGTTACAGACTTGTAAAGAAAACATGTACGTAGTAGCAAGCACTCCTGGTCGATTTCCAACCTTCAAACCATTAAGGACATCTCCCATACAAAATCTCAAAGAATTGCCACAACCAAGATCAAAGCGACATCTTATGAAGTATATTTTTATGTTCTAAAAGGTCCCCGTAACAATCAACCACGGTTCACAGAAAAGAAGCAAGTTGAGGAGCGTCAGACAGCGAGAATCAGAAACTTGATCACTCTATGACTACGAATCTACGATAACAACAAAACAGGACCTAAAAGTATTGAACCTCTATTGTAGCCACCTAGTCCTCATCTTTTACAAGCAGCATTTCAGTACCGCAATCAATGGCACTATCCAAAAACAGCCTTAAATCTTCAGTACTTTCATACGGGTACGGAGATGAAAAATCACTATCCAAATTATACCAAACCCCGTTAATCCTTCTTAAAGAAACCCAGTGGCGGCCCTTCCATATCCCGCCGTATCTTTTCACAGGTGTATTGAGTACAATACCCATCAATTTACTTTCAGGTCCATCAAGATTAATGGAAGAAGCTTTATTACGCCGATCATGCCAAACTACCCTCTTTCCCTTTCCTTCCACTGCAGATATTAACACGTTTATATCATAATTACCTGTAAATGAGTTATGATGAGGCTTGAAGATGACCGATAAAGGTGTCCAGTGTCCTTTGTAATTTCTTACTTTTGTTTGTTGCTAATATGTGTTGAAAAAGGACAATGGATAAAAGATTATTATTACAGTACTATGTTTTTACTTCATATATGATTATGTTATAAATCTAAAATACTGTTCATTTCTATAGTGTATGCTAATTAAACGGATCTTGTTTTTGCATACAAACAGGGGCCAAGATAAATTCATCGAAGAAATTGTTCAACAAATAATTAAGCAAGGAATGAAAATGTCCTCTTCAAGCTCTTATCGCCATTCTGTCACCCCTGCAACCTATTTCTTTCAATTTATCGCCATGCTGTCACCCGTGTTGAATAAGTTGGTGGAAGCAATAGGCAGTTTAACCGCATTTCTTGGCCAACTTTGGGCCAACTATTATCCAAGGGTTGATGAAGTTGATTTAACCCCCGGCTCCGCCTTTAGTTTTATCATATGGTGTTTACTTGTATTTGCTGGATTAAAGTCTCAAAGTGTGACAGGATTCCCATTCAAGACGCATCCTAATGCCATTAAGGTACCTGTCACCAGCCTGCTAATATATGCATTTGCTTCCATGGCTGAACTTGTCGTTTCTGTTGCTGGTCTTGATCGCACATCTGTTTATGCGATCATTGCTCGTTTGGGACGCATAAGTTCGTTGTGTCTTTTTGTGACGTCACTAGCAATTCTAATCTATATTTGAAAGAAGCAGCCGATCATTGTATGACTTATCTTCAGGCTCAGCCTATTCTATAATTAATGGATAAACTAATAAAACTTATTTTACTAAATAGTAAACAGAGAATGGATTTGGTAACATTTTATACCAAGCTGGCAAAAAGTATGCTAATCGTTCTGAATCCTTTAGCTTGAACTCTATGGTGACGATTATCAAGTTCTTTCCACTTCTTACCACAAATGCATCAAAAAGCACTTCTAAGTTGCATATAAATTTAAATGATTAAACCCCTCAAAGAAACAATGATCTTTGCAAAGACCATACATAACAACAACAACAAACCCAATCTCGTCGGAACAGGGTATGGGGGAGGTGGAATGTAGACAGACCCTACCCCGGGAATAAAGAGGCTGCTTTCAAAGAGAGCTCCGGCAAGGGCTTGTGATAAATAGAAAAAAAAAAAAAAAAAAGGGATGTCATCCAATAATCATATCAGAATATCAGATAAATGAATAATCAGAGTTTATCGGGTGGCTAATTAAAGGGGTTAATTTTTAAAGGGATATTGGATTTAAATAATTCTAACTCGTTCTCTTTGGCCGATAATAATCCCAAGTCCCAACTCAACAAATAACCCACAACGAGCTAAACTTTAACACCATTTTCCACTGGCAATCCCCAGTTAACTTTTTAACAATTTACTTGCATAGTTAGTCATTTATACTAACGACCGTTAGTTCAGTTAGCTAAGTCCAATTGCAAAGTGACAAATTAGTCCTTTACTCTATGGTTCGTTTGCAACATTAGTCCGAAAAAAATTTCTAAAATAAAAATTTTCTAAAAAAATTAAAAAAAAAATTAAAAATCCGAAAAATATAAAAATATTATAAAAATTCGAAAAAAATTTTAAAAATTCGATTTTTTTTAAAAACTCGATTTTTTTTAAAAATTATAATTTTTTTATTCAAACTCGATTTTTTTTAAAAAATTCGTTTTTTTTTTAAATTCGAAAAAAATTTTAAAAATTCGATTTTTTTTTTAAATTCTAAATTTCTTTTAAAAATTCGAATTTTTTTTAAAAAACTCGAAATTTTTTTAAAAAGCTCGAATTTTTTTTACAAATTCGAATTTTTTTAAAAAATTCGATTTTTTTTTCAAAAAAATTCTGTTTTTTTTAAATTGGAAAAAAATTAAAAATTCAATTTTTTAATTTTTTTTATAAATTTCAAATTTTTATAAATTTCGATTTTTTTTTTAAAAATTAAAATTTTAAAAATTTCGAATTTAAAAAAAAATCGAATTTGTATAAATTTTTTAAAATTTTTATAAATTTCGAATTTTAAAAAAAAATCGAATATTTATAAATTTTCTAAAATTTTTATAAATTAAAAGGAATTTTAAAAAAAAATTTCGAATTTAAAAAAAAAAAATCGAATTTTTTTAAAAAAAAATCGAATTTTTAAAATTTCTTTCTAATTTTTAAATTTTTTTTCGAATTTAAAAAAAAAAAATAGAATTTTTATTAAAAAAATTCGATTTAAAAAAAAAAATCGAATTTAAAAAAAAAATCGAATTTTTTAAAAAAAAATCAAGTTTTAAAAAAAAATTCGAATAATTTTTAAAAATATTTGAATTTAAAATTTTTTTTTCGAATTTAAAAAAAAAAATCGAATTTAAAAAAAAAAACCGATTTTTTTAAAAAAAATTCGAATTTTTTAAAATTTTTTCGAGTTTTTAAAAACAATTCGAACTTTTAAATTTTTTTTTCTAATTTTTACATTTTTTTTCGAATTTTTATAATTTTTTTATATTTTTCGGATTTTTAATTTTTTTTTTAATTTTTTTAGAAATCTTTTTCGGACTAATGTTGCAAACGAACCATAGAGTAAAGGACTAATGCAAACGAACCATAGAGTAAAGGACTAACTTTACCACTTTGCAATTGGACTTAGCTAACTGAACTAACGGTCGTTAGTATAAAGGACTAACTATGCAAGTAAATTGTTAAAAAGTTAACTGGGGATTGCCAGTGAAAAATAGTGTTAAAGTTTAGCTCGTTGTGGGTTATTTGTTGTGTTGAGATTATTATCGGTCAAAGAGAACGAGTTGAGATTATTTAAATCCAATATCCCATTTTTAAAAGGTCTAATTAACTATTAAAAATTTTGTTTAAATCTCTATAAGCTACTTATAAACAAATAATACTAACATTACACAATTTTTTTTTCTTCCTGATTTGACCCATAAGGGTTTAATATATAACCCGAACCAACTCATTCAGTCCTAAATAAGTTGAATGGTCACCTCTTCTAATGGTCTGATCTTTAGTTATAATGATTTGGTACGACAAAAAATCTCGACCATATAACATATCATATAGCCAGTCAGTATCAGTCCAACCCATCCATGACTCAGGACTCAACCAAGTCCATAAAGAAATACATGTAACAAGTCTCAACGGAAGCCAAAACTGAAAATAATTTCATGAACGACCACTCGATTCCTTCTTTTCTATGATCCCGGAATGACAGGGTTGGTTTTGGACATATTCATTCGTCGTCTGTCCCAAAATACCTGTCTCCAAACTCTCCCATTCCTGGAAGCACACGATACTCTTCATTCAACCCTGTTTCTATCTCTGATGTTACTATCTTTATCCTTGGAAAATGTTTGCAGACTGCATGCACTCCTTGTGGTGCCTGTTAATGGCAATGATTTATTCATAATTAGTGTCATTATTTGGTCAAAATGTTGACATTATAAACGGAGTCTCGACTTACAGAGATCAGATTCAGGAATATAATATTGGCCTCTGGTACCCCTTTCTTCAAAAGTAACCGAATAGCCTGAACAGCTGAATTGCCTGAACAAATTACATGCATTTGTCAGCACAAACACGAATTCCGACAAGTGACTTAAGAGAAAAAAAAAATTGAAACTAACCTGTTCCGAGTATAGGATCCAATAACAAGACGTGCCTATCAGATATGTCTTGTGGCAACTTTTCATATATCAACTGCACAATAGTTCAATCGTATCGATAATGTGGTCTTCTTTTCAGAGCGTATCAATTTGAGCTGAGTTCAGACAAGATTTTTGTGAATAGAAGTTATAGGCACAAACCTGTTGGCCGTTGTCGCCCTCTCTATGAATTAGAATCTTTCCGATCTTGATACCTTTACTACATGCTCGCAAAGCATTTTCCATACTCTCACCACTGCAAACAAATTGACAAAGTCACGTTTTCTACCAAACAAATGAAGCAACACACCATAACATTATACTATAAATCATAAAACAAGAATTAGCATAAGAAGCTGGTCTATATTCAATTACCTTCGAATAACTGAAACACCACATAATCTCTTACAAAAATCAACGCCTGTGTATAATGACCCTGCATTCACATAATTCTCCAAAACGTTGTTCCATAATACTCCTATTTGTTTTCCTTTTTGTTCCACACTGTGTTCTACAACAAAACTCCAAATACTCGTCGGTATTTCCTTCAAAACAAGTGATCGGCTTGTTTTTTGTTCGCTATTGTTGTTGTTCTTTGTATTGCTAACGCTTTCTTTCTCACAAACAATCCTAGATTGTTTTCTTCTCTCGGTGTCTTTCAACCAATCTACAAGCAACTCTTCCTCTTGCGTTTATAACGCGTATTCCTTTGTGTGTTTCCTTTTGTCAACCGGTTTCTTTTACTACACAAAGTTCCCTATCCCTTGACGTCGTATCCCTTCTTCTTTGTTGCGTTAGTTAGCAACAAAGGTTCTCCTTTTTCTTTGTTGTCGTGTGATTTCAGTCACCAACAAAGTCTCGTAACAATTGTTCTCTTACCTTCTTGTTCTTGGTTGTCGTGTGATTTAAGGTGCGGCAGTGATGTGTTTATGTTTGTTGAGAAACGAAAGCCACTCATATGGTCTTTTCGTCAATGAAAAAGAAAGAGATAAGATTCAACAAAAAAAAAAGCAACCCAATACATCTTGGAAATTGCTTATTCAGTCAAAGTTCTCTTTAATCTACGCCTCCCAAAAGACACAGAATAAACTCATCAATTTATCTAGGACCATCTTAGAAATTGCTTTAAAGTTTATTTGGGCCATTTGGCTTACAGTACAACTGATAGTGAAATACTAGTATTGTTAGACCCGTTTCCCGGTATTGGGACCCCACCCTAGATGAAAATAGATAAGAGCCTTACGTGATTGGCTAGTCAACAAATATAACGTTTTAGTCAAGCCTAATAGTCAAAATATGACTAATGTAGTAATGTAAATATGATGTGTAGCTAAAGGGGCCTAAGTTGTCATTGTTGTAAGTATGTTATAAGTTAGTTGTGGCCAAATTTGAAGGAATGGAACTTGAGGGACCATTCTTGCCTTTGATCAAAACTTGTGTTTTAGCCTAGATATATCCAGGAGATTCTAGTATTTTCCATATTATTGAAGGGTCTTTGTTAGGCCGGTTCTAGAGGAAGAAAAGGGAGGGAAAATGATTGTCTTGATGGCTTAGAAAAGAAGATGATCAAGTCTTGAAGTTTATGATCTTCTTTAGCTATGATCCTCCACAAGTAAGTATCTATGTTCTTTTGTTAACGAGGTGATAAGTTATAGTTAGTGGGTTTTCATCATATGATCAAGATATGATCATATGATGATATGATACGGAAGATAAGTGTTTTTGATGGGTTTTGATAACCCTTGTTATGTTATTTATTGTTAGGTTGCTAGGTTGTGATTATGACCGACGATGATGATGATGGATCATTGTGATGATGATGATGTTCTTGATTTGTTTAGCTTGGATTAAGGTAAGTAAAATGATGATATCATATGTTATATGGATTTCTATCATTATGTGTTATGTATGTTTATGTTGAGAAGATGAGCTTGGATTATGCTTATGTGATGCCATGTTTATGGCTTATGTGATGAGATGATGCTATGGAATATGTTGATGTTATGTGCTAGTTGAGATTTGAGTAGTGAGCCATGAAGTAAGTGTTTATGTATATGATGCATTATGTGGATTGAAGTATAATAGTATGTTATAGTCGTTTTACTTACTAAGCGAAAGCTTATGGTTTAGTTGTCTAACCCTTTTGTAGGTCCTTGTGTTTCATGGAAGACGTGGAATAAGGAGTATGGTTCATGTATGCGGAAGGATAGGATTTGGTAAGGAATTAGAGCTAGGTATATACCGAGCTCTCGTGTATAAGTTTGTACCCCCCGTTAGTCTTTTATGGGTTGTTAGAGTGTAGCCGTATGGCAAAGTGTATGTCAAGAGTTGTATGATATTTTGGTGGTCATTTGATAAGTCAAAGTGTAGTTTATGTGGTTATGGTTAATGTTTAAAAGGGGCGTTTGGTTTATGTGTAAAAGTACCCATTTTGGGTCGTAAACGGGTCAAGTGTTATTGAAACATGTTTGATATGTTAAATGAATGATTTCTGGAAAGTTTGAGGTGTTGTGGAAGTCGTATGTGGCATTTGTTGTGAAATGGGTCAAAACGGGTTATTTGCATAACCCGTCGTAAAGTACCCCTTCGGGGTGTCGTACGGTCAATGTTTTGGCATGAAAATGATCTTATAGATATACCAAATTAATCTGGAAAGTTTGGTTAAGTTTCGAGTTCGGGAGGTCGGGTTTCTGGCCGGAGATAACGCAACAGAAAACGGGACAGCAAGCTGTCCAGATTTCTGGGCAGTTTGTGCAGATTTTTGGCAGTTTTCGAAAAATCATATCTTTTAATCCGTAAGTCAAAATGGGTCGTGCCACCTATCGTTTCGAAGGTAATCGAGTCTACTTTCATCTAAAAATAGTCTCAAGTCCTGAATCTATATGCATTTCTGTCAGAATTCAAAAGAGTACAGCGGGTCAGTTTTGTTCAAGTATTTCCGCGTGAAAAGTCTTAGTTTTTGAAGTAAGCGGGCACGGGGTGTTACAACTTGGTATCAGAGCTTCGGTTTAAGTGAATTAGGTTCCTTTAGGATTGCCTAGTCTTAAACCACTCGTAGAAGCGTTAGACATAAGTGTTAGTCGCGCGGAAATTAATTGCTATGTGTTAGACGGATTATGTCTTATGTTAGTTGAGCCTATTGATAATAGGTGATGTATACTTGTAGTAGTGTTGTTGTGTATGAGATATAAGTCCATGAGGACTTGAGATGCTTAATTGATTAGTCGTCCGAGCACCTCGGTTGGTGCCGGTAATTTTATTGTGATCATGTGGCCTTTTACCCAAAAAAAATAGTAGAGCCATGGTGATGACATGCGAGTAGAAATGCCATGTGGTATTAGAGATGGGTTAGCAAGTGAATTAAAGTTCATGATACCTTAGTTATAAGGTAGACTAGTACTCGCGGCTATTAGAATGTTGTTGCTTAGACATAGATTGCTTGTGCAATGCGATGTAAACCATAGACTATGGTTGTTGATTTATGTTATGAATGTTTTAACACTTGTTGGATAAGTGTTAAGAGTTATGATATGATCGTTTATGTGATGTTAAGTGTTATCGTTTATGCAATGATAAGTCTATGGTAGTTGGTTATATGTGTAAGTTTTATGTGGTGTGCTTGAGAGCACGATTGTATAGAAGTGTATGAATTGAGATAGACGCATTGGAATGCGTGTTATGTGTTGACCTAGTTGAGGTCGGTAAAATTAAAAAGAATACATCGACATGTGAAATAAGAAAAGATAAGTATGGTAAGTGTTGGATAAAGCATAAATGCTTTGAAAGCATGATATAAAGTAAGGTATGAATATTGAAGTATGTTTGTAGTTGGTTGATTAGAAAGACAAGATTGTTATGATAACGAATAGATGCTTGAAGGCATGAAATCTTTATATGAGTAACTAAAATGAGAAAGTTAAAGTGTATAGTTAAAACATGATGAAGTCATGTGTATATAAAACATGAAAACTGAATTGTGTTAGTAATAAATGAGTAGAAGTGATGAATGAGATATAGATCGCGCTAAAAGTCATAAGTGACTTGAAGTATACTAGAAAGAGTTGTAAAACATGAATGTGATCATGTTAAGTTATTTGAATATGTAAGTTGAAATTAACGAAAGTGTTATAGAATAAACCTATGTAAGGTTTATATGAGTACAAGTTGAGTAGACTAAATGAAGTGACAGTATGAGTTGAGAATATGGTCAACAAGGGTTGACGAGTAATAGTAAAAGTGTGTTGTAAGAACACGTAGAAGATATGTAAATTGTAATGGACAAGCATTATATAGAACTTGTCTAAATAAAGATGGCACATAGTTAGTTGACGGATGAAAGATAAGTTGCATTGTGAGAATGCAAATTTAATAAATGGGCAAGTGTTATATAGAAACTTGTCTAGATGATAGTAAGCGTGATAGTGAATGTTGAGATTGCGTAAGGCAATGAAAATTGAATGAATTGATAGTGTGTGCCTAATTATGAAAGTGCATGAAAAGATAATAAGACATATATAGCTTGGATCCAATGCTCTAGGTTTGGCATCCTTCGGGATGGCCTAGCTTGCCTTTTTGGCATGATTGTTAGCTTGCCTTCACCGGCATGGTTTGCCTACATCCTTGGCATGATGTTAAGATGCCTTTACGGCACGATGTTAAGGTGTCTTTATGGCACGATGTTAAGGTGTCTTTATGGCACGATGTTAAGGTGTCTTTATGGCACGAGGTTAAGTTGCCTTTTATGGCATGATGTTAAGCTTGCCTTATGGCACGAAGGAAAGTTAGTGAGATTGGATCTAAGGCTAGAAAAGATGGAAAGTAAATTATGTACGAGTGTTATGTCGGAAGCGTATAAGTAGGATGGTTTATGGTTTCTTGTTTAAATGGATTGGGACGCCTTTTCATTTAAATGAAGAAATTGTAAATCGCCGAACCATGAGTTTATAATTCATTATTTACATAGATTGGGACGCCTTTTTATGTAAATAAAGAGTTATAAATGAGTGGACTTATGTGTTGCCGATATGACATGAGTACGGATAGTGATATGAGAAAGTAAAAACTAAAACATGTTAGACGTCATAAGAAAAGATAGATATGAATAAAGCTGATAGCAGTTTTAAGGTAATGTGTGAAACCTTAAAATAGACGTCTAAAATGAGTTGTGCATTAAGTTGATAAGTTAATTTGTGAGTATTACCATAATTTGATAAGAAAGATTGCTTAAGAGATGCATGTGAAAGAATTTTGAAAGGTGCCGTTTGTATGGTACTTTGTATATTTGAGATAAGTTGCTGGTTTTTGGTATAGTTATGTGTTTGTATTATGTGGAATGTGAGATTAGATGCTATGTTATGATTAGTGCATTGTTGAATGTCGTGTTTATAGTGATGAAGTTTGACTTATATAAAGTCAAAGTAGTAAAATTTCCCGTATGACAAGTCGTCAATTGTGGGAAATCTTAGAAAAGTTTGCGATGAGAAGCGTGTTTTTAGTGGATTATGAATTATGATTATGTATAGTGAGTTTAGAATTTGCAAGATCACTTAGATCGTTGCAAAGTAATGGCTTAGAAAGCATGATAATAAGAATATGTATATGTTGTGATTTGGTTTTGGATAGTAATAGACGAGAGATTTCGGGGACGAAATCTAAATAAGGGGGTAGAATTGTTAGACCCGTTTCCCGGGTATTGGGACCCCACCCTAGATGAAAATAGATAAGGGCCTTACGTGATTGGCTAGTCAACAAATATAACGTTTTAGTCAAGCCTAATAGTCAAAATATGACTAATGTAGTAATGTAAATATGATGTGTAGCTAAAGGGGCCTAAGTTGTCATTGTTGTAAGTATGTTATAAGTTAGTTGTGGCCAAATTTGAAGGAATTGAACTTGAGGGACCATTCTTGCCTTTGATCAAAACTTGTGTTTTAGCCTAGATATATCCAGGAGATTCTAGTATTCTCCATATTATTGAAGGGTCTTTGTTAGGCCTGTTCTAGAGGAAGAAAAGGGAGGGAAAATGATTGTCTTGATGGCTTAGAAAAGAAGATGATCAAGTCTTGAAGTTTATGATCTTCTTTAGCTATGATCCTCCACAAGTAAGTATCTATGTTCTTTTGTTAACGAGGTGATAAGTTATAGTTAGTGGGTTTTCATCATATGATCAAGATATGATCATATGATGATATGATACGGAAGATAAGTGTTTTTGATGGGTTTTGATAACCCTTGTTATGTTATTTATTGTTAGGTTGCTAGGTTGTGATTATGACCGACGATGATGATGATGGATCATTGTGATGATGATGATGTTCTTGATTTGTTTAGCTTGGATTAAGGTAAGTAAAATGATGATAGCATATGTTATATGGATTTCTATCATTATGTGTTATGTATGTTTATGTTGAGAAGATGAGCTTGGATTATGCTTATGTGATGCCATGTTTATGGCTTATGTGATGAGATGATGCTATGGAATATGTTGATGTTATGTGCTAGTTGAGATTGGAGTAGTGAGCCATGATGTAAGTGTTTATGTATATGATGCATTATGTGGATTGAAGTATAATAGTATGTTATAGTCGTTTTACTTACTAAGCGAAAGCTTATGGTTTAGTTGTCTAACCCTTTTGTAGGTCCTTGTGTTTATGGAAGACGTGGAATAAGGAGTATGGTTCATGTATTCGGAAGGATAGGATTTGGTATGGAATTAGAGCTAGGTAGATACCGAGCTCTCGTGTATAAGTTTGTACCCCCCATTAGTCTTTTATGGGTTGTTAGAGTGTAGCCGTATGGCAAAGTGTATGTCAAGAGTTGTATGAAAATTTGGTGGTCATTTGATAAGTCAAAGTGTAGTTTATGTGGTTATGGTTAATGTTTAAAAGGGCGTTTGGTTTATGTGTAAAAGTACCCATTTTGGGTCGTAAACGGGTCAAGTGTTATTGAAACATGTTTGATATGTTAAATGAATGATTTCTGGAAAGTTTGAGGTGTTGTGGAAGTCGTATGTGGCATTTGTTGTGAAATGGGTCAAAACGGGTTATTTGCATAACCCGTCGTAAAGTACCCCTTCGGGGTGTCGTACGGTCAATGTTTTGGTATGAAAATGATCTTATAGATATACCAAATAAATCTGGAAAGTTTGGTTAAGTTTCGAGTTCGGGAGGTCGGGTTTCTGGCCGGAGATAACGCAACAGAAAACGGGACAGCAAGCTGTCCAGATTTCTGGGCAGTTTGTGCAGATTTTTGGCAGTTTTCGAAAAATCATATCTTTTAATCCTTAAGTCGAAATGGGTCGTGCCACCTATCGTTTCGAAGGTAATCGAGTCTACTTTAATCTAAAAATAGTCTCAAGTCCTGAATCTATATACATTTCTGTCAGAATTCAAAAGAGTACGGCGGGTCAGTTTTGTTCAAGTATTTCCGCGTGAAAAGTCTTAGTTTTTGAAGCGGGCACGGGGTGTTACAAGTATGGCGCAACATATTGAAAGTTAAGATCTATTCAAATTTTGTCACTCAATAGCTAAATGAACAAGCTGAAAAAAACTATGAAAAAAGGAATAACATGTCAAAACTTTGGATTGAATAAAAAAGTATACAACACTATCACATAAAATCAAGCTCTACAAGATCAAAAACAAAAACTTAATACATAAGAATAAATGTACAAATTTTGGATAAACAGACCTAAAACATTCATTATAAAACAAGAAAGCAAGAAAACAAAAACCGAAGACTCGTTTAATTAGGCGCAAGACTTATCGCCATTACAAAATTCTAAAGCTTTGTACAAACAGTCCCTCTGCATTTATATAGGAACCACCATCCATCCGGTGGACCGATCATCAACCACTTTACAGGGTCCCGAGTGTAGAACTGATGAGTTTCATGACGATTTTTATGTTTGAACGCTCGGCTACTGAGGTTGTGGGAATGCTTACTTGATGGTTTAGTATAGACTTGACTTGTTCAAATATGGGTCGTACATGCATTGCTACCATGCTGTCTGATGGCTTTATGGCTACTACAACGTCCATCATCCATGCAAGTTTCTTTGATGTGTCATTGCCAATGTCACAAGCCAGCTGTTGAAGCAACGATAGTAGTACTCCTTGACTCAAGGGCAAAGGATTGCTTGTTAATAGCCCCTGTAGGTCAACCTAGATGACAACAATCAAAATTTATGAAATGTTGGTAAATGTTCTGCACGAAGCGTACTGGTAACAAATATCTATCACTAAAATATGGTTCAGCTATTTCAAGTTTCAACACTCAACAGCATGTTACTCCTCCCGTCTACCTTTTCATATTGGTAGTCAACACTACCAAGACTATGTTTCTTTCTCAAACATGTCAATCCTAATTTATTTCTTGCTTACCATTACTTCAAACTCCCATTTTGTTAAAAAGTTTAAGCACTTGAGCAAATGACAACTTATTGGATTATGTTTCAACTCAAATTCCACATCTTTTAGAGAGTAGTAGGTCATAGAAAACATATAATACTAAACAGCCTTCATCACTTCGTACATTGGAGTAATAGACTCGAAGGGGACACACTTGTAAGATGTTTGTAGTGACAGATTTGACTCTGCTAAAGAGCACTACCTAAACTGAGACTCATACACTACAAACATATAAAGTTATCCACTCCTCAGAATTATTATGTATTATAAACGTTAGCCACAACCAAACCCGCATGTTTCCTGATATTACATACTGTCCTCAGTCCTCACAGCTTACTAGGCATGCAAGTGTCCCTATCTGACTCTACATGTGGTCAATAGGGTTTTAACAAGCACTAATGCAACTCAGAAGTATTATGAAAACAAATAACCTTTGCAGACAACATACCTGAGAGCATAGCCAGGAAACAATCCAGACATCACTTCTTTGCAGGGCAGCAGTAAAAGCCTCCTCGTATTTGTGCTTATATACCAACCTAGAAAGCTCTTTTGTTGGATCCAATGGCACCTCCATCTATTACAGAAAATGAGTACATATACATAAGAATGTTATTGAGATACATCACAATGATTGAATACAACATAACACAGAGCTAAACTAACCTTATCGTGAAAACTGCCTATAGGTCCATTGCTAATTTGGGTTACCAACGGGTTCACCGACTCAGAATTTGCCCCAGCAAGTGCAAGAGCTACCAACTTCCTTTGGCCATCAGCTAATTCACCGCTCAAGCTTTGAGTCATAGACGATGCTGAATTAATGGCATCCTAGAAACAAAAATAGTGCCTCAGTGTCACTGAAAAATAAATTTAGCTTTCCAGGAGGGAAAAATAATAATTTCTTACCCTCAAAGCAATTGCTAAGGGAGAATGTGCAGACTCGACTTGCTGGTGAGCTGCACTTGTGTGTTCGATCATTCCCTTTTGAAACGTAGCATTTACTTGATCAAACATGGCTTTACAAGACATTTCAAAGGCAGGAACAACAGAAGCCTCCATACTCGATTTAAGTGCTTCCTGTAAGACGAAATGAAGGTTCAGACCAAAATATCAATCAGCCATTCTCTATTTCCTTGTATAAATCAGAAAGATGACTTCAATTCTGAATTGATAAATACCTGTAAAGCTTGTTTGCCAGATGTTTGAAACTGAGTTTGAATTTGCCTAGCAATACTACCCTCGAGCTTAGAATTTACCGATTTCTCCAATTGATTTACAGACTTATCAGCCACACCTCTCTGCACACAAACTAGAGTCAGACCTGAATTAAATAAAATGCTTAGAACGAACTATAATGTTCAGATTATGTCACCTGGAAAGCATCTGTGATTGCTGTAGATACTGTTTTCTCAATAATCGGAGTAATTGAGCGCACCACAGATGCAACGAGTGCAGATGTTTCCTTCTTCAACATTTTCTCAAATGTTGCATGCAAGTCCTTGTATCTATTTGTAACCAGAGCGGACACTTGTTGATTGCGATCTCGGTTTGACTTTTCCTGCTTTGCAAATTCTTCTTGAGTCCGAGCCCAAACAGCATCAGAATTAGCTTTGTAAGATTTCTCCATGCTTTTTCCTATGGCTGCCTCGATTTTTTGGCCTTCTTTAGTAACTGTAGCTGCAACCATTGTTGGTATCTGCTTTTGGATTTCCTTTTGATTGCTTAGAACCTAGAAAAAAAAATGCAAAACTGACAATTGTTAGAAAAACATGAAGAGAAACGCGAATGGCAAGAAAAACATGAAAAACCACGAACGGCAAGAAAGGTATCATATAGCATTGCATCAAAAAAGGAAATGCTGAAGTTATAGTTGGAAAGAAAAACAATTTAATAAAGAAAAACAATTTAATATTATATAAATAATCACCTGAGCAATAATTTCTTGCATAGAATGAAGTTGTGAAAGTATCGCATCACCAGAGGGAACACTTGAGCCAACTCCTGCTTCATTATGAGAATCAGTTGAATTGTATACACTTTGAGAAGGAGGAGACGATGGGGTTGATTCCTGATCATTCGTTCCCTTGTGTTTTTTCCCTTTAGTTGATGACACAGACGCCGGTGAGTCAATTGTTGCAGGTATTACTGACTCGGAAGGAAGATCAACGTTCGCATCTTGAACTTCATCCTGCCCACCCAAATTGGACCCGTCAATATGACGATCTTTACCCATTTCAAATCCAAAACCTGATGCTTGTGAAGAAAAGGATTTCTCCTTTTGCTCTGAAATGTATCCACCAACATTTTGACTCTTTACGATTTCACCAACCTCTATAACTTCCAACTCAACATTCTGCTGATCGGGGTTCATTACCACATCTTGTACAATTGAATCTACTTCACTCTTCTGTTCAGTAACAGGATTTATTTCAGTCGATGATGTGGCCATCAATTCGGCAGGAGTTACCAAATGAGTTGGATGCTTAAACATAGTACCATCTTCTTTCAAAACTTTGTTTGAATCTGTTACTAAGTCAGCAGTTTCCACCTGCCTATCAACTGGAACAATTTTTGGCTCACTAGATTCAGGGACGCTGATTGGACTTTGCAGATCGGAATGTTTTCGAGACAACGTAGGACTTGCCACAACTGGAGGTGATTCCGTTACTGGCGCAGGAGATTCCTTCAACATGGACCCCTCAGCCAAAGAAGAACTTGAGGGTTGTCTCGAAAAAGAGCCGGGATCAGAGCTAGGTACGGAGACAGCCAAAGATATCTCTGCATTACTTCTAGGGGGTTCGAAACCGTTCAAACCTTCAGTACTTGGTGGCTCACGTGAAAGAGTTGAATCTTGTCTCTCATAAGCAACAGTATCAAATGGAGGTGGTAAGCACTGGGACATGTCCAAAGCATACTGCTGAATAGCCTGTGTCTGGACACAGTAAACCTGAACAATCTGATCCCCGTGTGACAATATATCACTTTGACCCACAAAACTTAGTATGGGCATAGTCACTGTAAACTCCGCAATGTAATCCATGCGTGTGGCTTCCGGATTGGGACCGTATTCTAGGTGTACAACATATATGGCATTTTCTTTGCGTTTGCTAATAAAAGAAGACCAGTTTGAGGTAATGCAACAACTTGATTAAAAAAGGCCTCCTCGACTCTAGACTCTGAGGAACTCTTTAATTCTAATGTCTGTAAACAGCGCCATGAATCAGCATCACTAGGAAGCAACCATCCTTCTTCACTATCTGAGGCCCAAATTTTCATTTCGCGATTCAATGGACCCTATGATCATCTTAAACAAGTCAGATTGGAATAAAAATAAATATGCACATATGGAATAATACAGAAGATCACTAGCTAAAATAAACTTTGATAAGCTAAATAAAAAGAAACTGTATTTCAGTAAAATCCTTTTGTGTGTTCAACCCTTCCAAATCTCACCATTACACCACCTCATAATTTATAGCCAAATAAATGAAATACTAGTGTACTGCTGAAAAATATGTGCATTCAACCAAATTGGTTATTCCATGGTTATAAAAAAAATGAACACATACCCCAGTGATAAGCATGATGTGATCAGGGCGCTGAGGAGCAGTCAAGAAAGTAACAGAGTTGACAGGCAGACCATCGTGCGGCTTCAACACTGCAATTGGTGAAGACTTTCGATCTTCCCAAATCTTAATCTGTTATAAGAAGTCACAGAAGCAAAGTCATTTACATAATAAAATTGCCAGCAATTTTGAGCTGTAATCATAACTCCACAGGTAAGAAACAGCTAAAAGAAACATTGACTTCAAAATGTGTATTTCCAGGTTTCAGCCTCAATCTCAATGTGCTCATTAAATTATAGAATACAAACCAAAAAAAAAAAAAAAAAAAAAAAAAAAAAAAAAAAAATATATATATATATATATATATAGTGAGACTTTCTTGCGAGAACCATTTTATCTGCGAGAACTGAGAGAACCACCAAAAACATAAATGCACGCCTTCAATAATTGTATTTTTGCACATATGTTCTAAAAACAACATATATGTTTTTAAAAAAACATAGTTGTTCTAAAGAATTTGATAAGAAATTGGAAATACAACATTTTTCTTTGAAGGTGTGCATGTATGTTCTTATAAGGCGTGCAACGACAATATTGCGGCCTTGTGTAAGGTTTTTGTGAAAAAAGATGATGAGTTCATGATGATATTGAAGAACATAGGTGGATACTTACGATTATTGATGATTTGCATGTATTTTTATTTTATTTTAAAAGGCGTGCATGTATGTTTTTTGTGGTTCTCTCAGTTCTCGCAGATAAAATGGTTCTCGTAAGAAAGTCCCCCTATATATATATATATATATATATATATATATATATATATATATATATATATATATATATATATATATATATATATATATATAGGGGCGCGTTCTATGCCGTACCAATATTAGATACAGTACTTTACAGTACTCTTTTTGACCAATAAGAATTTAGTACTATTAAATCTTTTTATTTAATTCATAAGGGTATATTAGTAAAACACATTTTAACTTTGTTTTTGAATTTTTTAATTAAAAAACGTTTTTAAACACCTTAATTTTCGGAATTTAAAATATATTTTTTTTATATAATTTTTTTTCCAGAATTTTTTTTTTTTTTTTTTAATTTTCTTTTACATAGATGTTTTACGAAAAATTAAGTGCATATGTGTTTTTTTTTAAATATTGTAAATTTACATATGTTTTATGCGTACAATTGTTTAAATACCAAAGTTGTTTTATTCAAAATGGTAATTGCACATATGTTTCTAGTAGACATTCTTTAATCTTCAAAATTTATAATAAAAAACATAGACGCATACATGTAAACTCTAAATTTACAACAAACCAAAAACATAAATATTATATATACAAAATGAAATACAATTCAAATATAAATGTATCTTCTTTAATATAGATGTGTTCATCAATGTACTTGTATCTCATTCTACACTTGTGTCTTTAACACCTTTACCATGATCAACTTCTCTTTAACATACACTCTTTAACTTTAAATTGATCAAGGTCCTCAAATCTTTACCAAACATGTTTAATACCTGAAATTACAAACAACTGTTACTTTTTTTTATTATTATAAACAAAACAAACACATATGCACAATTTAAACACATATGCACAATCTAAAACATATATGCAAACTTCTTTCTTTGAAATTATATCAACTTTAAAAGACACATGAACACCACTTTCATTGTGCTATACCAGCTATAAAACACATATGCAGGGTATGGCAAAAATTAAGTCATCTGATCATATAACTTTATGCTACTTATGGCTGGAGGGTATACATACCTTCACGGATAAAGAGGTCACGGAAGTATCTCTTCAGATAAGCATAATCAGGTTTGTCCTCAAACCGTAGTGAACGACAGTAATGGAAGTATGATGCAAACTCCGTCGGATATCCACGACATAAAGCCTGAAGAAGTAGGCAATAAAATCATTGCCCCTGTATGATATAGCCCTCTGTAAAAGGGTAAAA
This sequence comes from Artemisia tridentata subsp. tridentata, assembly GCA_021014915.2. Classification (NCBI taxonomy): domain Eukaryota; kingdom Viridiplantae; phylum Streptophyta; class Magnoliopsida; order Asterales; family Asteraceae; genus Artemisia; species Artemisia tridentata. Next base: position 25,283,800 of record CP139509.1, read on the forward strand.
TATTATTAATTTGTTAACAATACCTCGATTGATGTAGAAACTTTCTTCTCACTAATTTTCTCATACTTCTGTTTCTTATTTCCTGCTTTTAGCCCTTGCCAAGGAAGGCTGGTCATAAAACACAGGCATCATTTGACTGATGAAGATACCACTGGTCAAGAATGGGAATGAAAAAAAAAGTACGGAATATTACCTTCCTCTTAAGAAATACATTAGCACATATCCAAGAGATTCTAAATCATCTCTCCTGCTTTGCTCTACATTGGACCAGTAACATAAACATAAATAAGTCAATATTCAAGACACTGCATTTTCCAGCATAAGAGTGTATGTGTAGCAGTGCATACCTATCCCGAGATGAGTATTCATGCTTGCATATCTCGCAGTCCCAGTCAAGTTTTTGTTCTCTCTGCAGAACAACAAGATGGTAGTGAATGTCTGAACAAATATTATACTATACATCAATAGTAATTATACTGCATACGAATATGAAATGTCCCATAACCGTATTGGAAGTCCACATTACAAATGTCACTTATAAATATGATAAACTTGAGTTGTTAACATTCTCACCTGTATGGAATGTGCTGGTGAGTAGTAGTATCCCTGTATTTCTTGACAAGACCAAAGTCAATGATGTAGACCTGTGTGAGAGCAAAAACTTATTTACTAGGTTATCCTAACCAAGGTTCCAAATTAACAACAAAAATGGATGACCATAATCCGCTACCTGATTTGCTCGTCGTCCCAAGCCCATAAGAAAATTGTCTGGCTTAATATCACGATGTAAAAATGATTTAGAATGGACAAACTTGATACGGTTGATCTGAAAGGTATATCATGAAGTCATCATAGATGTTAAAAGCTAAAACAACACAAATAAATAGCAAAGATTTGTAACTGACTAACCATTTGATCTGCAAGCATGAGAACTGATTTCAGAGAAAGTTTTCTGCTACAAAACAAACACATACGCACAATTTAAACACATATGCACAATCTAAAACATATATGCAAACTTCTTTCTTTGAAATTATATCAACTTTAAAAGACACATGAACACCACTTTCATTGTGCTATACCAGCTATAAAACACATATGCACCATTTGCTCATATCAAATAATGAAAACTTTTTTTTTAACATTACAACTTACATAACATATATGTACATTCTTTGCATTAATGTAAAAAAAATAGAACATTACTACCATAACACATATGCACACTTATTAAAGATCATATATGAAAACTATTAGAGTCAAATTGTTTTGAGAAACTAGCAATACAGTAGGCAATAATGGATTAGTATCCTAATAACAAAAGACCAACATGTGACATTCTTACCTGTATCTCATAATCAAATAGACAACTTTAACTAAATAAATCATGCAATAACTTGAATCATTAAGTTAACACTACACCAACTTCTGATTACAAGGTAGACAAGATGCAAGCTTTTAAGGGTTAAGAACAACTTCTTATCTAACGCATGCTATCCGCTAATAGTTACATCAAAAACATGATCCGAAGCTTTAACATAATTTCATAAAAAAACAAGATCCAGGTAAATTTCTAATATACCAAACAAAAGCAAATCAAGTCATTCATATGTCAAAGTAATATATTTATATGAACTCACATATGCACTCATATATTTAAATGAACCATAATTGCCTGAACCGCAACACAACTACCTAAAACATGTACATCATCCGGTACGACCACATATGAAACTACCAATAACTACACGGATCGGCTATAAACCAATATATATATATACGTACTAAATTCTTATTGGATAACATCCAAGGTAAACATTTCGAACCAGAATGGGATTCTGAATCATCCTACAACCTTGGATAACATCTATGAGGTCAACCGATTATAGATCTGAAATTAATTAAAAAAAGATTATTTACCTTGTCCTTCAATAGATCGGTTTGTAATTTTTCAAGGAGAGTCGTTGATCCGTGAATGGAGACAGTCGAACAAAAAAAATTCTGATTGCCAGATCTAGAGGAGAGGAGCGGCTGCGTTGATGCATTAAATTGGATTTTTGGGCGATTTAAGGATTTGGGTTGGGTTTGATGGGAGAGAGAGGGGGGTTGTAAAAGTGGGAGAGATAAAATATCATATTTTTGTGCACCCTTTAGAATAGGGACGGTTTTTGAAATATTTAAAAGTAAAATTCTCATAATGCCCTTTTAGCCTTTTGTGTAATTAAAAAAGAAACCTTCATCTTTTGTTTAATTACAATTTTAACACTTTTAATCCTAACCATTGATTAAACTCATCCAATGGCCTAGATTCATTTTAATGGTACTGTAAAGTACTGTATCTAATATTGGTACTGCATAGAATACAACACTATATATATATATATATATATATATATATATATATATATATATATATATATATATATATATATATATATATATATATATATATAGGGTCCAGTTCTAGAGAAAAGTGTAATTAGATAGAAAAGTGAGAAAAAAAGTTATAGGGTAGATTTTGAAAACACTTGAAATTTAGGGTAAAAATTAAAACAAATCAACAAAAGGGATATCAATCGATCAGTTCATTCTCAATCAGATCACGTTGTTAGGGATATCCACCTTCTGCGCCGGCACAACAACAACCGTCAGCACCGTTACCACCACCACCACCACCACCACCGTCACCACCGTCACCACCGTCTCCACCTTCTGCATCGTCACCACCACCACCGTCTCCACCGTTACCACAACCACCACCACCGTCGCCACCATTAAAACCACCACCATTAAAACCGATCAAAAAAACACCAAATCTATGAAATTCCGATCAAAATCCGATCCAAATAATCGTGAAAGTAGAAATTTTCAATTTCATATTATCAGAAAAAATGAAGAAATATGTTACGCCATCAATTTTATGTTATTTTTATATATTCAGGAATTGGATGTGAGAACTCAATCAAAAGTAAGTACACAATTATTAATTGTTCAATTTTTATGTTATTTTGTGCATCATTGGGTATATTATATCATAATTAGTATTTTTGTGAATATGTGTAAAATTAGGGCATCTGTGTAAATTTAGAACTGTGTGTATAAAAATGACATTTAAGTGAGTATGTGCAAAAGACCATGTTACGGTATTAGTTGGTTTAAATTAATGTGTGTATAAAAATGACATTTTAAAGCATCAGTAAACAGATTTCTGGCACTAAGTTGGTATACACACATTAATTTTATATAAAAATTAATTTAGTGCATCCGTTTGTATGTTTAGTGCATCCGTTTGTAAATTTAGGAACCTTTGTGTCACTCGTTACTATGCTCTTGGTTGCCAAGGAAGTTGCAAGCACATCAAGTGTTCATGTTCTGAAAACGTTAAAAAAATATGATGGTCTTTGATCCAGGTTCTTTCTGCATAATCTAGTAAAGTTCTTGGTTATATACCTCGTGAACTAGCTCAACATTTGTCAAAGTTAATGGAAACATTCGGCTTGAACTTTGAGGTATAATAGTATCTCATGAGACACTACCAATAGTTGTAGGTGAGCTTTTTTGGTTTTTCCAAGTTCAGATAAGCCCATAACCTGAAGAATAAGTTAATCCAAACACCCCATAAATGATCTCAGCCATCCGCCTATATTAATTTACTTGAACTGGTTAAAGATTTTCACTCAAGATTTTCATGTTTTTAATGTATTTTACCAGTTACCTGATTATGAGTACTGGCCAACGGTTTGTCCATTAAGATTATATAATTTGTATCTAATGGATTATTAGGCAAAGTTCTGCTGCGTTCTTTTTTTCTCAACATACTCGATACCTTAAAGGTTCACTACGCCCTATATATGTTTCATAATGGTAAGAGTATGTTAAATGAATCAGCTAATGTAGCGCACATTAGGGCATCAGTGAGAAAACTATAATTAGATAGAAAAGTGCATCGATGAACACATTAGGCATCAGTGACATCGATGAACACATTAGGGCATCGGTGAGTATGACTAGTGTAGTGCATCATTAGACATATTAAGGCATCAGTGTGTGCATTTAGTGCATCGTTAGTCATAGAAGGGCATCCATATATACAGATTGGTGCATCTGTTTGTTAACAGATTGGTGCATCTGTGTTAACAGATTGGTGCATCTGTTTGTTAGCAGATTGGTGCATCTGTTTGTTAGCAGATTGGTGCATCTATGTTAACAGATTGGTGCATAAGTGTTATGCCGAAAATTTTGGATCTAATTATTGTTATGCCGAAAAATTTGGTTGTGCGTTAGTCCATCCCCTATTAAATTGCGTGAAGTACTACTGTACTAGTACGTGAGTGAAGAGCGTATTGCTACATTCATGTCTAGGCACACACACTCAGTACTAAAATCAGTAACAACAACATAGTTATAACTCGTCTAGTTAGATCAGATGCATCCTCAGTTTACGTGCTGGAACGCTATTACATGACTTTCCTACTTATGATATTGTTATAATTTAGGTTTATACTTTATAGCCATTGAACTTCCGGGTCAAAGACTCTGGTTATATGGTTTAAGACAAGGCGTCAACATTTTGACTAAAGTCACATGTTGCTTTTGACCTTTCTTCTATTCATTTTGTGCAATCTTGTTCCTGTTGTTTCTAGTGCACGTGTTACAGTTTTTCCAAAGGATTTTTCTGATATCAGACTGCGTAGTTGATAATGTTCTCATTCGAGTTATAGTGTTGTCATCACAGACATATGTACATCATTTGTCTGTTGCACCCATCTTTCATTTAGAATGCTGACCATGCCTCTACGCCTCTAATAGAACATATGGATGACTAGTGTCTTTTCATGCTTTATCAAAATAAATTTTTGCAGTATGAATTATTGAGGGAAAGTGTGTTTTATATTACTATTATTTTTTGCTTTTGGTTAGAGGAATAAATGACCCAATGGGTTTTTGCATTATTAGAAGGGGGATATTAAAATTTTAGGGTTAATTTTGATAGTTCAGTTTATAGTTTATACTTGTGTAGCTGTATTTTCTGTCATATATATATATATATATAACTAAATCCGAGCATTTAATTAGAGCGTAGCCTATGGTCACATATAAGCTATTTGTTCCTCTATTGACATCTGACATCACTCTCAGGCTGTGATTGGAAGCTGGAAGCAGTGATCTGAATTCTAGTTCGCAATGGGTAGCGGTCCAGCAACCTTTTCAGATATCGACAACATAACACATGGTAAGCTTCCATTTAATGTTCCTTATCCATGATGCTATATGCTAGCCCGATTATGTTACAATTGTGCGTCAACACATATAATTTACCTTTCCAATTGTCTACTTCTTTCAACTTTGATACACCTCGCACAAACAATCAATCAATCATTCCTTTTCTCTCCTTTCTATTTCTTATTCTTTTGTAGCAATTAGTATTATGCATGAAAACTTTTTACTGTGCTTCAAGAGTTGCTCTCATTTGTTTTTATTTAGTATGGTTAGCTACATCCATCGATACCTAACATGCAAATTCATGCTGGGGGCATCTGGTGTGTATATTTAGAATATCATGTTACATTTTTGATGCAATAAATGTATGTTTGATCCAGTAAATGTATGTTACAATATATTTTACATATTGATGCAGCGGGTGTTTATTTATAGCGTATAAGGTTTTAGTTTACGTGTTGGTCAGTTTTATATGTCAAAATTGTTATTTTCCCTTTTATCACATGTATATTGAAATGTTTGTCAAATAAGAAAGCATAGAAGTATAGATGATGACACTTTTCTTTTTATCTCAGGTATCGAAATATTCTTCCATTTTAGGGCATCTGTGTTTGTGGTTTGGTGCATCATGTTACATGTTAAGGCATATTGTTGTATGATTAATCAATCACATGACACCTTAATGCATCTGTGTGTAAGATTAGTGCATCAGATTAACTATTAGTGCATCTGTGTTTGTGTTGATGCATCAGTTTTAATGTTAGGGTATATGACTATTTAATTAATGAATTAAGATATCTTAGAGAATCTGCATACATTTTACATAACCATGATTCTTGCTTTCAAGAACAAGCATCCGACGCCAATTGAAGTGATTCCAAGCGAATTGTCTGAACCGTTCAAACAGTCGAAACAATTCAAAACTAGTAGATACATTCCCCAGGTAGTAAAACCAACTCTTTTAGATACATTTGTTGTTAGAATTATATTTGTGTGATTTGTGTTTTTTATACTAAAATGTGGTACTTTAGTGCATCAGTTTGACGTACTTTAGTGCATCCGTTTATAATGCAGGAAGACACTTGTATTATGGGCTGTTAATATGAACTCAAGAATAAGAGTGATACTGGCACACACATGGGAACCAAGAATTCATAGTCAAGGTTCTTATGTTGAGTTTTCTTCGCCCTTCAAACCTTGTCACTTTGACTAGTTACAACACAGACGGAAACCAAAGGCTCATGGTTTACGAGTACATGCCATATGGTAGTAGAAACAGTTATGTGATATTAGTTCATGTTTTTAAGTACTTTTAATTGTAATAATATTTATCTTTGGTTTTATCAATCTATAACATAGCAAATAAAATGTTGAGATTAATGCTATATTACTTTTGTACGCACATGGAAATGAAATGATACATTGCTTTATATAAAAATGTTATTATTAGAAATGGCAAATGGGCGGGCTAGATAGTATAAAAATATGGGTCGAAACTTTAGTATATCCTTTTGTACTTTAGTGCATCCGTCTGAGGTACTTTAGTGCATTCGTTTATAGTCACCTGCGCGAGTCGTACATTCAACAACTATATTTTGTTTATCCTTTGCATTAGTGGTTGTGTTCATTCTCAGCTATAGCTTTAGTGCATATGTTTAATGGGGCATTAGTGCATCAGGTTAAGGCACTTTAGTGCATCCGTTTGAATTACTTAGTGCATCCATTTGAAAAAAAAATAATAATAATAAAAAAATAAAAAAAAATCAATACTTTTAGGTATTCACAATTAGAACTCATCATTTTTTTTATACAGTCATATGCAGGTGTTTGTATCATCAAGAAATAATTGTGTATGTAGAAATGTAAATAAATACTGTAAAAGTTTGTTTCTTGCTTCTACAGCTTTGCACTCAATATATTTGATTGTGTACAGTGTAATAACTTACAAAGGTGTATTCATGTGCCTTTTTGTACTCCCAACCGCACAATAAATTTTTGAAAAAAATATATACAGCTTTACCCCTGCATCTCCATTACATTCAGCATCTGCATTTTTTTATCCTTTGCATTAATGATTGTGTTCATTTTTAGCTAAAACTTTAGTGCATCTTTTTGAGGGACTGTATATTTTTAATGTTGGTACTTCATATAGTTTATAACTATGATACATTACTTTTAGCTGATATATATTTTTTATATTTTTGGTTTCTCATTATTTAATAAGAGATAAAATTAAGTGCGGCACATTTAAAAGAATAAGTTCATCATGATTACAAATAATAACTACATCATGGTAAGAAAAAACGTAGTGACATCACAACAAGATGACACATTAATATTGCAGAAAATAAATGCTATCATGTTAATACAACTATGATGCGTGTTGTTTATAGCTATGATGCATCATTTGGTGCATCTATTTTGTTTATATTAAGTGCATCAATTTGTGTAAAAAAATTGTGCATCAGTTTGTGTAAAAAGGGTGCATTTGTTTATTACTTATGATTCTAACCGAACTAAAAAATGGACTGAAAAACGAAAACCAACAAGACGACAAACATAAAATGTAACCATATAAATTAAAACAAATCTTGGCCACCTCATGGCTAGAAAACATGCATGTCTTTATTGCATAAAACATCAAACACACACTAAGTTTTAAGCAATTATAAGTATTTCAAGCTCAAATGTCCAAACATCCTTACATATGCAATTACACACAAAAGGAAAACATGATAAAATATGACGCAACTTTACTGCATTCTGTTTGATGAACTTTAGTGCATCTGTTTAAGGCACTTTAGTGCATCAGTTTGGTCAGTTAGTGTAACCTGCGAAATATGAGATACGGGTTCAAATTCAAGTTATGCCGTAAGTAACTAGCATGAAAAATATATAGGTGAGAAATCAAAATCTAAGCTGCAAATAAAATAGTTCAAAAATATAACGACAATTATAACATTATTAACCTTTTTAGGAGCTTGAATGATTTCTCTAAATCTACCAACTGGCTTTTTTGGTACTGATATCCATTGGCCTGAAAATATAACCAAAGTCGACCATTACAACTTTCTAGTAAAACTATTTTGAAAGAAAATATCAGTAACTTGCAAATCTTACATACCTATTTTTATTCTCTCATTTACCCTTTATCTCGACTTTAGGCTTTTGATTAATTACATGTGACCCATCTGAGCATACCTTCAGCAACTCCTCGAATGTAACGTTCACAGGCACCTCGTATATTTTTGTCTTTTCATACTAATAACACATCCATACACAATTACTTGAATATAACACATCCATTACATTATTAATGTCTGCGTTCATTTTCTGTTAAAACTTAAGTGCATCTGTTTGATGCACTTTAGTGCATCTGTTTTAGGCACTTTAGTCAAGTGAATGAATTTCAGACATAAAACAAAAGAAGCTCTACCTGATTATCACGGAGTACAAAGACTATAACTCTTAATTATTATTTACCTTGATAGGTAACTTTTTTCAATTTTCAACTGTGGCACAAGTAACTGTGTGGTGCTCCCATCTTTTACAAGATCAGGACCATCTAGATCCATCATGAGTCCATACATAGAACCGTGATCATACTAAGTTGTCGATCATACTAAGCTGTCGATTCAATTTAATTCCATCACTCAGATTTGCAGCATGTAATGAAGCACCTAAAACTATAGCCTCATCTGCATCTAGATGTATGTCAAGATCACTACTCCCAATAAATTCTTGAAGCTTAGCTTATGAAAAAAGATAAATCAATATTAGTGGTAAGAGTAAGTTGCATCGCATAAGCGCAACTTGTAAAGGCAGAAAAAAAGAAGAGGATGCATAGAAAAAGCAATCCAAAACACTCTAATCAATTCTCATATCTATTTAAGGTTCTTGTGGAACTATATTGCAAATAAAAATCCTTTTCTGTAGCGTTGCTTAAGACAATGGCACCTCAGAACTTTCAATTAGCATGGGTAAAACATAATAAAAAAGAAATAGCAACACACCTGCAACTTTGGTACTCGAGTGCCGACACCAATCAACTCAAAGGCGTATATATCATAAACCTTTTAACCTCATTCATATATTTGTTACTACATAACTAATCTCATTCGTATATTTGTTGCTTCTGGAATTCATATATACTTATTAATTAGCAAGATGCTAACTGATTTTGATTTTTGATATTATCTAAAGACTCGGTATTTGATTCTGATTACATTACCATTAAATTTCATTGATAATCAGCATTACCCAAGTAACACTAACACAACTAAAGGGTACATACGAAAAACTGTTAAGTTGCTTATCAAAGCTTGTAAGTTATAGTTGCTAATTCACTCATGAAAATTATGGCATCATGGTGTAACTAAAATCTATTCAAAAAAATTAGGGCATTACATTGTAAAATTAGTGCATCGCAGTTATAAAAATCTCATTAAGACATTTTATCAAACACTTGGTCTGCAGTTTTTTGTAAATATGTTTTTCATGTATTTATTTCTCAATTTTGTTTCAAATAACTATTCTATACAATGAATCATGTCAATAAACTCTTAAAATCGATACATCTATAAACAAAGATTATGACTACCGAATCAAATTTCATAAAAACAAAACTTAACAAACACATATATACGCATTATACGGAGTAATTGATTTTAAGTAGCAAAAATAACAAAAATGTAATCGAAATCAGTTACATACCTTAATTTGATCTTCGAGTTGATAAATTATAATGAGATGATATTGCTATCAGATAACATGATATGATTTCTAGATGAGATGATTTCGTGAATCTGATTTCATGAATCTTTGGTTTGATAAAATGAGAAAGAAATGAGATAAAAGTGTGTATAATATGGAACTGAGAAAAAAAAATGATATCGTGGAATGATAGAAAAAAAAAGAGAAAAATGAAAAAAATTAGGCATTAAATATGAAAGGTGAGAATTTACAAAATCCTCCCTTAAAGAATGAAAGAAGATACAATAAGGTCCCTGTAGTTTGGTGTGAATAAAGGGAGGGGAAGGAGGGGGAAGGGGAGGGGGTGATTTGTACACTTTTTCCACTTTTCTATCACAATGTACTTTTTTCAAGAACCAATATCTATATATATATATATATATATATATGGGCTTTATTTTCAGAACCCTGTTAAGTGCGGGAACTGCGAGAACTCTTCTAGACCAATAAGATTTTTTTAAATATTAAAGATTACTCCCTCCGTCTCAATTTAATTGTCCATATTTCCTTTTATGGATGTCTCAAATTAATTGTCCACTTTCCTTATTTAGTAAAAACTAGAGAATCTAGTGGAGGAATATTCTATTTTAGTGGTTGAAAATTAAAGTGGCCCCACTTTTATTAAACTTTGTGTTTTCTCTCTCCTGACAAATAAATTGAGACGGAGGGAGTATTATTTTATCATAAGGGTATTTTAGTAAAATACAATTTTTATATTATTTTCAAATTTTTAATAAAATCCCCAAATTTCCGGACTTTTTTTTTTTTTTTTTTTTTTTTTTTTTTTTTTTTTTTTTTTTTAATGTGTATCTAGAATATCACAAGAATATATGTGTTTTTGTTTCTTTTTTTTTTTTTTGAAAAAATTATGTGCATGCATGTTTTTTAAATAATGTAAATTTAAATGTGTTCCTATCATGTAATTGTTCACATTTTTTTATCACATATGCACACACTTTTTATTGATTTATATCAGCTATAAAACACGTATGCACCTTAAAACATGTATGTTAATAACATGAAAAACAACCATGTTCAATGTAAAAACAAGTATGTTCAATGAATAACATGTATGTTCTATGAAAAGCAAAATGTGTACTGAAAAACAAGTATGTTCACCGAAAAAACATGTATGTTCAAACACGAATTTCACGTTTAATTTAGACATGTATTATCTACACATGAAAAACAGCCATGTTCAATGTAAAAAAACAAGTATGTTCACTGAAAAACGAGTATCTTCAAACACGAAATCCAAGTTTAATAAATCATAGCTACTAAATGTATATATTGTTTACTTCGTAGGTTATCATACATGGAACATGGGAAAACTAATAGCAACTAAAGAACGACTCTTTTACCATGTTAAAGAAGCAATCTAAAAAATATGAAGCATAACAAATCACACTGACATTAATAGCTTCCTAAGCAACAAGCCAAAAACATAACCATACTTCAGCTTACACTCACAATCTAATTATTAGGTAATCAGTTCCAAAATAGCATATTCCAAAAAACTGATGACTTAAAACACAAAACCAAACACCACCTTAAGTTAAATACCAACAGATCTACAAAAATACAGCCGCTAGAATAAAATTTCCAAGATGAAACTTAAATTTTCAAATAATTAATTGAAACATAACCATATAACAGCGGATCCAACAAATATAATAATAATAATAATAATAATAATAATAATAATAATAATAATAATAATAATATAAACCTGGATGTTCATAGCTTTCTTGTTGGCTTCAAGCTGACTTCCTAAAAAACAACAAATAAAAAACAGATTATTACAAAACAAGATCATAAAAAAGAAACACGTTTTATGATGAATGAAATCTTAACAAACCTTTGCCAGCAGCTTTGGCTTTTTCCAAATTAATTAATCCATTGACCACAGATCATGCGACCAATTAATATCAGCTATAAAACACGTATGCACACACTTTTTATTGATTTAGATCATGCGACCAATTAATATGCACACTTTTTATTGCTTTACATGTTCCAAGCATCAAAACTCTGTTCTTAAGAGCGATAGAAACAAAACAGGTTCCTGAAGTAGTCCCTCTACTTACACTAAAACCAATTGTAATTTTAACAGTTCAAAGCATTCATGTATGCGTACAGCTAACAGAGCCATACACAAGGTACACTTGGGGCTAAAATTACCCTTACCATGAACCAACCCATACCATAAATTGAGTTGCATTCAACGAGCAGCTCTTTACTTGGATGATAGCAACAGACTATCCATATGACCTTTTAAGTCATAAAAAGATAGCTATTTAATGAAATCAAGAGTTGATAATGATCAATAAATCGCCTGAAGGTATTAAGAAAAATTTGACACAAAAACTGCCGGCCAAGCTAAGGAATGTGAAAGGATCCAAACAAACCCGAAACCACGTAACTAAGGACACATTGACAATATGAGATTGTCTTCACACTTTCAGCCAAAACAAAAGCTATACAAACACTAAGAAATCTTTTTCTTTAGACAAAGCAGTCTCATTACCAGCATTTATCACAAAATTATTAAGAAGTTAACTAACCGTTCCATCAACTGACGCAGAAACCAAACGAGTAGTCATCCATTGGCACATTGATAGATCAGTCACTTCCCCATCGTGACTACCAACAAACTGAACTCCATTGATTAACTTATCAATAGGAAATTTGAGAGGTTCCTCTGCAGAGTACACTTCACCTCTCCCAACCTTTGTCGTATCAATTCTCAATACATGTTTTCCAATTCCAACAACAAGGACTTCCTAAAACACATAAAACCCCCCCTATAAGTGACGTTTATTTCATGCATTGTAAAATTAAAGTTTAATCATGGGGAATAAATTTTACTTGTTTATGACAGTGCCAACAAACTCGGGGACGAACAGATTCAGATTCTACTTCAATCTGAAGAGCAATAATTATCTTCCCTGTTATCTGTGGCTTATCATCCTCATCTGTGCCTTCTGTAATCTTCCAAACAAAGACCCGTCCATCTATGCTCGCACTGCATAATAGCTTTCCTTTAAAACCCAAAAAATGCAAATAAAAGTGAATTAAAAAACAGCAACAGAAAAAAAATCCCTCCTAGAAGATCAACATCCTCGGCAAAAAAAAAAGCCATATCTGTAAGACTGTAACCCTCTGAAAATCACATCACATATAATTAAATGAATCAACAAGCAATATTATCTAAAATAGCAGTAAATTTAACAGACAGCACAGCAAATTCAAAAGCACCCTTACTTCAACTTAAATTCTTAAAATACCCACAAGTCTAACACCAGAAAAAGTTAGATCATCGGGGAGCTAAAGAACGCCCAAACGCCATATCTAGCACCATGTTTTATTACACCTAGTAAGCTGTCGGATATCATAAAATTCTAGCAGTATTCGTAAACATATACATTATAGTATGACTTTCTATGACACTTATCAGCAGCAGAGAACTACAAATGAATCTATGTCCAATAACTAGTAATCTCGTGCCACATTTAGGCTATGTTTGGCAAAGCTAGCAAGCAGCTATAACTGTACCCGCCAGCTACAATTAGTAGTAGTTGTTAGCGGTAGCCATTTGTTTTATAAAAGCGTCTGGTAACATAGCAAAAGCTAAGCACTAAACGCTTCTTTTATTAGCGTTTCATATTCTAAAAGCTAAACGCTCATTTCCAAACAAGCATTATATTCTAAACGCTAAAAGCTAAGCTCCTAAACGCTCCAAAAAGCTCATCGCCATATATTTAACTTAAGATCATACCTGATGTAAACCTTTCAGCAAAGCTCTTGTTGCCGTACTACTATTAAGCGTCCGGATTGCCCCAAGTCTCAACCCGTAACAAATATAGCTCTTATTCACCGCAATCTGTCTCCCAACAAGCAGCTCCGGATCCGACCCGTATTTAGTAATCGGCGTAACCTCAAGCTGTGGCTGCACTTCCCCGCCCAACCTAACATCTATATCATACACCACTCTCTCCCCTACCAAATGCCGCCCCTTTGGCATCTTACTACTCGCCATCCTCATCGGCCCCGATGCCCCCGCCCCACCCCCACTCATCAATGCCGACGTCATCATACTCGGCACCATATTCGCATTTTCGACACTCGTCGCCATCGGGGCACTCAACAACGCCATCAATCGCGCCCCGTGGTTCGCGTTATGCGGGCTCGGCGGTTGCAACGAAGTCGTAGGATACGGTACAGATCGATGCTGCAAATTAGGGTTAGTAGGGTTAGGGTTTTCGTTCTGATACTGCGGTGGATACTGATGGTGGAACAACGGCGGTTGGGGGTATGAGTAGGGGACGCCGGTGCCGGTGACGGTGGGTGGCGGGTAGGAAGCGGCGGTTGACGGCGGTGGATATGGTAAATTAGGGTTATTAGGGTTAGGGTTTGATGGTAAATTAGGGTTAAAAAAGCGTTGAGCATCAAAGGGTCCTTGCTGTTGTTGTTCCATTATCGATTAATTCTATAAAAACACACAGACACACAGTAAAAAAGTGAAAAAACACACAGTTAAAATTAGATGGGAAAGATGTGATGAAAATTGAAATTGAAAAGGGGGTTTTGATCAGAATGATGTGAATTGAAATGGGTATTGATTTGATTTGGTTGATTTGATGGAACGATGAAAACACACAGCGAGTGTGTGCAAGAGAGAGTGACTTTTAGGAGACCAGAAGCCTATGAAGAAGAAGAAGATGTTTTTTTTTTTTTTTTTTTTTTTTTTAAATGTGTTTGTTTGAGAATGCTATCATGAACAATACCTCTTCACTCGGGTATTCGGGCGCAATAGGTGACACATCACAACACACCACAACTAACAATCCTCTTATCATAATATATCACAACTTTACTCATTTGGGCCTCACTACTATCATTTTTTTTTCCTTTTCAAATACTCAAATAAACTAAATTAATTTGATTCAAATAAAAACGCGTTACAACAAATTTAAACACATATTAATTAAAAGTTACGATACGAAAAAAAACAATACGAGAATTAAAAATAACGATACAACAAATACTAATCCGATACGAAATATTATATAGAGTTGTAGTTGCCGATGAGATCCGACTTCTCCTCCCACACTTGTAAGACTTGCTCCCTAATCATCTTCAACTCTACATGAAGTTCCAGATCTGTTTCATTATTTCTTTGTAGTGTTTGTAGATCGACCATGATTGCTGGATGGTCTTGAGGCAACTCACGCAACCTTTCGATCTCTGGAGCACGATTATTCATTTGTAGCATAATACGAGTTATCTCGCCAAATAAACTGTTAATAAGTATGGGTTCTTTTTCTTGTTCAGTTTGTAAACGGTTGAGGATAACCCTTTGCACCTCTGCTGGTTTGTTAGCCATAGTGATAATTGCGTGTGAAAAAATGAAGTGTTGTGAAATTGAAGAGTTTGTGAGAAAATGAAGTGCTGTGAAAATATTACAAGTGTATGGTATTTATATTTGAATGTAGCCGTTAAAGTAGCCGTTGGAGAGTATTTTAAAAATCATATTCACATTAAACGTAACCGTACGAGTGTTATTCAAATTCAAAGATAACTGTACAACCTACTAAAAACGATACAGATACAACATATTAAAAACGATACAACATATTAAAAACGGTAAAGATAACAAATCATACAACACTGTTAAACATTTCTCACAACCTCCCACACGTGAACGTATTGAAAGCTTCTTCCCCAAAACGTTCTTGAAATATTGTGTTTGCAGTGTTGAGAAGCTCACCGTCATTGTCCCCACGTGTACGCTGCAAATCTAAGAAAATAGCATTGAATTTCTGACATTCACTGCTAATTCTTGCCCATATACCGCTGAGTGAGTTTCTGGTACGGATCTCACCGTTAGACATATTGTTGAACATGTCTACAATCTGGTTCCAAAATGATTTCTCATTGTCGAAGCTTTGACTTTGGGAAACCGCAACCCAAATTTCTGCTAGCAACTTCTCGTCCTCTTTAGCCACACGATTACTCATTTCAATTGTGTTGGAGAATATTACAAGTGTGGATTGTCCCCTATAATGGTATGGTATTTATAACCATACGAAATTGCACTAGAAAGCATGGGCGGGATGTTTTTTAAATTCAAAAATTTAAACATGGGCGGGATGTTTTTTAAATTCAAAAATTCAAACATGGGAGAGATATTTTTAAATTCAAATTCAAGAATAAAATATTAAAAACATATGCATTGTCCCCTATAAATACCAATCTTTTTTATTTGCATTGTCACACACAATTTCACAGCTAAATTATCCAAACATCTGTAACTCAAAATGTCTTCCAGTAAAAAGATTTCGGGCAACAATTTCCATCCCCGCCTCGCAAAAAGGATTTCGGGCAACAATTTCCTAGCCCACCTCGACAAACTGAAGAAGTCCATACTCCACCTGGACAAATCTTTCCCGTTTTCAGCCAACCACATGAACCGATGAACAATTCACCGGTTCCAAACCAAGACCCAAATCCGTTTGGGATAAGTGAGGAACAACTTAGGCAGGAGGAAGCAGACATGCAGGTCTTGTTGGAAATGGAATATAATGAAAGAGAAGAAGAAAAGACTCGTTTGGAGCGGGAAGCAAAAGAGGCTGGAGAACGCAGGGAAAGGTGGGAGTGTGGTTTTTTCACACCTTCTGAATCATCTGAAGATGGTTACCCATATTCAGATGATACTTTTCATTAATCGTTTGTTGTTTTTTCAAGTCGTTGTTTAATGTAGGTTCAATTTCATGTTTAATGTATTCTAGTTGATGTTTAATGTAGTTACAGTTTGCTAAGATATTCGACGTTACAAGTTTTATTAAAACTTTATATTTCTAATTACAAAACATATACATTTTACCAAAACTTTAAAAAAATGTTAAAACATGAAAGATGGCCCACATTCTTCAGCATTTCCTCTCGTCATCTGCACGATTTTCATCTTCACGACGAGGGACGGCGAGCCACAACTTACCCAATACCGATTGCTCTTAGATTGGAAGTATTTGCAAATGTACTTTTTAGTCCTTTGCTTTTTCTTACTTGGTTGTTTGGAAGTTTTAGCATATATATAGTCAAACCTGAGACTGTAAACGAGTCGAACTGAGTCAAACTGTATCATGGCTTGAGATTTTATGATATTATGTGCTGCTCGAGCTTGGTTTGATTACTTGATGAGCCGTTATGAAGAAAGCTGGAAATCGACTCAAAAAGATTGAAACATTCATAAATAATATTTACACTTAGGGCTTCTTTTTTTTTTTTTTTTTTTTTTTTTTTGAATTAAGTTTGTTATAAAAACTAGCGGGTCCTATCTATTGTTGCGAGTGAATGGCAAGGATAGCATTTTTTATTCCATAGTCATATAGACTATTTAGGGTCGGTTTGGTATAGTGGTGTGGGAATCATGGTATGAGTTTGATATCATTTGTGTTTATTTGCTTAAGGGGTTTTGCCAAATCATTTATGTGGGCCTTACAGATGAAACCAATAGATTCATACCACTTGAACTTAGTGGATTTTGCCAAACCATTTATGTGGGCCCTATTCCACCACTAATTTCACTCACCCCACTATTTTTCTTCATATTTATCATACAATATTCAATCAATGATGAGTTGGTTCAGTGGTAAGATCTTGGCTTGGTGACCGTGAGGTCTCAAGTTCAAACCCCACTTAGGCCATCTTTGAGATATTAGGAAGTCCCTCTATGAGGGCTTGGCTTGGGAGTACTCATGTCAAGTCTGAGGGGGCAGGGTTTACCCCTATTAATCGTCGTGCCTTTGGGCGGATTAGTAAGGGGTTCTCCCCCCATCGGGTATTTGAACAAGGCTTTCCACTTCGAGGGAGCTCTCTAGTGCGGGCCCGGTTAAGACAACGTAAGCTAGACCTCTTGCTGTCGAATCGCGACACGAAGTTTCAAAAAAATTCACCTTTCAAAAAAAATCATACAATATTCAAACCTAAATATATAAACCATACAACATTTTTTGAACTATCAAACTCATTTACATACCACCATGTTATCATACCAATATCCATTATGATTCCCATAAGCAAACCAAACGGACCCTTAGTGAAAATAAGTGGAGCCTAGTTGAAAAAGAAACATCAAGTGTGGTTTCTTGGGCCCATTTATATTAGCACTCAGATCGTATAACAGAAAAAAAAAACAACCCCTTAGTGTACCATTAACAATAACAATGACAATACTCAAGCCTTAATAATATTTGTAGGATATGTTTGGCAAAAGTAGTTGTAAACTGATAGCTGTAAAGTGACAGCTACAAACCGGTAACTATAAGTTAGTAATTCGTAAATTACTATATATATTAAACCAATTAAGAAACGGTGCCGTTTCATCTCCCTTTTTCCCGCCAAAAATTAGCCCCAAAACCTTAGCCCATTTTGGCCCAAACCTTAATCAGTTTCTTTCTTAGCCCAAACCTTAATCAGAACCATGATTAAATAAACTTGAAGAATCAAAAATCAATTCAGCGGCTAAAGGGAATAAACGATTGTATTAATTACACCGACCAATTTATTTTGATAGCGATTTGAATCAGTACGAGGTATTCAATTAAATCTCACCAATCAGATACCACTATAAAGTGTTTGACCAATTAAGAACATTCTCAGAAATCTCTGGAGCCGCTATCTTTTGGATCGATGTTTGCAAGTTTGGGGCTTTTGATTTATACAGGGTTTAGTGGCCGATTGGCTGCTGACTCATGATTCTGGTGGTAAGAATTGTTGTTAATTAAATGATTGGTTGAAAACCCTAATTTTTTGGTTGATGCCTGCAACTTTGGGGCTTTTCATTTATATAGGGTTTAGTGGCCATTTGTCTTTACGCCTTTTGATTTATATGGGGTAGTTGCCGATTGTTTGCTGTTTGATGATTTAAAATTATTTGTTGAAAACCCTAATTTTTGGGTTTTCGTTGTTGCCTGTGGTTGGTTATTTGTTCGTTGTAGATATTGGTGGCCATTTCTTTGTTGCTCTGTTCTAACCTGCTGGATTTGTGCTTGATTAATATAGATTTTTTTTACTAT
This sequence comes from Artemisia tridentata subsp. tridentata, assembly GCA_021014915.2. Taxonomy (NCBI): domain Eukaryota; kingdom Viridiplantae; phylum Streptophyta; class Magnoliopsida; order Asterales; family Asteraceae; genus Artemisia; species Artemisia tridentata. The sequence goes on from CP139509.1 coordinate 25,302,852, forward strand.
GCGTGCCTCGCCAACAACCGTATCTTGGTGAGATTATGCTTTACACAAAGGGGTAAAGCAGCAACTGCTGTTTTCTTGCCTTCGTTATGTCTGCTCTTTTAAGGGTCTTAGATGAATGGTGGTGGGTTCGTAAAAACTTGAGGAATGTCTGTGTCTTGGCGGGGCAACATGCTATGTTTGCAGCCATGCCGGATACCTCGACGTGTGCAGCTGCCCCATGAATTAATCTGACCCAATTTGCCTGGATGCAAAACATGGACGGATGGTAGAGTGCGATACACAATCGCCTCAGCAACCTCCATTTGCGCAGCCAAGGCATAGGGTAATCTAATTTTTCTCTACCATAAGACATATACTACAGATAGCGTGTACCTAATCCATTCAGGTGATAATGGTATGCATATATATTATAAGCCTATGATGACTGTTATAATTTGAAAAAAATAAAATAACTCATTCAAGATTTTAACACAAGTTGGCATGGCAAATACCGGACGGTGTAGTATAAACAATTACTATGCAACATGTTTTATTTTTGCCGCCCTGTTAAAATCTTACTGTTTGTGTGAACTGAAATCTATTTACAGATCTGAGGCTAACTATTTACTTTAATCCTTGAACCCAACGTTGGCAGTTCGTATTGGTTCTGTATTTGTAGACCTAAGTTTTGATCATATTTTTTTATATTTGTATGATGTTAGTTGTCATTGTAAGAGGCTGTGATGCATGTCAGTGGGTTCGATATAATTGAGATGCTCCGCATGTTGGCGAGGCAATGTATTACGTTTGCAGCCATCTCGGATGTGTCCTTTTTCTCGATTGTTTCCCTGTCTAAACCTCTTATACAATGGTATTGACACTTTTTACAACATGAGTTGATACTTACCACATGCTCTAATGATGCGTCCCTGCATTTTGTAATGCTGGATCTGCCTATAACCGCTGCACATGAGGTGTCAGCGTTTCACCTGGCATTCAAATTGGGCTCTTTTTACTTTTATATTCTTTCTTATATGTAAAAGACAAATACCAAACAGGTTCAATTGAGAGAAATCTGTGGTTTAATGTACTTGGATAAGTGGTTGTGCTGACCATGTACGGGTTCGATGAAACTGAGATGCTCCGTATCTTGGCCAGGAAATTTATTACTTTTGCAGCCATGGCGGATGTATCCTCTTTCTCGATTGTATCTGTTGGAAGATTGGGCCAATTATATACATTAACAGTTTATTTCTTTTGTTAACGGAACCGGGTCTTTTTTATTTTGGGCTGAAGCTTGGGCTATAACTTGAGAAAGGCCACCGTTTGTTCGGTATCTGTTGTTTGACCTTGGGACCTTGATGAAATCAGATATATGAGGCTGTAAGTAGTGTTAGTGGGTTCGATATAATTGAGATCGCCCGTATCTTGGCAAGGCAGTTTATTACTTCTGCAGCCATGGCGGATGTATCCTCTTTTTCGATTGTATCCCTATTTAAGCATGTGATTTCAGTTAAACACCATTGGTAAACGACGTCGTTTACCGTAATCAGTTACATATTGACTGATATGGGTTGCAGATGACCATTGATTTGTCTGTTAAGGCGATGACGATTGTTTTCTAAAATATATCTTGGCACGGTAACCACACACGAGCTGTGGTTGCAGCCATGGCAGATCTGAGCCTTATTTGTCGTAGTTTTGAGGCTTTATGTTATTTAACATTTTCATTTGGACATGAACGAGAACCGGTTTGGCTGCCAGGTTTGTTTCATTTCTCTGCTATACCGCCCTTTGAATGGCTGATGATTAGGCGATGACGATTGTCAGATTGAAGCATAACTTAATTGTGGTTGTATGCTTTACAGATTGGATCAGCTCTAAAGAAGCTCTTTCAACATGGTGTGGTGAAGCGAGAAGAAAACTGACAGCCCACTTTGGAAGTGCAGATTGTGAGACACGCATACATGGGGAACTGAAAAAAAGAGAAGTGGAAAAAACAAGTACGTTTGACAAGGTAATGGTTTATCTGTGATACTTACGGGTGTTTGGATTAGTTTATATGCATATAATCAGTTATATGGGTGCTTTGGATTAGCTTATTATTTGATTATCTACGAATCACATTAACAGCGCAAAAAAATGTTAATGAGATGCCAAACAAAAAGTGGTTTTAAACTTTTAAGGTGTCTTTAGTTTATCAGTTATATGTTTGTCAAACTATAACATAAGTTTTGAAATGATAACACACCACCATTTTTTCAGGTTCCAGCCGCCTTCTGCAATGGCATCATGAACCTCATGGTTGCAGTAGATCGGCAACAACACCACCATCGGCGCATGAAATACAACAGCAAGGTTCAGTGAAATGCAACAGCAATGCATGGGACGATTTGCTTATATGGAGTATTACTAATTCCAATGCCAGTGCTGAACCCTGGAACTTAAGGTTTCTCCCCTTTTATTATTAACTTTAAATAAATGAAAGATCATTATTATATCAGATAAGCACTTTGAACTAATCAACTTGCGACCTACTCAGAAAATGCTTATTACCTTTCCTTCGCTTATAATCAGAAGCTCGCAGGCTATGTTTTACTTATATTAATGGGATAAATAAGCATATTTCAATAACTATGCTTATTTGAAAACCAAAAAAACAAAAATGCAACTCCGTGTTCAATCTAACATGGGTCAAATGGTTTGTGCTAGGATCAAAACATTTAACATTCAATTGCGGTCAGAATGCGTATATAGCTGCTAAAGTATGAATGTCTTATAAATACATCCTACATTAATTTTACGTGTTCATGTAATAGGAAGCGGAAGCTTATCAGAGGCCGATACAAGGTTTGAATAACCGTTGGTTGAAGCTTTACATACCAGAACAAGATAAGCCATGGTTTGGATCATGGAAGGTAACACGTGAGACCCTGTTTCAAAAAACTATATTAAATGAAGATTATTAGTTATGTTATGGAGGCCACTAACTGTTTGTTTCTTCTTCTTATATAACTATCACTTTAAAAACTCATAGCCAAACAGCAGCTCATGTGGAAGCTAAACATGAAGCTAACATGTAAGACCACCATTTCAGAAAACTAAATTAAATAAAGATTGCTAATTAGGTTAAGCAGGCAACTATCACTTTGACATATCCAAACACCAGCTTCGTTTTTAACTGCATTTTTTCTAACCTGTATTGTATTTTTCTTTGAATAGGACCCACAGTTTCTTCTAGCTCAAAGGCAGGGTGCGAGATTTCAAATAAGCTCGGCAAATCATCAGCCGCGACATAAAAGAACCCTATGTGAATCTCATTTCAAACCAGTAATGTTTTTTTTCCATTACTTTTGAGCCGTTCAAAACATTGGCCGAATAATAGGCACGCCCGCAACGCGGCGATCGTCGCCTATCTCGTTGTTATTATAAAATGCTAAATTGCACAGAAAGACATATCAAGATTGAGGATATATAAGAGTAATTATTTTTGAACATGCACATACATCTAGCCTAATCGCGATCAAAAGAAAAACATTAAACGTCTAAAACGACTACACTTGACTAGAAGTAGAGGTTCACAAACACATTTACATAACCTTTTATTTTACTCGCATAGTTTATATTATCTTTATATTTGCGAAAAATGATTCACTAAAATAATACATTAGTAAACGAACCTCCTCTCACTAGTGAATCAAATCTGACATCAGTTCATATATGTCGATCAAGTAAATAGAGGGTATAACAGTAATTAAATGTACAAACGTCTTTTATAAAATTTTAGACGCTTCTTATCACAGCTTTTAATATTTGAAGCATTTTAAAATTTTAAAGCTTTTAGGTAGGGTAACCAAATAAAGCTTTTTTCTAAGTTAGAGCTTTATTTTTGAAATAAATATTTTGTAGCTTTTAAATTGTGCTAGTTAGTGTATTTAGCTATTTGGTCTCGTTTTCGCATGTCACAAACGTGTTAACGGTTGTTCAAGCGTTGTTTGAGGTTAATGTGGTACTTCAACCACATTTTATTGTATTTAACTTTTATTGTGATTAATATATCTCACCATGGTAATACTTTTTACCAAAAAAAAAAAAACTTTAAAAAATTGCGTATCAAACAGACCCATAGTACATATAAAAAATATATATCGGGCCTGTTTGGTAGGGGCTATTTGGGGGAGCTTTTAGCTTTTTGTTAAAAAATAATTTTCTCTAAAATAAATAGCTCCGTTTGGATACATGAACTTTAAGCTTTTATTTTAAACAAATAGCTCCTAAATGAAAAGCTGATTCATGAAGCTTTTTACACATCTTGAAGCTGTTTAAATTTTAAATTACTGATATACCCTCTAAACATTTGCTTACAATTATAAATATGTCCTTTTATGTCATTTTACATCTTATATTTACATTTAACAGCTAACCTACCAAACACTTTTATTGAAAAAATGATACAGCTTGTAGCTCATGTTAACAGTTTTGCAGCTTACAGCTTATAGCTTACAATTTACAACTTACAGCATACAGTTGATAGCTAATTTTGCCAAACATACCCATCACCTAAAAGCTCGGAAAGTTCAACGATAACTCAAGGGTGCGCCTATAAAAGCATGAGCTCGACTCATTAAAGAATTTGAGCTCATTTTTTTGGCTCGAGCTCGAGGCTTGATAAAGCTCGGCTCAAACGAGCTCGAGTCGAGTCCGAACTCGAGTTACTCCACAAAAGCTCGACTTCTTTACACACTTGTCAAACATACATTTGTCGAACACTTTTCGAAAAGTGGTGTGGTTGCACTAGTCTCATGTAGGGATATGATTTTCTATATACTACTTCTGGCATACCACGCTGTGAAAAAATTGTGTGTCGTTGTTGTTGTATAGTTGGATTTCTAAAAGTTGTGATTACTAGCATGTTACACGTTGCGAAAATATGGTTTTTGACGGGGTGATGTTGCTTGTTGTGATGGGGACGTCGGCGTATCGGGTTTAAATGCGTCTGATACGTAGTGGTTTATCATGACGTTGAAGTATGTGTATAAAAGCACACGTTAAAAATACTTTGTTGATTTAACGTGTCGCAAGGTTGATAAGACATACTACAAGAATTCACAGAACGGGCGAATCTGTCATCGACATTTTGTACTAAACGACAAAAAACGCGCTTGACCGAGCCAAGGATGCGTTGAATATTTAAGCTTTTAAAATCCCGACGACACGTCGTCGGGATCATATTGGAAACATTTGACTTTTCTAAACATGGTGAAAAACTGGGCGGGAATTTGCCCCGCCAATATGTTGTCGACGACATGTCGTCGGCAACATATAAACCCAAAAAATAATTGCAATTAGCGATTGATTAGCGTTTGGTTAACATTTATTTTGTCATTACTGTTATTGTCCTGACGAATTGTATTCCCACGCTTGTGAATAATAGCGAATAATTAGGCAGGGTTTTTTCCCGCCTGTTTTACACCGATGACATGTCGACGGGATTTTCTTCCCAAACACATTATATACACTCTTATCCTCAAAACCACTCAACCTCACAACCTCTTATCTTCACACCAATTTCAAAACCTGAGATGCAGCGATATAATCCTTTTATGTGTTCTTGTGGAACAGGAAATATAAAACTAAGAAAATCACATAAAAAATACATTTGGATGGGAATATTATGCATGTCCTCTTTCGAAGGTGAACAATCATACATTTCTTATTTATGTAAATATACAAACAATCATAACATTTCCTTATTTATGTAACAACCAAGAGAAAATGATCATGGATGTGGATATTTTATATGGAAGAGTGAATTTGATGACCGGTTACGAGTAATCTCTTTTGCTTCAACATCTCAAGGTTCTGGATCTGCACCAACAGAGTGCTCAAACTGTAATGCCAAAGATCTTAGGATAAACATGCTGGAATCACAAAAACAGGTGCTAGAGACAAGAGTAAGGATGCTGGAGGCAAGACTTAAAATGGCAAGGAATCCCAACGAACACGAACACGCATGTCAGTCGGGTGCAATACTCCGTGAGCTGTTAAGTGACATGGACAATCTTCATATGTAGTGTTGTTGTTGTTGTTGTTGTTGTTGTTTAATAAAAGGGAAGGTTGGTTGATGTTGTTGGTGAGTGTTTAAATGAAGAGTTGGAGTCATAGGTTCGATGTATAAGAGTTTCCGAGTTCTTGGTTTTCTTTTGACCTAGATCTGCATTAGTAATGAAGATGTATTTATCTTTGAAACTATATTTTGGGGACCCGAATCTTATTATTGTACAGTTTAACTTTTTGGCGACTTGAACATTGCGGATATTGCAACATTTGTAGATACGGAAGCTAGGTCTAGCGATTATAACACTCGTTTTGTAAAGTTTATAATGTATTTTGAGGGTATTATAAAGTTTATAGCCGTTTTGTAAAGTTTATAAGTGTTTAGTGGTTATATATAACCGTTTTAGCCGTTATAAAGTTTATAGCCATTTTCTAAAGTTTATAAGTGTTTAGTGTTTAGTGGTTTTGGATGTTCCGGAAAAAATCTGAAAAATTGCAGTTGTGCAGCTGCACTATAACTAAATGTCGACGACATGTCGTCGGCATTTAATATCTAAATCAATCCATAGTTTTATAATACCGATGACATGACGTCGGTATTATTTACAATTTCATTGACTTTTATAAATAATACCGACGCCATAACTTCGGTATTATATACAATTTCGTTGACCTTTATAAATAATACCGACGTCATGACGTCGGTATTATTAAAATCCAGTTGAGTATTATAAATTAATACCGACGTCATGTCGTCGGTATTAATTTATAAATTAATTAAGCTTACTAATCCAATCGTTAATTATTAATATGTTTCTGTGACAACTCGTAATTTCAGGCCATTTTTCCGAACCTCGACAAATTTACTATTCACGATTACTATTCATTTTTACTATTCACTGGCACTATTCATTCCAAAATTTTTATTTCATATTCTCGTAAGTTAAACTATTTTAATGATAACCCGAGATTTTGGCACTCGTCGGATAATTTCTGCAAGAATCACGAAACCGTGTCCGAGACTTACTTTAAGGTTTAAACGTCATTTAGGCATCCCGATATGTCCAAACAACATTACCAACAAGAGAAATATATGTTTTCCACCTTCCGTGACATTTTCATGAATTTAGGAATTTTAGGATACCCGGTTTTAAGTTTTGTGACTTTACGACTTACAGTTAGCAATTAACGGGACCAAAACTCACTCCGTAAGTCAAGATAAGTATCCAACCTAAAATATCTAGATATTTTCTCAAAAATATCTAGATATTTCAAAAACCTAGTGAAATTACCATTTTACCCTTTCATTGAAATTACCAAACTACCCTTGGACTATATAAAGCCTTAACTAGCTTTATTTTTACAAAAAGAAAAATCAACTCATCTCTCTTTCTCTCCTCATTCCCACGGCAGCCCAAGAACACCAAGGAGATCCCATAATTTTTCCAAGATCGAGTGTTATACAAGTTCCTTATATCTTCCTTGTTAGAGTTTTGCGATAAAAACTCCAAGGTTGTGATCTTTTTCATCCAAACTCATCAATCTTCAAGTAAGCTTCAAGAACATCTTTCTAATCTTTTCATACTTTCAATCTATTGTTTTTCATGTTATATTGATGATTGATCATGCAAAATACAAGTTATCTATACCACTTTGTTCATTTTCATAATAAACCCTAGATCTATAAGTTTTATTAACATCCTTATGAGATCCTTGGTAGATTAGCAAGGTTGATGATGTTTAGGACCCCATGACACCCTAAGAAGGTGTATGGTAGGATTTGGGATCATTTGAAGTTGTTTGGTTGGTTTTTGAACAAGTTAGTAACTAGGAAAACCAAGTTTTGACACTTATATATAGTTGCTGTCCCATTTTGCAAAACGTGGGAAACTCAGTGGCTAGGGTGTAATTTTGGACCAAAGATTTAGAGAATACTTTCAAAAACGAAACCGTGGTCGCTTGAATCACTAAAAACCGACCTACAACGAGAAAGTTATGATTTTTCAAAGATTAGACGACGAAACTTATATTTTTCCAGAAAATACCTTGCTGTTGCACAATTTTCAAGGGCTGTTTTGAGGCGTTAGCCGACACCTAGCCGTCCCAACTTATCAAGAATATGTTAATAGGTTGTCCCACGATTCTGGGGATATAAAGAACATAGAAAACGAGCTTATAACGAAAAAGATACAAGTGTTTGAAACCCGACGAAAAATATATAATTCCATCAGCTTTTACTAATATAAACTTGCCGCAAAACTGTCTTTGCGAGACACCATTTTCACGACTGTTTTTATCCATGATTGGTATGGTTTGAGTCCGAGCCGTCTTCATATGAAATCAAGATCTCCCAGCAAGCTTTTTAAATCAATTGGCCGTTCGTCGAATAGACTTATAACGAATAAACTACGACCTCATCTTTTTACCCAAAAATCCTTTCAAAGTTATCATTTTGACAGCTTTTACTATAATAGAATTTTCTAAGTGTTGAATATTATATTTTCAAGTAACGATATTGAGAGCCGATTTTCTCATTGATCGAGGCGCGTATAACCAAAACTCAAATGAGACGGCTGTGAGATCATGTTACAAGGTTTTCAAAAACGTCAAGTTCTATTTCTAACTCTTAACGTACAATATTTTACGACTAGTTTTGCGAGGCCGTTTGGTCACATTTTCACAAGTTATAAAAAGAGTTATTTTGCGACGAAACTATTATATTTGACTATAGAACACCAAACGAGGATCATAGAGTACCATTTCAACATATTTACACGAAAAGTAGTTTATGACTTACGAGACGTCAAAAATGTATTTTTCGACGATAAACATTATTTTCAAAAGTAACGAGTGGTATCGTTAACATACGTATTTGCATGTGTAGCATCATTTCATTGCTTACAATAGATCATATCATTCATGTTAGGTCGCGGTTAGAGACCGAGCCTCATTTCAGCATATTCATATCTGTCATTGTTGCTATCGCATCAGGTGAGTTCCATAGCCCCTATCTTTATACGTTTTGGATTACGTTTTGGGGGAGAATACATGCTCAATTATTTTTCACATGCACTTTAATCTTCTAAGGATTAACGTGAGTTTTCATAGCCCCGTTTTTCAAGTTATTACATCATTTCAAATTTCTCGGGGGAGAATACATTGCATCATATTTTTCATGCGGACCAAAGTATATAAATTCATTACATTGCTTAAGTTACCTCATTGCCAAGTTAAAGTCCCCTATTATCATGAACCGTTAATTGTGAGCAAGCGAGGGTGTGTGAATAGATCTATTGAGGGTGACTCCTCCGTTCGGGTTGGTAGCACCAACTTGTCATACGAACGCATTACATTTGATCCATTTCAGGGTGTTTGGCAAAGCACTCAGTTGGGGCATTTCATTCAGTCTAGCTTCGGGGTCATGAGCTTAAGAGCTAATGTATCATTTTCATGTGGCAGTTTTTCATACACTTTATACTTGTGGTTTCCGTGTAACATTTCAGTAACATAAACCAAATCATATTTGGCAATGGGTTGTAAACACACAGGTTGCAAGTCTTGTTATGGGCGGGACTTGGAACTGGGTGGATTTACAATGCCTTTGCTGGGAAAATCTTCATTCAAAGGCATTACATATTTCAATAAACTCTATGAACTCACCAACCTCGTGTTGACACTTGTTAGCATGTATTTTCAGGTATAAGCATTAGCACGCTACTGGAGGCTTTTGGCAGGGCATGGCATGGTCATAGAAGACTCTGACAAACATTTGGGACCGTTCTACCTATTTTAAAGGGCCTATTTCCGCACTACTTTTAACAATGTAAATTCAACATTTTTGTTAAACAATGTTGTTCTAAATAATTGAAATGAAAACCGTTCTTTGCACTTGTGTTGTGATACCAATTGAGTTGCACCCCAGCGATGTGAAAGCTTCCGCTGAACCCGATTTTGGGGGTGTGACAGTTTCCGACGACTTGTCGTCGGGACAATATTGTAGAAACACAAAAAACTTTGACTTGAAAAACGTGTGGGCCCCACATTGTCGTCGGGTTTTTTTGTCTGGAAGTTAAATCCCGACGGAACATTGTCGACAAGAGGCTGTCAACGTCATGTCATCGGCAACTTCATGACGTCGACATGATTGGAAAAATGTCGTCGGGCATAGTGGTTAATTTACTAGTGATATGTTTTATGAGGACTTGTCTAAACATCCTAAAATTAAGGTTGTGTCGGGCATAAAGGTTAATTTACTAGTGATATGTTTTATGAGGACTTGTCTAAACATCCTAAAATTAAGGTTTTGTAGAATATTTTTCTGAATCAAATCATTCATTCTTACTAATCACAATGGAGGAGTCACTTCTTGCAAGAATTCTTAAAGCAATGTATTTTCCAAGGAGTTGCTTCTTAGATGCAAAGATTGGATATAAGCCTAGTTTTATCTGGCGTAGTTTATGTTCAGCACGAGACATCATTCGTAAGGGGCAAAAATGGAATGTTGGTAATGGTAAGCAAGTAAGAATATGAGAAGACTATTGGCTTGAGGGTTACAGAACACTAAACAACCACACTCAAAATCACGATTTGCATGTTGTGAATGATCTTTTGGATCCTAATACAGAAGGATGGAATCATATATTATTGTCACAAGTATTTTCCAGACAAATTGCAGAAAGGATATCATGCATACACATCAATCTCGCTGAGTGTGACTCTCGTTATTGGGATGCCTCTCCGAATGGAACATTCACTTGCAAATCTGCGTATTGGATTGCAATTCAGAGTATAGAATGTCTCAAAGAATCACAATCACAACAGGAAAGAAAATGTATGAAGGCAATCTGGTTGGCTAATATTCCTAAGAAAGTAAAAATATTTATTTGGAGAGCTTGTATGAATCTCTTGCCCACTGTAAACAATCTTGTTGCAAGAGGTTTAGCACCTGGTTCTCTCACTTGTGTGCATTGTTCAGCTCCAACGGAAGACGTTAAACATGCTCTATTCCTTTGTAATTGGGCGCGGGATATGGGCTAGCATGGAATTAACAGATCTTACAAACCAGGTAGAAGACATATCAATTGAAGAGATGTTATGTGCTACTCAGGAGCGACAAGAAGGTAAGTTTGAATTGATGTTAATGTTAATGTGGCGAATATGGTATGCAAGAAATTCCAAAGCTCATAGACAAGGAGATCTTGAGCAGAATAAAGTGAAAGAATCTGCTCGTGTTATGCTGCAAGATTTCTCCCGAGCAAATCAAGCTACAGGTGCAACTATGCCCCCTCATAATGCACCCTCGCGATCATGGTCTGCTCCAACTGACGGAGAGATAAAAATAAATTGTGATGCTGGTGTATTAGGGAATAATGGTGCAGCAGGCCTTGGTTTTGTCATGAGATCGCATAGTGGGTCAGTATTGGTAGCGGGAAGCAGACGGGTCAATTTTGTGATGTCGGTTGTTGAAGCTGAAGCAAAAGCAATCCTTTGGGCTATACAAGTGGCTTTAGCTAAGGGCTTTAAAAAAGTTGTATTGGAAACTGATTCAAGTATACTTGTGGAGGCATTCAAACACGACAAAGTGTTAGTTCACATTAGAGCTCTATTTCTCCACATACGTCGATTATGTATCTCATTTGATGCTTGTACTTGGTCTTTGTGCGACGTGAGGGGAATAGAGTTGCTCATGAGTTAGCTAGGTGTGCGTTATATGATTGTATAGATGACTTGCATGATGGTTTTATGCCTCCTTCGGTTGAGCTATGGGTACAACATGATATAAATTTTCTATTTGATAATTGAAATAGTTTTCATGATAAAAAAAAAATCATTCATTCTTACTGTATTTGCTAACAAAAGCATTGAACTTGCTTTTTGCAATTTGGACATCACATGTTGTCATTAACCTATCTTATTTCAAGATGTAAGGAGTACGCTAATCAATAAAATGATGATATGTAGAGTCTTCTCTCTAAAATGATAGACTTAACACAAATATTACTAAAAGAATATTGGCTGCAGATTTTCTTGCACCTATGTTGGATGATATGAACAAGATACATGTTATTCCAAACCAAAATCTCACTATAATTATCGTAAATAAACAAGCGTTTAAACCAAAATCTCACTATAATTATCATTAAATAAACAAGCGTTTATAGATGTATAGAACTCAAAAGCAACAAAATAATAAAGAATAATCTTTTTTTGAACAAAATAATAAAGAATAATCTAATCATTAACGTAGATATATTTAGGGGTGTCAATCGAGTCGTGTTCGTGTTGACCTATTCGGGTTGGCGGGTTGAAAGACCCTCTACCCAAACATGACCCATTTATTAATCGTGTTAAGAAGCTCAATCCTAACCCAGACTTACATAATGTAACGCCCCTTGACCACTTTGACCAAAAACGTGAAAATTTTTCGCAAAAAGTAACATTCCGAAACTGACCCACATTAAGGTTCAGATTGTGGAACCTAAAAGTAGATCCTGAAAGATCCACTCTAAGGTTCAGATTTATGGGACCTAAAAGTAGATCCTGGAAGATCCACCTAAGGTCCAGGACTGAGATTATACTTTAGGATTTGACGGGAAACGCTTGACTTGACTTGACATTCCGCTACTCTATTGACCCTTTATAAGAAGCCACATTCATCACCAAGATGAACATTTAACTCATAACCAAGATGAGGAAAAACTGGATCCACATTTAGGTCCAAATCTTGGAACCTAAAAGTAGATCCTAATTCCATAACCAAGATGAGTACATTTCAGATCCACACTAAGGTTCACAAATTCGAACCTAAAAGTGGATCCTAGACTGAAATTAAGGATCCACACTTAGGTCCATACTTTGGAACCTAAAGGGGGATCCTAAACTGAAACCAAGGATCCACACTTAGGTCCATACCTTGGAACCTAAAAGGGGATCCTAAACTGAAACCAAGGATCCACACTTAGGTCCATACCTTGGAACCTAAAGGGGGATCCTAAACTGAAACCAAGGATCCACACTTAGGTCCATACCTTGGAACCTAAAAGGGGATCCTAAACTGAAAATTATTCTTTAGGAATTGACGGGTTATGCATGAACCCATTTTGACCCGTTACACTCCAATTCACTTAAAACACTTCCCTTACCTACCATACTTGACCAACATACATATTTTAACATTCTAAACTTGCCTCAACCATCCATGACCCGTTCAAACCCCCAAATGGGTAAAAACTAGCTTATACCAAACACCCTCTTAAACTAACTTCCAAAACACACTTTTTACACAAAACACATAACTACTACATATCCTTTTGGATTTATACATAACTTGACAATTCTAATATATTGAAAGAGTGTTGGTACAATATCATGACCCATAACTTCCCAAAATGGGTGAATTTGGTTATTTGCCAAACACCCCTATAAAGTTTGACTATAACCATGACAATTACCAAAAAGACATCATGACATAAACACAAACTTGACCCTTGACCTAAACATGGACAAGGAACCATATCTGACCGCAAGACCATGAATAACAAAATGACCACATGAAAGAAGTGTACCCACAACACAAAAGACACTTGGGGCTTCCAACTTCAACTTGCTTGGTCCAAAAGAGAATGGTCTTCTACTTCTTAATCACACTACGCCTTCTCCTTACCTTTACTCGATCCTTCAACACCTATCAAGAAAAACATCACAACTAAACACGTAAGCGAAACGCTTAGTAAGTACATGGTAATAACAAGCTAACAATGTATGATATAAAATCATAACATCAAACTAACAATATATGATATAAAATCATAACTGAACCATAACTAGTCTAACTACTAGTTAAGCTAGCGATATAGGGGCACTTACCTCACGCCGACATAGTCGACCTTTACACAATCAACCCATAAGGTTGAACTTCACACAAAATCAACCCGTAAGGTTGAACTTCTTACCATAGTTAGCCCAACGACTAACTAACTAAATCTAGTGATGGATCCATACTAGCTAACGCACCCTATATCCTATCCTTCACATTATCATGTAAACAAACATGATAAAACTAACACCTGAAACATTATCATACCAATATATGATAAAGCTAAACAAAACATGTTATAACCAATGTACTTACCTCAATCCTTAAGCTCAATCACACTAACAATGGCTTCCCCACTTATTAATTGCTTCCTATAACACAATCATCTCAATTTAGAGTCTAATTAACTAGCTAATCATAAAATTATCAACACTTGATCAATATGATCAAACATGAACCCTAATTTACCATTTGGGGAAGAACACTTACTTGATGGGATATGCAAATTAAAGCTTCTTGTGTACTTAGCAATACTAGAGGATGATTAAAATGACTTGAGATAATAAAGATGGAGCTTCCCTCCTCTCTTCTCTAAAAACCGATCTTCACCCCAAAGGACTAATAATAGAAGAACCTGGACATTTCTAAATTTAGCTAGACATACATATTTATTAATTATACTTTGCCCAAATGGCAATATTAGCCCTTCTAGTTCTATTCTTTCCAATATGCCCTCTCATTTATTATTTAACTAGCTAATATCATAAAACTTAATATACAACATTTAATATTTACATAACTAGTACCTTATCGGAATACGGGTGTAACAATTCTCCCCTCCTTAAAATAAGATTTCGTCCTCGAAATCTACGCTTGAAATAAATGAGGATACTCATTCCTCATCTTCTCCTCTAACTCCCATCTAATGCTCGTACCTTTACGATGTCTCCATTGCACTTTTACTAATGGAATTTCTTTGTTTCGAAGCTGCCTCACTTTCCTTCCTAGAATCGCTTCCGGCTCATCCTTTTGTGAAATCAACTCTGGATCAATTTCGATATCATCTAAAGTGACCACACTAGCCTCATCCGCTAAGCACTTCCTCAAATACGACACATGGAAGGTATTATGAATACCTCTCATTTCTTCGGGCAATTCTAACACATAAGCTACTTCGCCAACACGTTTCAAAATTTTAAATGGCCCTATAAACCGTGGACTTAATTTCCCTTTGTTTTTAAACCTAAAAACGCCCTTCCACGGAGAAACCTTTAGCATAACCATATCACCTACTTCAAATTCTATTGGCCTTCTTCGATTATCGGCATAACTTTTCCACCTATCTTGTGCCGCCTTAAGTCTTGCTCGAATCATCTCAACCTTTTCCGTCGTCGCCAACACTATATCCGTGCTAGCCAATTCTCTCCTTCCCACTTCTTCCCAACATACTGGCGTCCTACACTTTCTTCCATATAGCATCTCATAGGGTGGCATACCTATACTAGCATGATAACTGTTATTGTAGGCGAATTCAACTAAGGGTAAATGGTCATCCCAATTTCCTCCGAAATCAATCATGCAAGCTCGAAGCATATCTTCTAAAGTCTGGATCGTCCTCTCACTCTGTCCATCGGTTTGAGGATGAAAAGCCGTGCTCATATGAAGTTTCGTACCTAACTCTTCTTGAAAATCTTGCCAAAAATTTGAAGTGAACCGCCCATCTCTATCAGAAACTATGGAAATAGGTACCCCATGACGTGCAACTATCTCATTGACATAGATCTTTGCTAACTTATGAACAGGCATATTCTCCCTGATTGGAATAAAATGCGCACTCTTAGTCAAACGATCGACTACTACCCAAATAGTATCATTCTTCTTTTTCGTCTTTGGCAATTTCGTGATAAAATCCATAGTAATCTTCTCCCACTTCCAAACTGGAATGTCTAAGGGTTGGACTTTTCCATATGGCTTTTGGTGTTCGGCTTTCACTTTCAAACAAGTTAAACATCTTTCCACATACTTCACGCAATCTCTTTTCATACCCGGCCACCAATAGTTTCTTTTCAAATCAAGGTACATTTTCGTAGCTCCTGGATGAATAGAATACTTGGACTTATGAGCTTCTTCCATGAGTAACTCCTTGATGTTGCTTCGAAAAGGAACGTAAACTCTTCCATACCGCGTCTTAATCCCTCGACTGTCTTCACCAAAATGAGGAACGTGAGATGTGATACGTTCTTTCTCTTGATTTTCTTCTTTTAGTGCTTCCTCCTGAGCTAACTTAATTCTGTCGAAAATATCGGATGTAATAATCATTCTCAAGGAGTGAATCCGTGTACTCTGGCGACTTAACGCATCCGCTACAACATTCGCCTTACCCGGATGGTAGCGAATTTCACAATCATAATCCTTAAGCAAGTCTAACCACCTACGCTGCCTCATATTTGGATCTTTCTTATCAAGGAAATACTGAAGACTTCTATGGTCGGTGTAAATTATGAACTTCACACCATATAGATAATGCCTCCAAATTTTCAAAGCAAAGACTACGGCCGCAAATTCAAGATCATGAGTCGGATATTTCTCTTCATGCTTCTTTAATTGTCTTGAAGCATAAGCAATCACTTTACCCCTTTGCATAAGAACACATCCAAGACCGGAATAAGATGCATCACTGTAGACCACCATGTCTTCGGTTCCCTCGGGTAACACTAAAATCGGTGCTTCACACAACCTCTTTCGTAAAGTACGGAAGGCTTCTTCTTGCTTTTCGCCCCACACGAAAGGAACATTCTTCTTGGTGAGTTCAGTTAACGAAGATGAAATTTTGGAGAAGTCTTGAATAAACCGTCGGTAATAACCCGCGAGTCCTAGAAAACTTCGAATTTCACCAACGTTCTTCGGCGCTTGCCAATTCATCACGGCCTCGACTTTAGACGGATCAACTTTAATACCATCAGGATTAATGACATGACCAAGGAACTGAACTTCTTGCAACCAGAATTCACATTTCGAAAATTTAGCATACAACCTTTCTTTTCTCAACGTTTCCAGGATTTCTCTAAGATGCACTTCATGTTCTTCCTTACTCTTAGAATAGATAAGGATATCATCAATGAACACTATAACGAATTTATCCAACATTGGTCTACATACACGGTTCATGAGATCCATGAAAACCGCAGGAGCGTTCGTGAGACCAAAAGGCATAACCGTAAACTCGTAATGTCCATATCGGGTCCTAAAGGCCGTCTTGGGAATATCTTCTTCCCTAACCTTTAATTGGTGATAACCCGAACGGAGATCGATCTTTGAAAACCATCGAGCACCTTGAAGTTGATCAAAGAGATCATCGATTCTAGGCAATGGATATACATTTTTCACCGTGACTTTATTCAATTCACGGTAATCAATGCACATCCGCATACTACCATCTTTCTTTTTAACGAACAAGATCGGAGCTCCCCATGGTGAGCTACTTGGGCGAATAAAACCCTTGTCAAGTAACTCTTGGAGTTGACTCATTAACTCCTTCATTTCGGACGGAGCAAGACGATAAGGAGTTTTGGCAATAGGAGTAGCACCCGGAACAAGATCAATACGGAACTCAACTTGTCTATCGGGAGGAATACCCGGCAAATCTTCCGGGAATACATCACGGAATTCATTTACAGTCGGAACATCGTCGATATTTTTCTTTTCAAAACTCGTATCTACCACGTGTGCCATAAAGGCTAGACAACCACGTGATAGATATTTTCTAGCTTTCATCACGAAACAAAGTTTTAACTCGCCTTTCCTTTTATCACCATAAATCATCATTTCTCGACCACTATGGTTCACAACTCTAACGATCTTTTGTTTGCATAGAATGGCGGCATTGTATTTGCCAAGCCAATCCATGCCAACTATAATGTCAAACTCTCCGAGCATTATGGGGATTAAGTCAATCCTAAAAACATTCTCATCGATCTCAATTTCTACAGCACGGTACACATTGGACACTACCACAACTTTACTATCGGCGATTTCAACTTCTATAGGTATTGGAAGCTTATCTAACGGGGTTGACAATTCTTTACTGAAGTTATAAGATACAAAGGACACACTTGCACCAGAGTCGTACAACACACGAGCAGGTTTAGAATTAACGAGAATTATACCTGTGACGACATCTGGACTCGATTTCGCCTCTTCGGTACTCATCTGATAAACACGAGCTGTAGGCCTTGGCACTTCAATCTTTTCTCCTTTAATCGGCTTGAACGGCTTTGCTTGCTTAGATTTAGGACATTCACTTACCTTATGTCCCTCTTCATTGCACCCGTAACATATTACCAAAGGCTTGGTGCAATCCTTGCTAATATGACCGGTATCCCCACACTTGTAACATCCCTTCATCCCGGATTTACATTCTCCCACATGATTCTTACCGCACCTATTACACTTAGGAGGTAGCTTTCCCGTGTTGTCCTTTCTTGTAAAATCGAACCTGCCTCGCTTACTAAATGTTGATGGATGATCATGCTTCCTTTTTAAATCTTTCTTCTCTTTGCTTTTCATTCTATCCAAGTCCGCTTCACGAGTACGTGCCCTACTTAGAAGATCCTCCATGTCGGTGCACTTGAACGGTGAAACTATCGTACGAATTTCATCCTTGAGCATTCTTTGGAATTTGTCGACTTTAAGCCTTTCGTTGTTAAGATACTCCGGGCAATATTGTACCATGTCACAAAACTTTCCCCATAACTCATTCACCGTTTCATCAGTTTGCACTAGGGAATGGAATGCTTCTCTTATTTTATCAATCTCTTCCACGGGAGCATACTCTTTCATGAACACTTCCTTGAATTGATCCCACGTGCACGACTCTCTCCAAACACTACCCTTCTCATTTGCCTTACCTTCCCACCATATCTTAGCCCTTTCACGAAGGTAATTTGTAGCAAAGTTTACCTTATCCTCTTCTACACAACGACTCGTACGAAAAGCCCCTTCTATATCGGTAATCCATCGAGAACTCTTTAACGGATCAAGAGCCCCCGTAAATGTGGGTGGAGCACAAGCAGTGAAATCACGATAAGTAGACTTCTCTTTCACTACTCCGGGTCTAGCATTTGGATCATTCAATAACTCTCCACTCTTCTTAAGCTTTTCTATCTCCTCTTTTAACATCTTTTGCACATTCTCGGTGGTTTGTTTAACATAATAGGGCATGGTCTTCTCAATAGCCCTTCCTACCCTATCGGTCACCAAAACGTCCAATTCTTTCAACTCTTCTTTCGTGAAGCTTTTAGGGTTAAAATTTTCCGGTAGAGGTATTGTCTTGACGCTACTAGAATTCCCTTCATCATTAGAATCACTATCATCATCATTATGGCGAGAGGAGGTCGTCCTTAACACCTCCTTATTTCGGATATTCGCCATCTTTTCTACTAACTGAAATTTAGCAATTCACACTATTAAACAAAATCATATACATATTCGATGCATGAATGACATGTCTATCTTACACTAAACACCCTAGAGTTTATCATCCATGTATAGCCTAAATGATTCCAATCTCACATATGTATCATATTTTTATCACTACGGTGGCCAGGCGTAGTCATAAAAATACTTAACATATGTGTTCCTGAAATCACCCAAACAATACACAAATAACAAACACCGATACTAACCGCGTCTACACAAGGCCTAAGTCTAGGAAATCCTAAGGGGAGATCCTAAATCTCTTAGACCGAAGCTCTGATACCAAGTTGTAACGCCCCTTGACCACTTTGACCAAAAACGTGAAAATTTTTCGCAAAAAGTAACATTCCGAAACTGACCCACATTAAGGTTCAGATTGTGGAACCTAAAAGTAGATCCTGAAAGATCCACTCTAAGGTTCAGATTTATGGGACCTAAAAGTAGATCCTGGAAGATCCACCTAAGGTCCAGGACTGAGATTATACTTTAGGATTTGACGGGAAACGCTTGACTTGACTTGACATTCCGCTACTCTATTGACCCTTTATAAGAAGCCACATTCATCACCAAGATGAACATTTAACTCATAACCAAGATGAGGAAAAACTGGATCCACATTTAGGTCCAAATCTTGGAACCTAAAAGTAGATCCTAATTCCATAACCAAGATGAGTACATTTCAGATCCACACTAAGGTTCACAAATTCGAACCTAAAAGTGGATCCTAGACTGAAATTAAGGATCCACACTTAGGTCCATACTTTGGAACCTAAAGGGGGATCCTAAACTGAAACCAAGGATCCACACTTAGGTCCATACCTTGGAACCTAAAAGGGGATCCTAAACTGAAACCAAGGATCCACACTTAGGTCCATACCTTGGAACCTAAAGGGGGATCCTAAACTGAAACCAAGGATCCACACTTAGGTCCATACCTTGGAACCTAAAAGGGGATCCTAAACTGAAAATTATTCTTTAGGAATTGACGGGTTATGCATGAACCCATTTTGACCCGTTACACTCCAATTCACTTAAAACACTTCCCTTACCTACCATACTTGACCAACATACATATTTTAACATTCTAAACTTGCCTCAACCATCCATGACCCGTTCAAACCCCCAAATGGGTAAAAACTAGCTTATACCAAACACCCTCTTAAACTAACTTCCAAAACACACTTTTTACACAAAACACATAACTACTACATATCCTTTTGGATTTATACATAACTTGACAATTCTAATATATTGAAAGAGTGTTGGTACAATATCATGACCCATAACTTCCCAAAATGGGTGAATTTGGTTATTTGCCAAACACCCCTATAAAGTTTGACTATAACCATGACAATTACCAAAAAGACATCATGACATAAACACAAACTTGACCCTTGACCTAAACATGGACAAGGAACCATATCTGACCGCAAGACCATGAATAACAAAATGACCACATGAAAGAAGTGTACCCACAACACAAAAGACACTTGGGGCTTCCAACTTCAACTTGCTTGGTCCAAAAGAGAATGGTCTTCTACTTCTTAATCACACTACGCCTTCTCCTTACCTTTACTCGATCCTTCAACACCTATCAAGAAAAACATCACAACTAAACACGTAAGCGAAACGCTTAGTAAGTACATGGTAATAACAAGCTAACAATGTATGATATAAAATCATAACATCAAACTAACAATATATGATATAAAATCATAACTGAACCATAACTAGTCTAACTACTAGTTAAGCTAGCGATATAGGGGCACTTACCTCACGCCGACATAGTCGACCTTTACACAATCAACCCATAAGGTTGAACTTCACACAAAATCAACCCGTAAGGTTGAACTTCTTACCATAGTTAGCCCAACGACTAACTAACTAAATCTAGTGATGGATCCATACTAGCTAACGCACCCTATATCCTATCCTTCACATTATCATGTAAACAAACATGATAAAACTAACACCTGAAACATTATCATACCAATATATGATAAAGCTAAACAAAACATGTTATAACCAATGTACTTACCTCAATCCTTAAGCTCAATCACACTAACAATGGCTTCCCCACTTATTAATTGCTTCCTATAACACAATCATCTCAATTTAGAGTCTAATTAACTAGCTAATCATAAAATTATCAACACTTGATCAATATGATCAAACATGAACCCTAATTTACCATTTGGGGAAGAACACTTACTTGATGGGATATGCAAATTAAAGCTTCTTGTGTACTTAGCAATACTAGAGGATGATTAAAATGACTTGAGATAATAAAGATGGAGCTTCCCTCCTCTCTTCTCTAAAAACCGATCTTCACCCCAAAGGACTAATAATAGAAGAACCTGGACATTTCTAAATTTAGCTAGACATACATATTTATTAATTATACTTTGCCCAAATGGCAATATTAGCCCTTCTAGTTCTATTCTTTCCAATATGCCCTCTCATTTATTATTTAACTAGCTAATATCATAAAACTTAATATACAACATTTAATATTTACATAACTAGTACCTTATCGGAATACGGGTGTAACACATAACACGTGTAACCTGTTTGTGACCCGTTTAACCTGTTTAAGTAAATAGGTCAAGCAGTAAATAAGGTTGATGGTTTGTTGATTTAACTAGTTTAAATGCAAAAATGATATAAAGATCTAAAATATGATAGAAATAATAGTTAACTATACGACAATTTCAATAATATCTGAGTTATAAGCGTCAATTTCAATGTATAATATCTGAGTTATAATCGTAGTTCAGTCATATTAAGTACATAACAAAATACATTTAATCTATATCAACATTAAAACTAAATTATATATTTTATTTTTAGAGGCTAGTATACTTCAACGTGTTCACGTGTTAACCTGTTTAACACTTGCTTAACCCAAACACGACCCGTCATTAAACGGGTTAGATGGGTTGACCTGTTTTTTTACCCAAACATATTTATCCTCAACTCAAACCTGTTTAACTTGGTATCAGGTTCGTGTCGTTTATCGTGTCGTATCGAGAATTGACGCCCTAGATATACTTGGATTTGTAAGGTAAAAAATTAATATAACCACAAACTCGTAATCCAATATCCATTAAATAATTCATGTGATGGTATGATTCTAAGATAATGTCTAACATGATTAGGGCTGGCATAACAGGTCACACGAACCTGTTAAGACACGAACCTGTTAAGACACGAACCTGTTAAGACACGAACCTGTTAAGGTCAAACACAAACACGACCTGTTAACTAATCGTGTCATTTTTCTCAAACACGAACACGACACGAAAATTAACAGGTGCACCTGTTAAGACCTGTTAAGAACCTGTTAACATTCATATCAGTTCTAGTGTTCTACTTCTATATCAAACAACAGAAAAGAAAAAAAAATACAACAAATCCTCCTCATCAATCAGACAATCAACAAGAAAATACAAACAGAAAAGGAAAAAAAATACAACAAATCCTCATCAATCAACTTAATAAGAAAAACAACAACAACAGATCCTCATCAATCAACAGATCCTCATCAATCAGACAATCAACTTAATAAGAAAAACAACAACAAAAAATCCTCATCGACTATTCCTCAAATCCTCAACAGCAACAGCAACAGCAACTATTCCTCATCAATCAAACGAAAAGAAAAAAAATATCATTCAAATCTAAGCTTTTACTATCATTCAGATCTTTATTTGAAGCTAAGCTTTTATTTGAAGCTAAGCTTTAATTACTATCATTCAAATCCTCATCAATCAAATGAAAAGAAAAAATATTAAGACCACGAGATCCTTGCCGTGTGTATTTCTTGTAGGTGTTTACATAAAATGATGGTATATCATTTAGTCTTTCTTGAATGGTCTCTGGTGCACCCTGAAATTACAGAATGATAAAATAAGAACAAATGAACTAGCAGCTAAAAACATTTGATCGAAATAGCACATAAAGAATTAAAGATGTATTAACAGCTATCGACTGGGGTTAACTGAGAATTTGGTAAGAGAAGAGATAAGGTTTGGTGGGAGAAAAGGTTAAGATGGGGGCGGATTTTCTGAGAAGGGTTTGTTAGATTAGGTCAAATATATATATATATATATATAATCTTATATATATATATATATATATATATATATATATATATATATATATATATATATATATATATTATAATCTTAACAGGTTATAACAGGTCTTAACAGGTCTTAACAGGTCTGACCTGTTAAGACATGAATATTAACAGGTCTTAACAGGTCTGACCTGTTAAGACACGAAACCTGTTAAGGTCAAGACACGAACCTGTTAAGAACAGGTCGTGTCGTGTCGTGTTAACAGGTTTCGTGTCAAAATTGCCGGCCCTAAACATGATATGATGGCAAAATTAAACAATTCATTATTTCCAATCCTTAGACCATGCGATGTTGCCCCATTTTTGCCCAAAAAACGTTCCAA
The DNA here is from genome assembly GCA_021014915.2 of Artemisia tridentata subsp. tridentata. NCBI lineage: Eukaryota > Viridiplantae > Streptophyta > Magnoliopsida > Asterales > Asteraceae > Artemisia > Artemisia tridentata. The sequence goes on from CP139509.1 coordinate 25,326,643, forward strand.
CAACGCCTTTATGGCCAAAACGCCGGAGCGCTATTGACCTAAAATTTGCTTCTCGGGTTGTTCTGACAGCGCCCAAGAATTTGTCCTTTTTATTTTTTTATTATTTTTTTTGTAGTTTTGTTTTGTTCTGTTTTTTTAGAGAATGTGTAGTTGTTTGAGATGTAAAGTTTTGAAAACTTGTAAAATGTTGAATATCCTAGTAAATTGAAACTACATTAAACATCAAATAGAATACATTAAACATCAAATTGAACCTACATTAAACAACGAACAATTAACGTAAAAAATGAACCAAATTAAAAACGAAACTACGATACGGAAATTAAAAGAAGCTATTATCTGAGTCTGGCTAACCATCCTCAAAGGATTCAGGTGTGAAATAACCACTTTCCCAATTTGCCCTGCGTTCTGCATATTCCCTGGCTTCACGCTCCAAACGAGCAGCTTCCTCTTCTCTTTCAAGTGCTTTCATTTCTAGGAAGACTAGCATATCTGCTTCTTCTTGTCGGATTTGTTCCTCTGTTAACCCAAACGGATGTTATGGTGGATTGTTAACAGGTGGATTGTTAACCGGTGGATTGTTAACAGATGGATTGTTAACCGGTGGATTGTTAACCGGTGGAGTTGGAAATTCATGGGGTGGGCTGAAAACCGGAAAGGTTTGTTCATGTGGTGGACTAGGGAATTGTTGTCCAAAATCCCTTTGGCGAGGTGGAGATTGAAATTGTTGCCCGAAATCTTTTCTGGAAGACATTTTGAATTTGAGAACTTTGGATCTTGAATCTGAATAGTTTGGATTTTGAATGTGTTTGTGTGTGATATTTGTTGCTCCAAGCAAGTATATTTATAGCCATTAAAAATGTGTTTGAATTTGAAATTTAAATTTGAATTTGAAATTTGAATATATCCCGCCAACTTTTTTTGAAATATATCCCGGTCACGTTTTTTATTTTGAATCTGAAACTTTTTTTTATTTTAAATGTTTAATTAAAAATGTAATATTTAGTGAGTAAAAAAAATTAAAAAAAGAAAAAAAGAAAAGAGTGACACGTGTCAAACAACGCCCTACTCATCACTACACAACTTTTTCAACAAAGCCTCATAATACCTCACATACCACGTGTCAAACAACCCTCCACTCTCCACTCATTACCACTATACTTGTCTTAAGCCACCGAAAACAAATGGGTTAGTGGTGCATGTGATTACTTGGGTATCCATCATTCCTGGTCTACTTGGGCATGTGACCTCATTTAAAGACTACATGCGTCTATTTATCATGTTAGCATCATAGATGCGTAAAATGGTGACAATCAAGTATTTTGTGTGTTTATGAAAACTCTTTCATGTCATGTTAATTGTTAAAGAAAGATAAGAAGTAAGGTAACTATTTTGATATATATATTAAACGGATGAGTTTTTCGTGTTCATGTTATCTGAAAAGAGCGAGTCTTCAACTCAGATTTACGTGGCTTAACTGAGGTATTTCGGTGAGACTTGAAGCTTATACATGTTGTGAAGAGGTTATGTGTCTTACCATTATGTTGTTAGGAGATTGCTCATGTTGCTCCTGCATAAGAGAAAAGACGAAAGACTCAAAGCACTTAAAAGAGCTTATTTGTTATGTCACAGCTTGTAGTTATATCACGATATGGTTATGTGACTATGTATAATCTAAAAAATGAGGTGGGTTTTTGTGATCCTGAAATGGTTGTTTACAATCATGAAAATAAGTTTGAAACAAGTCAAGAACTTCACATGACTTGGAGCTTCTTCCGGTGATAAAAAAACTTAACAAAGAGAAAATGATCGAGCCTGACTCTGAAGCTAAAAATAAAGGTCGGATCCTCTACGCAACAAGTTTAAATTTCTAAAATAAGAAGCGTTGGAAGACGCAACCTTTATTTTTAGGTCCAGTATCAAGTTCAATCAAATGAGGGCCAATAAGATAACCACTAATTTCATGTTCTCACTACTTTTTAATTGCGACAAAATGGGTGCATTATTTAAAGAAGCTAACGAAACAAGGTATTTGGTGTTTCTTTTGAGTGCGTTACATTATACTTTAAAAAGACTTTTTTTTTTAGGATTTTGTACATGGAGATCACTCAACTTTTAATCTTTTTTCATTAAGGCCGTTCATTTATGTAAACTTATTTATAGCCGTTCAAGTACATGTTACTTTTCACTTGTACCAAATCCGGCCAAAATTACATCGGAATATTGTAAATTGACGGAAATACCCCATTTTAGAAAAATGAAAATTAGAACAATTATATTATAATTTTGTAATACCTAATATACCCTTTAAGAAAACTGAAAAAAATAGTAAAAAAGAGAATCCCGATCACATATTAATTCATTTTTGTGTCATCTCAATATCTCATAATGAAAACTGGTCCTTCTTCTTCTTCCTTTCGAGAATTTATGGATACCCTGGCGTCAAGGTAAATCAGTGGGTCCATGAGGTGATTTAAATATTAAAGTTGGTTAAAATATAAATTGATAAAGTATTTGCAGGAGCCATGAGGTGATTTATATTTTAAAGTTGGTTAAAGAATCGATGAAGATTTTGTTACTAAAGGTAAAGAGTCATGAAAAGGAAGTTACTAATGAACTTGTATTCGAATCTTTTAACAACAATGATGTTATTGAATTTATTTATCTAAACCATTGTAAAAATATCTTAAGACAAATGATGCTCGATCAATGTTTTCTACAATAAAGATGAGGTACATTTAAAACCCTACTTGATAAGATGCATACCTTTGTTCGTTTTTAATATATACGCAAGGGTTTTTTTTTTACTTCTTGACATATTGAGGTATTTTAGTCAATAAGCACTTCATATTACCGGAATTGATGTAAATAAAAAAGGGTATTATACTTAAACGGCATATAAATAAGTTTTTTAGATGAACAACCTTAATGAAAAAAGATTAAAACTTAGGTGGCCTCCATGTACAAAATCTATTTATTTTATTATATAAAAGATGTGGACTCGCAATTTTGAACCGTATATAGAGTTCTACATTTTAAGATACGTGCAATAATTAAATATAAAGTAAAGTCTAAAATACATCTATATTGTTTGCTATTTGAACACCATGCATCCAGTGGCGGATATAGAATTTTAGAGTAAGGTATGCACTTTTCAATAAAAGTACTCACATAAAATTGGTTTTCGGGTCGGGGTTTTTTTTATCGGGTTGGCCATGTTTTTTCTTTTAACATATCCAAATTTTAAAAAAAATTGATTTAACATTTCAAGGTTAGTTATTTGAGATTGAATTTTGTTTCTCTATTTGAGGTACTTAACGAAAATTTGTTTGGTTTTGATCAAGGGCGGAGCTACATGTTAGGTAGTGGGGGCCATTGCCCCTAACCAAGCTTTTACGGAATACCCAAATTACATAGGAAAAAAGTTCAAACTGGTATAAATAAGGATAAGTGCCCTCAGGCAAATTGTCACACCCCCAAAATCGGGTCCAGCGGAAGCTTACACATCGCTGGGGTGCAACTCAATTGGTATCATAACACAAGTGTAAAGAACGGTTTTCACATCAATCATTTAGAATACATTTGATAAGTCAAAAGTGTTAAATTTACATTATGAAAAGTGGTGCGGAAGTTGGCCCATAAAATAAGTTAAGCGGTCCCAAATGTTTTATCAGAGTCTTCTATGACCATGCCATGCCCTGCCAAAAGCCTCCAGTAGCGTGCTATTGCTTAGTTCCTGAAAATAAATGCTAAAGTGTCAACACGAGGTTGGTGAGTTCATAGAGTTTGCTATAAATAAGTTGAAAAGCCTTTAGAGAAAGTTTCCACAACATAGGCATTGTAAATCCACTCAGTTGCAAATCCCGCCCATAACAACACTTGCAACCTGTGTGTTTACAACCCAATGCTAACATAGTATGTCTAGAGTAGATGTCTTGCATATCAATGCATCATGAGATTACTGGGTGCCATTTCCCAAAGAATACTGGGTGCCATTTCCCAAAGATTACTGGGTGCCATTTCCCAAAGATTACTAATAGATCTTATGCTGCTCACTAGGAGACTTATGTTGCTCATGAGGAGACTTATGTTCGGCTACCCCAAGTGTTTGATACTTAGGTCCGCGAGTTGCTTTCAAGAATAACGCAAATAAGTTTAACACAATCATGTATGTAAGTAAGCAGTTTAAGCATGTATCTCCCCCAAAAGTTCAAAACGTATAAAGTAGGGGCTATGGAACTCACCTGATGCGATAGCAACAATGATAATAATGGATAAGATGAAATGAGGCTCGATCTCTAACCGCGACCTATTATGAATGATATGATCTAGCGTAAGCAATGACACAATGCTACACATGCAAATACGTATGTTAACGATACCACTCGTTAGTTTTGAAAATAATGTTTATCGTCGAAAACTACATTTTTGACGTCTCGGCAAGTTATGAACTACTTTTCGTGTAAATATGTTGAAATGGCACTCCACGATCTTTGTTTGGTGTTTTATCGGTTAATATAATGTTTTCGTCGCAAAATAACACTTTTTATAACTTGTGAAAATATGACCAAACGGCCTCGCAAAACTAGTCGTAAAATATTGTACGTTAAGAGTTAGGAATAGAACTTGACGTTTTTGAAAACCTTGTAACATGATCTTAATGCCGTCTCATTTGAGTTTTGGTCATACGTGACTCGATCAACGGGAAAATAGCTCGCAACATGGTGACTTGAAAGAAAAACTGTTTTACACTTGGAATATATTTTGCTATTAGAAGCTGTCAAAATTAAATAAGTTTCGTCGGGTTTTCAAACGTGTATATCTTGGTCGTTTCAAGTCTGTTTTCAACGTTCTTTATATCCACGGAATCGTCATAACATGAACTAGCATGTTTTCAGTAGCTCGGCTCTCCTAGATCACGTCTAACGCCTCGTTTTGTCCCTTGAAGTTCGGCAAACAGCAAGCTTATTTTCAGAAAATAGTTTTTCGTCGCCTAACTTGTAAAAATCATATCTCCTTCGTTATAAGTCGGTTTTTAGTGATTCAAGCGCCCACGGTTCCGTTTTTGAAAGTATTTTCTAAATCTTTGGTCCAAAATTACACCCTAGCCCCTGAGTTTCCCACGTTTTGCAAAATGGGACAGCAACTATATATATTGTCTAAACTTGGTTTTCTTAGTTAATAACTTGTACAAAACTTAACCAAACTACTTCAAATCAACTCCACAAGTACTCAATCCTACCATACACCTTCTCAGGGTGTCATGGGTCCTAATCATCACCAAAAATAATGGGTTTCATGAGGATGTTAATAAAACTAGTAGATCTAGTGTTTAGAGATAGTTTAAAAGAAAAGTGGTATCATAAACATAAGTAACTTGCATTTTAAACCAACATAACTTGAAAACTCATAACCACATGGATCAAATGAAAGGAAAACATGAAAAATAAATGTTCTTGAACTTACTTGAAGATTAGATGAGTTTTGGATGAAAAAGGATTAAAACCTTGGAGTTTTTATTTCAAAACTCTAACAAGGAAGGTAAAAAGGAACTTGTATAACACTCGATCTTGGAAAAATTATGGTTCTTCTTGGTCCTTGTTCTTGAGCCGTGCACTAGGGAGAAGAGGGAGAGACTTTTGTGATTTTTTTTGTAAAAATAAAGCTAGTTAAGGCTTTATATAGTTCAAGGGTAGTTTGGTAATTTCAACGAAAGGGTACAATGGTAATTTCACTAGGTTTTTGAAATATCTAGATATTTTTCAGAAAATATCTAGATATTATAGGTTGGATATTTATCTTGACTTACGGAGTGAGTTTTGGTCCCGTTAATTGCTAACTGTAAGTCGTAAAGTCACAAAACTTAAAACCGGGTATCCTAAAATTCCTAAATTCATGAAAATGTCACGGAAGGTGGAAAACATATATTTCTCTTGTTGGTAATGTTGTTTGGACATATCGGGATGCCTAAATGATGTTTAAACCTTAAAGTAAGTCTCGGACACGGTTTCGTGATTCTTGCAGAAATTATCCGACGAGTGCCAAAATCTCGGGTTATCATTAAAATAGTTTAACTTACGAGAATATGAAATAAAAATTTTGGAATGAATAGTGCCAGTGAATAGTAACTCGTGAATAGTAAATTGTCGAGGTTCGGAAAAATGGCCTGAAATTACGAGTTGTGACACAAATGATCTGATTACCCTCAACTCAATTTACCAACAACCACAGTGCTCGTTAATGTCAAAATTGTTTTTGTTTTGTTCATCGAAAAAATGGAGTTGAATAAGGTCATTGGAGCTAAATTTAGAGTAAAGTCCAAAATACATCTACGTGGTTTGCTATTTGAACACCATGCATCCTGTTAGACCTGTTTCCCGGGTGTTGGGACCCTACCCTAGATGATATAGATAAAGGCCTTTCGTGATTGGCCAGTCAACGAAAGTTGTGTAATGGTCAAACCCGATAGTCAATTAATAGTCAAAGTATGACTAATGTAGTTATAGATAATGTGATGCACAACTTAAGGGACCAAGGTTGTCAAGTGTTAAAGATGTTATAAAGTTAGTTGTGGCTAAAGTAAGAAGAAAGAGACTTAAGGGGCCATTCTTGGCATTAGCCCAAAGTAACACCAAACTAGTTATAACTAGTCTATTCTAGACTTCTCTATCATTATTGAGAAGGGTGGAAGTCCAGTTTTAGAGATAGGGAAAATGGAGGGAAAATAGCTAGATGATGATCTAAGGAGAAGAAGGTGAAGATCAAGTGTCAATAGCTTTACATACCAATGATCATCACAAGTAAGTATCTATGTTCTTGATGATTATTGAAGTTATAGATTATGGATTTAATGGGTTTTCATCATATGATCAAGATATGATCATATGATGATGTAGAAAGAGAGATGAGTATGTTTAATAGGTTATGTTAACCCTTGTTTATGTTAATTGATTATTATGTTATTAGGTCTTGAGATTGTAAAGGATGAGGATGGTGGTTAGAGGTTAAGGATGATGGGATATGGATGTTATGCTTAGCTTTGGAAGCTAAGGTAAGTAAAATGATTATGACATGTGTTATATGGATTTCTAACATATATGTGTTATGTATGTTTTTATGTCAAGATATATGGATTTGAGTTATGCTTATCTGATGGGATGAATATGGCCTAAGTGATAAGTTGATGTTATGTGTTAGATGAGATGAGGGGTAGTAAGCCCGGGAAGTAAGTGTTAGTGTATATGATGCTTATGTGTTGCTTTAAGTGTAATTATGTGTTATGATCGTTTTACTTACTAAGCCTTTGTGCTTACGGTTTAGTTGTCTAACCATTTTGTAGGTTGGAATATTCTTTTGGAAGGCTTGGATATGTGGATTAAAGAGTTGGATTAGCAAGATAAGGTAGATCGTGTTTAAGGGCTTAGGTAGAATACTGAGCTCATGTGTAGTTTGTACCCCCGTTGGTCTTGTCATGTTTTGTAAAGTGTAGTCGTATGGAAAATGTTATGTCAAGGTTGTCCTAATGGTTTGGTGGTCAACCGATGTGTCAAAGTATGTTTTATGTGATTGTAGTCAATGTTTAAAAGAGTGTTTGGTAAAAGTATGAATTTACCCATTTTTATTGTAGAAAACATTGATTCTGAGTTTGTGCACGTGAATTGGTCATCTTGGTTCTGAGTTTGTGCATGTGAAATGGTCATCTTGGTTCTGAGTTTGTGCACGTGAAATGGACATCTTGGTTCTGAGTTTGTGCACGTGAAATGGTCATCTTGGTTCTGAGTTAGTGCATGTGAAATGGTCATCTTGGTTATGGTTTGTGCACCAGAATTGTACATCTTGGTTTTGAGTTAGAATACTCATCTTGGTTCTGAGTTAGAATACTCATCTTGGTTCTGATTCAGAATACTCATTTTGGTTATGAAATGGTCATCTTGGTTATTGTAGAGAACTGCAAAAATCCATATAATTAACAACAGTTAAATATATATTAATCTCTGTCAATATTTTTAATCACTATTTTTACGGGAAAATTTAAATTTTTCTTTGTTATATTATTTTAACGTAAAAATATTATTACATAATTTACCAAATGACGGGACAAGCTCAAACACATGTTACGAAAACTAAATTAATTCATAAACTTAATTAATTCACTAATACTTTCACTAAATAACCAACTTGGGCCACTCAAAATCTTCAGCCCACAACCTCTTCACGTTTCTCTGTTCATAGGCCCATTTTTTTTATTTTTTTTTATTTTTTTTTCAGTCGACCAGACATTCACAAAAACGCCTCCATTTCTTTCGATTCTTAAACACGACTAGTACATATTATTGAACCTACTGATAGTCCTCCCACCAAAGAAATAACGTGCCAAATATTAGCTCGAGATATGAACGTTTGATACGTTTAATAGAGCCAAAGTGTTTGGCCAAAACCCACCTAGTCGACATAATTAGAATTCACAAATTCAACTGTTTTGACCGAGCTTGTTTTAAACCCATTTTAATGATTATGTTCGATCATTTGTGAGATGTTTAGAGTAATTAGCATCGAAGATATCAAGGTGGCTCGTTGTTTCCAAGTCATGTACGTATTAAAAATCATAGTCAACATTTAAAGAGTTATGTCAACATCTACTTATCATCACCTCACTTCCACTTGCTCTTAAAGTCCTCTCCTATTTCCCTACTCTCACAACTCATTCAATGAAATCATAAACAAATATAACTTGCATGTGAGAATTATAAGTTTATATTAAAACAGCTGATGACGACGCCGTATTGCCTTGGGCTTTTCCCGCCAAAAATCTTGGGCTGCTTTGTCGTTCTGCCTGATCCATTTTTGGTGTTATTCTGAAGCTTCTCGATCTTCAAATAGTGATAAAAGTTATGTGGTACACATATTTCTTCAACCTCCTTCATTCCCATCGCGATAAAAAAAATTACTCCCATCCGATGGTTTTCACCGATTTCTGGGGTAGACGCTGTGGTGGTGGGATAGGGATCGTGATGGTCTTGATTCAGGTGATGATAGGGGTACTAGAAGACAGCTACGCAAATCAAAAAGGTATGCTCTCTGAATGTCGTTTGAGTTTCTTGATTTTTTAGTGTCGATTATTGATATGATTTGTGGGTTTTCGATGATTTGTGAAAAAAAAAAACATGAAACTAAGGGTTTACTTATGATTTTGGGATTGACTTTTGTTATTAATATCTTTGGTGGATTTGATGCCTACCATGTGTTTGATGAATTACTTGACAAGATTAGGTTTGTGGTAAGTTCTCCTAACTCCTTAGATTTAGGGTTAGAATTGATTTGCGTTTAACATCATTTGGGTAGGGTTTAGTTGGTATACTTTAATTAATTTGGGGTTAAGGTATCTGAAAAAAGTTTTCGATTTTTACGATTTTCGGAAAGCTCATAAGATTACCTTTTTCGCCTTATAAGGTTACTTACTTGAGCGTATGGCTTATTCATAAGGGAACAAAGAGAAGAAAGTGGTTGCAGCTCAAGCAATTGCGGTTGCTGCAAATGCGGCTGCTGAGGTTGCTAGGCTATCAACATTTGCCGTTTATTATCCAGTTGTAGCTATTGGTCGTTTTTTCTTAGCAGGGCTGATGTTGGGCCGTAAAAGGTATACAAACTTGGATTCTTTATTATGAAGTATGTTTACATCGTTTTCAGCAATCTTTTAAGTCGAACTTTTAAAAAGTGAGCTTAAATTTGGTCGAACAATACTTTTGTAGCTTATGATTGATGGAACTGATGTTATGACTATTCACCAGGGTTTCGTGTGCGTTTATTAGTTATTACTTATTATAAAAACAAAACAGGTCTCAACAAGCTGTGATTTTGGACGACCTGCTGTTGCAACCAACGTCCACTCAAGTAAGGATATTTTGTTTTGCTTTTCCGTTTCGTCCTTCAGTTGGAATGACTCTACCTGCAACTAGCACGCAAAAAGACTCGCTAACTGTACTTTAAATCTGTTTTTTGCAGGCAAAGTAGTTTCAGAATTGAATGTTGGTGCCTCTTTAGACACACACACTACTGACACAGTAAGAAAATGTCTACAAAACTTTCAATTGTGATGATTAAGTTTATCAATTAACTATTCGGACGTTGTAAAAAATGCAGACATTCAAGGGCTCATTGGTTTCCGCTGGCCAGGCCATATCCTTAGTAGATTATGTGGTGATTTCTTCTTATTGTGTGTATAAGAATCTGTTTTCCATCGTTGAACTCTCCAGGTTAGAGGTTATAAGATCGTCTTCTCATTACACAATTCTTTTATTTGTGCGAGTGCAGGTTAGAGGTTATAATATCGTCTTCTCATTACACTATTCTTTTATATAAGATCTATCGAGTTTCTTTTTTGCTTCATGTGATGTATGATCATTAGTTTGTAAATAGGGACTTTTATGTGTTTGTGTTTTTGTTTATGTGATGTATGATCATTAGTTTGTTTATGTGATGTATGATCATTACTTTGTTATGTAAATAGGGATATACGAGTGTGTTTTTGCTTCATTTGTTGCAATAGGTCAGCTGCGACATAAATAGGGACTTTTATGTGTTTGTGTTTTTTCTTCATTTGTTGCAATAGGTCAGCTGCGAGTTCGAAACATGTTGTTCAATCCTGATATTTATATGATTTTTTTTAGGTTAGATTCTTGGATGCGGGATAGAATTGCAGATGGTCACTTACAAATGGGATTTACTTTATGTTGAATTTGTAGATCTTCTTAAAAGGTTAGATCTCTACGAGGTTGGTATTAGTGGGGCCCAAATGGGATTGTTTCTGTGTTTCAGTCTCTTTTAAAGGATGGAGGAAGTGTGCAATTGAGCAACTTTTATGTTGCCAAAAAATAATGGTCCTTAAAAAGTCGCCAATCACCCTTTTTAAGATCAATTTCCACAAGAATACAAAAGTGAAGGCTTCTCAGCCGTTTTTTGCATCAAAGTATGGGTTCGCTTTTCTTCCTTTTATTGATATTGTTGAAGGCAATGTTCAGGAAGAACAAGTTGTAGGTGAGTTTTGTTAATCTTTTTCTCTACTATAACTATAGATATGAATCTAATTGAAGTAAGTCACAACATGTAAATTATATTTATGTTGTATTTCATATGTAACCGGACATGTTGCTGCTGTTGGTGATGTTATTCCTGGAGAAAGGAAAGGGAAATCGAATAGAAGAATGGAAATGGAATCTTCAGCAAATCACATTAAGTTGTGTGTCTTTCAGTTTTTTAGTATCCATAAGTACAGAGGTATGTATGTCAACTGATAAAACTGAATTCTGACAAATTTTTGGTTTTTGGCTGAATCTGATGTTGCAAGGTATATATGATAGTATGATACTATGGGATTATTGATGTAATTTTAACCATGTGTATGTTATGTAAGCTCATCTTTGCAAGTTGCAGTGCGTAAGTATGATGCCTTTTTAACTTTCAAATTTTAGTTTTTCTCATTTAAGGTCAACAGGTAGTAACTTAGCTTATTCATTTTATGCTCCCATCTGCGTAAATATTTGGGTAACATAATGTAATGATTCTGGTTTGACTTTTTTTTTGGTGCTTGATGCGCACAACTCATTTGACGTGTTTTGCGTATATTATGCAGTTCTGTTTGGGTATAGTGAAGCTTATTTTTACTATCTGCTTATTTAGGGTTAAAACTTTTATGATCGATCTTGGAGTAGCTGTAAGAGTGATTATTTAGCCGTCTTTTTGTATGTAAAAACATTAAAGACCAGAATTTGTCCAACACTCAAACAACTAAAATTGTGTATTTTCTATTTTCTGATATAACATAATCACTACTAAAACGTAGTATCGATTACTTTCTTGGTATACCTTTAAGTTCGTTGTTTGTTGTTGTGTGACAGTAGGTATAATTCCTTTTTTATGAAAACGTTTTTAACTGTATATTGAAAAAGGTCCTTAATTTGCATTTTAAGTGGTGTATTGGTACTAATGTTGTTATATTATTCTATCAATATTTGATTCAATAGTTTTGGAGAAATGCACAATTAAGCTATTCAATTAGGGGGTATTTGGTATTACAACTATTAAGTGATTATCTGATCATTGAATTGCTTTATGTTTAGAAATTAACACCTCTTAACCTGAAGTATGATTCCTTTACACTGCACCACTGCCTTAGCCCGGCTGACCCGATTGAAAAACAAATGTACTGATCGGTTTTGTATGGTATTATGATTTGCAGACTTTCTTTTCGATGCCTTCCAGTTTTGCTATTATTTATAACCGGTTTCGAACCGTAGATTATTAACTATTATAGAAAGGGCTGTTACTAAAGTGTTGAAAACTCGAGATATGCAATAATCAGATAATCAGTTTTTGCGATTGCGTTTGCTTAGAGAGATGATGCAATATTAAAAAAACAGACTAAGACCTGCATTATAAAACGCGGTTAAAGGCATAAGAGTTTTGAACATTATTAAGCACTTTATACGTGTAATGATAGCACCTTTTATAGAAGATCAATTGTCTAGCTACTTTTTTAATTCTTGCTATTGCAAAACATGTATTTAAGTAGTTGAATCCCACCCCTTAAGAAAGACTTGGTCTCTATATGCTCTAATTTAATATAACTCTTAATTATCTGATTTTATTTTTTCTGCTTATCCAGTTGAAATTTACTGATTTTCATCGATGCCGCCAACTTATTTTCCTCTGAGGTAGGAGAGCACGGGAAACCAATGGTGGTACGCTTCTCCAATAGGTTGGGCAGCAGCCAATGGCCACTATGATTTAGTCCGTGAGCTTCTACGCTTAGACAGTAACCACCTGATCAAAGTTTCTTCCCTTAGGCGTATACGTCGTCTTGAGGTGGTATGGGATGATGACGAACAGTTTGATGATGTTGCTAAAAACCGTTCTTTAGTAGCCCAAAAGCTATTACACGAAGGTGATTCAAAACGGGGCAAAAACTCGCTCATTGGGTCTGGTTATGGCGGGTGGCTTCTGTACACAGCTGCATCAGCGGGTGACTTCGCGTTTGTTCAAGAGTTATTGTATAAAGACCCTCTTTTGGTTTTTGATGAAGGGGAATATGGTGTGACTAATATATTGTATGTGGCTGCCAGGGGTAAGAATACTGAGGTTTTTAGGATGATTTATGATTATGCAATGTGTCCAAGGTTTATGTCGAGTAATGCTGGACAGTTTGAAGAAAATATTGGGGGAATTCCGTCTGCGTATAAGCAGGACATGAAGAATAGAGCGGTTCATGCGTCGGATAGGGGTGGTAATTTGGATATATTGATGGATCTTCTTGGTGATTCTTCCAATGATAAGGTTTTGAGTTATAGAGATATTCAGGGCTCGACTATCTTGCATACTGCAGCTGGACGAGGTCAAATTGAGGTACGAGAGTCTTTGTAATCTTTGTTCAATGTTTCTTTTAATTACTCAGTTTTATGAATTCCTTTATCTTTCTGTTGGTCTTTTAATTGGTATATTGTAAGATAATATGATGTACAATAGTCCTGACTGTCAATGCGGAGACTCATTCATGGAAGCACAACAAAATTGACATGACGCTTTCAAAAATATATTTTCAACACCTATGATTTATGAAATCCCCTGATTTACATAAAAAAACAAATTGTTTAAAAATAGCGGAACTTGAAAGTGTATCCACTTATTATGATTTTTTAGCGGCTGAAAATTTGGCCAACCCACCTGCTTGCAGCCTGCAATCTTTTTCTACTGCAGGCAAAATGAGATCTCAGTGATTCTGAAAATGCTGTGATTGGTACTGTTGCAGGCAATTGTTGAGGTCTTGCCGTCTAAGTTATCTGCAAATATATAACTATCACTAAACTTATTTCTATATGGAACTCATTAGGTCAGATGCACGCGCAGTCGAGATTATTCTGGTGAAGCATATAACTGAAAAAAGCCTTTCATAAGATGGGTGAATCTACATAGATAATGGAGCACAACACGTTATGGGCTGCTGAAGAAGTAAGTTCCTGAAACTATACAACAATCTCATGAGTAGCACAGTTGCTAGAAAAATAATCTGCAGCGTCCTGCTGTCTTTTAGTTTGTTACTTAATAGTTTTTTCATCATTTGATGTAAATTTAGGTGAACAGAAAGGAGTTGAAGACAGAGTTGGCTGCTGAAGGACAAATAAACAGGCGCTTCACTGTTCATAAGACGTCGCCCAGCCACGGTTGCGCCGTATTGGGAGTGAGTTTACTGAAAATTGAGAGAGATAGTGGAATATGGGATTGAATGCTATTGCATATGGAAAACTGTTTTTATAGGTTGATGTATGAAATTCCTGTTAGAGTATTATAGTGTATTAATAGCTTTTAATTTTTATGCTATATTAATGTGATTTGAGTGTAATTAAACAACACTTCATCAAGAAGTTAATTTATACTACTTCTCTTGAGTACGCTTCATCAAGAAGTGTTTTATAATGATTCTGTGAACTGTGAGCAAACAAAAAAGTTATACATAATATGAACCAAGTTGTCATATTGCTGGCTGGTCATTGCATGGTATCACCTAATAGATGCCGAGTACAATGCTATTTTCTAATAAACGGATGATGCTGAAATGTAGTAATGCACTCAAGTTGCAACAACCTTTGTTAGCGTGATCTTGGATAAGGTATATTCTCTAAAATGGATCACCACGTTTTTTTATTTATTCATTACTCCTACTCTTTTTTATTTAGTGAAACGTGTTTATGTGTATAATATGAAACTGTTAAAAGATAAGTTGCCTTTTTTTTTATCCGTTCGCTAATTTGTAGTAACAATTTGACAACTAAGAGTGCTAATTTTTTATACAGAAGAATGAGGAAAGATGACTTGGGCTCTGCAAAATAACGTTGACCTGTGCGTTATTGAAAAGGTCTGCTTCTTTTTCTCATTAGTAAACGGGAAAAAAAACAGGCCCGCCCGCAACGCGGCGGCCCGTCGCCATTCTCGTGTTTTATAAAACTCTATATAACTCATATGTTATATATATCAAACGTATAGCTTCTTCTTACCTTCATCACCCGTCATCCTCACCTTCTCTAACTGATTTTCAGTCCCTCTTCGACATAAAGAAACCCCAAGAAGACCAGAAGAGTTCCTTTATTCATTTGGGAGAGTTTTCGAAGAGACAAGTTACTTATACATAAAACGTATAAGTAATATAAAGATCGTGGTCTACTTCGTTAGTGTTTCTGACCAAACCTCTCGTTCAAAATCTCTTTTGCATCCCTTGTAAGTGTTTCCTGATCATACTTTATCCATATTAACATATAGAAATCGATCCATGCATGGTTCCTACAAAAACTCAATCGTACCACTTTTTAATACATGTATACGCACACTTTGTTGTTCATACGTGCTATATTATATGTTCATGGTCTAGAGAAACTCAATCATAACTTTACATATCGTATATCATGCTCTTGAAAGTCAAAATGAATCACGTATAGAAGTTAGTCAAACCGGGTAAATCATACTAAGTGTTTTCAAATAGTTACAAACTCGCTCGACCCACCTCCTTTCTACCTTATTTAATTTGAAAGTTATAAATATAACGTGTAACTATTTTCGTGTATGTCAAAAGTTGACATAGCTAGGAACAATTTTAGTATTTTAAGTATTTCAAGATAAGCTAGAATAAGCTCTTAATAAGCCCCTTTCTAATCACTACTTGACTACTTTCAAAAGACCTAGAAAATTATTTTGTGTTTTTCAGTTTCAAAACACGCTCAATATAGCCAACTCTCGCCATATTTATTTCATATTCGTACATGTAACCTATATATATTTTTACTTGACATGATTAAAGACCTGGAAAACTACATATTTCATTCTTTAAAATTCCTTACTTAAGCTCAATTCGATACTCAAAATCATGCGTTTTAAATCGACAGTCACCAAAATTTTTAGAATTTCATTTTCATTTATAACTAAAATCCGGTTGGGCTAATATTAAAGCCCAATAAGAATTTATGATTGGTAAGCCCACTGTGCCCATATTAAACATTTTTAGAATCATAAAAATAGCCCAAGTCCAAGCCCAAAACAATTTCCATGCCCTCGCCTCCAAATTTCTTTACGGGCCTAGTATACAATTCGTTAAAAGCCCAAAAGTATAGAAATAAGCAATACCGAGAATTAAGCAATATAAATAAGTTGTAATAAGCTTAAATAAGCTACTGAATTTTTCATATAATTTTTCCCACCCTTTCTTACACGTTTGGACTAAAAATGTAACGCAAAGTAATTTTGAGGGACTAAAACTGTTAACCGATTAAAACATGGACTGAAATTGTAAAAACAAAATATTTAGGATAGAAAATGATATTATTTAATTTCCCAAGCTCATAACGCTATATTGGACAAGTAGTGGACTATAATTGTAAATTATATTTATAAAGGATTAACGGTGCAACGCTAACGCCGTTAGGGTAAAAGGTGCAAGAACTTGAAAAGGACAAGGACCAACATCTTATATTTGACATTCTTATTTTTTTTCATCTTTCGATTTCCCTTCACGTCATTTGCATTTTTATGTATTTCATTTATTTATTTATAACTTTACGTTAATTATGTATATAACGAGATTTTTTTAAACGATTTAACTATAAGATTCGAGGAAGTGATATTTTGGAATATATAACATAAAAACAAGATAATATTATGAATAATATTATTTTTGAACTTAAGGCATTTTAAGCGTATTATATTCTCACTTTAACGATCAAATCATTATTCGTCCTCATTATCATTTTCATCATTCGTATTAAGTTAGAATCTCAGACCCTCCTTATATTCAGGTTCCGTATTGAAGATGTTTCCATAATCATTCCTATAATCTTACTTGGTTTCGTAATTACATCTTATCAGATACGCTCAAGGTAAGTCGTAACCCCCACTCTTTTAATGCCTGTTTTATACTTTTGGGGGAGATACATGCTTTAATACTTGTTCTTATTTTCACAAGTAAACTAAACTCTTATACTTTACCGTAAGGCGTAGCCCCACTTTTATTATTTGCAAGTTTTATATTTTTCGGGGGAGATACATGGTCAAATATATTTCATTACTTTTATGAGTAACTATATTAATAACTTACATGATTCAAATCAAAATCCTAATTAATATTTACCTGATATGGTTTATTCCTTAAGATGTGATATATATCTTACATGCAAATTGCTTGGCTTGAATGCTGAACTCAGATGTTAACATTTCCAAATTGCTTATTAAAACATGATACTTGTTCCACTATAACATCTTGAATGTTTCCCTCATCCTTAAATGTTATTTCCACATTTCAATAAGAACACTTTCTAGAAAGAGCATAAGTACTTAAAGTTCATCGTTACCTTGATATTGCCTAAGTTACCCTTACTGCCAAAAAGTCCCTTTATCATGAGCCATTAATCACTTGTTGTGAACGCGAATATAGTGGACAAATTCGAAACCTGTTTGAGGCTTGACATCCTATCCCACTAATTACTTGACGGAATGCCTTTGTGGCTATTCGTATTAGTCGCGATGCACTATATTTGAGTAAAATAGGAATTGACAAATCACCTATTACACAAGGGCATTATTTTCCATCATTGACTTGATGTGATCACCTCCATTTTACAGTACTTTGTTAACGTTTGCGTGTCATGAGGCTTGGGGCAATATCCATAAGAAAATATATGTCTTCAACATATATCTAAATACAGCTGTATAGGTATTTCAGCTCGTTACATTAACAACATGAGGTTCCATCTCATGCTAGGATTATGATCCTATACTTGACTTTAACTGAGCTCATGTATGAATTACTTATGGTTATACTCAATACCACACATTACTTGCTCCATCACTGTCAGAAATTATTACAGTTATTACTTCATTTTTGAAATCATTAAAATGAACTGTTAATCAATACTTGGAACTTATTTCGGATAATCATTTTACCTCTGAACTTATTAAAAATTGATTGTTTAATCATACTTGAATTTATTTCAAATATTACTATATACTCCTGAATTCATTGAAATAAATGGTTTTCCCATTAAACTCTAAGAACTCAACAACCTTTGTGTTGACACTTTTAAGCATGTGTATCTCAGGTAATTAACGGAGCATGACAAGACACGGAGCGGGCATTATTACCCTGATAAATTAAAATGGTGTAAAAATCAAATATATCATTATTTCAAGTCTTTATATCTTTCTATGAGATTATTAAATCAAATGTTTCATCTTTGTATCAAAAGTATTTAATTGAATGACAAATAACTTTCAAAACACCTCTTTCGAGCCGTTTTCTGTGATTATGAATTCGATCATCACCGTAACACCCTAATTACTTTTCCTGTGCTTTATCATAAATTAGGGGGTGTTACAGATTGGTATCAAAGATAGAGTTATAGAGAACTAAATGTTTTCAATCATTGGACTATAACTACACTTTCAAAATGAATGATTTTATACCATACCATTTTACGCCCTCCGTGTCTGCAGATTTCCTTGCTCAATAAGTTACATGTTTTGATGATTTTACACTAATCTTTACATGCTTGATATTTACTCTTACCCTATTTATTATTTCACCCGTATTTTTACACCTTTAACGTACGAATTACTTATAATTATTATTTTCGGATTTCTACAGTACCATGTCTTCCATACCAGTTAATATTACCAAAACTGTCCTTCGTACTACTCGTACATCACCTACCTATCAGATTGCTCCAGATACTAAAGATCCTTATGTACAAATATCACAACCTCAGCCCGATATAGAAATCACTCAGAGACCACTCCCATCATCACCTATTTGCTCACCTCTACGTCAGAGACTCAAGAGAGCTACTGAATCCTATGAAGACTTGATTGGTGGTCAAGCAACGTTCGAGGCTGGACAAAGTTCACAGCAAGAGATGCCATGGAAGAATGTTGAGTCAAATTCTCCATTACCTCATACTCCAGATTCCTCAATACCGACCATCCCAAATAACGTATCTTCACCTAATTCCCCTGACTACAATATAAGCACTCATGATTCAATATGGAATCGTTTTACCAACAAGCCAGCATACTAGACGATCACACTGAACAACTGAAAGAGTTACAACCATTACTTTTTGAATGGTACGACCGTAATGTTGACACTTTGTTCAAAAGATCGGATGCTGAGAGAAGAACAATGTTTGACTTAGGAATGAATGTTGGTAAGATGAAGGACAATTACGACCAGGAGATTGGACACTTGGATTCCAGAACCTGCTGTTTGGGTAGAGGCCACACTCAGACACATATTAGAGTTGAAGATTTTGAAAGAACCCTATGGATGGCCAGGGACACGGCCAGGACTCAGGGTCAAAAGATTGCCGCATGAGAAACCATGTTGGCCAATCAGATGAATATGTGCCAAGAACGCTGTAACACCCCGTGCCCGCTTATACCAAAAACTTTGACTTTTATGCGGAAACGCTTGAACTAAAACTGACCCGCTGTTACTCTTTCATAAACTGACAAAAATCAGTACATAATCAGACCTTGAGACTATTTTTAAATGAGTAGACTCGATTAGCTTCGAAACAATAGGTGGCACGACCCATGACGACTTACGGATCAAAAGATATGATTTTTACAATTACCAAATCTGGACTGTTTGAATAGATGCGCCGTATCTCAAAAAGGAGATGCTCCATATCTCATGATACGCCGTATCTCAAAAAGGAGATGCGCCGTATCTACCCCAAAAATCTGCTCAGAACCTACTGTCTCAAAAATGCAGTTTCGCGAAGCCCGTTCAGAAACCCGACCTCCCGGACTCGAAACTTAACCAAACTTTCCAGATTTCATTAGTAAGTCCATAAGATCATTTTCATATAAAAACATCTCTCGTTTGACCACCCGGAATAGTACTTCCAAAATCACGGGTTTTACACTAAAAACCCGTTTTGACCCATTTCATGACAAATGCCACATACGACTTCCACAACGCCTCAAACTCGACCATATTTATTACTTTAACATATATAACATGGTCCCACACACACTTGACCCATAGATAACCCAAAATGGGTACCTTTACACTTGTGCCAAACACTCCCTTAACTTAACCCATAAACACATAAAACATACTTTGAGCCACCAAATGGCTATCAAATCATTAGGACTTCATTATCATACACTTTGACACTTGACTTAACTTTATAAAACATGAAAAGACCAACGGGGGTACAAACTTACACACGAGCTCGGTATTCTACCTAAGCTCCTAATCACATACTACCTTAACTCTTGCATAACCAAAACCTTAGTCCACATATCCAAGCCATCCATAAGAACATGCCAACCTACAAAATGGTTAGACAACTAAACCGTAAGCGATAACGCTTAGTAAGTAAAACGACTATAACATACCATTATACTTCAATCCACATAATGCATCATATACATAAACACTTACATCATGGCTCACTACTCCAATCTCAACTAGCACATAACATCAACATATTCCATAGCATCATCTCATCACATAAGCCATAAACATGGCATCACATAAACATAAACCAAGCTCATCTCTCAACATAAACATACATAACACAATATGATAGAAATTAATATAACATATGCTATCATCATTTTACTTACCTTAATCCAAGCTAAACATATCAAGAACATCATCATCATCACAATGATCCATCATCATCATCGATCGGTCATAACCACAACCTAACAACATAACAATAAATAACATAACAAGGGTTATCAAAACCCACCAAACATAATCATCTTCCATAACATATCATCATATGATCATATCTTGATCATATGATGAAAACCCACTTTTCTCATAATCTCTAACTTTACTAAATAAAGGCTATAGACTACTTGCTTGATGATGATCATTACTAAGGGAAAGCTATAAACATCAAGACTTTATCATCTTCTTTCTTAAACCATCAAAGCACTTCTTCCCTCTCTTTTTCTCTATAGAACCGGACTTCTCAAAGTCCCAAGAATAATAGAGAAATGTCTAGAACTGGCTAGTTATATCTAGTTAGGTACAAGTTTGGGATGATAGCAACAATGGCCCCTCTAGTCCTCTTTCTTCCATTTTAGCCACAACTAACTTATAACACTTATAACATGTTTAACACTTGGTAACTTAAGCCCCTTTAGTTGCACATCATATTTTACATAACCGCTTTAGTCATATTTTGACTATCGGGTTTGACTAAAATGCAACATTTTTTGACTAGCCAATCACGTAAAGTCTTTATCCACTTTCATCTAGGGTGGGTCTCAACACCCGGGAAACGGGTCTAACAATTCTACCCCCTTATTTAGATTTCGTCCCCGAAATCTCTCGTCTAAAACTATCCAAAACTAAATCACAACATATACATGTCCTTATTCTCTTGCTTTCTAAGCCAATTCCTTGCAACGATCTATATGATCATGCAATTTCTAAACTCACTATACATAAACATAACTCATTATTCACTTAAAAACACTTCTCATTGCAAACTTTTCTAAGATTTCCCACAATGACTAATTGTCATCCGGGAACATCTACTACTTTGACTCTATATGAGTCAAACTTCAACACTATAAACACGGCATTCAACAATGCACTAATCATAACATAATATATTATATCGGTTAAACTCACATTCACATAATACTAACACATAACTATACCAAAAACCGGCAACTTATCTCAAAATATACAAAGTACCATACAAACGGCACCTTTCAAAATTCTTTCACATGCATCTCTTAAGCAATCTTTCTTATCAAATATTTGGAAATACTCACCAATTAACTTATCAACTTAAAACATAATTCAATTTAGACGTCTATCTTAAGGTTTCACACATGACCTTAACGTCATTATAAATTTTATTCATATTTTTCTTTCTTATAACGTATAAAATGTTTTAGTTTTCGCTTTCTCATATCACTATCCGTACTCATGTGATATCGGCTACACATAAGCCCACTCATTTGTAATTCTTCATTTACATAAAAAGGCGTCCCGATCTATGTAAATCAAGAAATACAAATTCATGGTTCGGTGATTTACGACTTCTCTATTCAAATGAAAAGGCGTCCCAATCCATTTAAATAAAGAAACCATAAACCATCCTACTTACATATTTCCGACGTAACACTCGTACTTACTTCACTTCCCATCTTTACTAGCCTTGGATCCAATCTCACTAACTTTCCTTCATGCCATAAGGCAAGCTTAACATCATGCCATAAAAGGCAACTTAACCTCGTGCCATAAAGACACCTTAACATCGTGCCCTAAAGACACCTTAACATCGTGCCATAAAGACACCTTAACATCATGCCATAAAGGCATCTTAACATCATGCCATAAAGGCAACTTGGCCATCCCAAAGGATGCCAAAACTAGAGCATTGGATCCAAGCTATGTTTACTTTAACATCTTTACTCATTTTATCTTTCATGCACTTTTATAATTAGGCACACACTATCATTTATTCAATTTTCATTGCCTTACGCAATCTCAACATTCACTATCACGCTTACTATCATCTAGACAAGTTTCTATATAACACTTGCCCATTTATTAAATTTGCATTCTCACAATGCAACTTACCTTTCATCCGTCAACCCCAAGTTGACTCATACACTCACTATGTGCCATCTTTATTTTAGACAATTTCTATATAATGCTTGTTCATTACAATTTACACATTTCTACGTGTTCTTACAACACACTTTTACTAATACCCGTCAACCCTTGTTGACCATATTCACAACTCATACTATCACTTCATTTAGTTTATTCAACTTGTACGCATACAAACCTTACATAGGTTTATTCTATAACACTTTCTCAATCTCATCATACACATTCCAAATATATACTAACATGGATATATTCATGTTTTACATTTCTTTCTAGTACACTTCAAGTCACTTATGACTTCTAGCGCGATCTATATCTCATTCATCACTTCTACTCATTTATTACTAACACAATTCGGTTTTCATGTTTTATATACACATGACTTCATCACATTTTAACTATACTCTTTAACTTTCTCATTTTAGTTAGCATATAAAAACTCATGCTTCAAGCATCTATTCTTTATTTTATCAATCATGCCTCTCAAGACATCAAACTACAACATATTTCGCTATTCATTTCTTACTTATCTCAATCTTTTAAGCATTTATGCTTTTTCTATAATTATCACGCTTCTTAACTGTTTTCACATATCAATGAGTTCTTATTAACTTTACCGACCACAACTAGGTCAACACATAACATGCATTTCAATGCATCTAACTTAACTTATACACTTCTATACCATCGTGCTCTCAAGCACACCACATAATACTTAGACATATAATAAACTACCATAGACTTATCATTACATAAATTATAACACATAACATCACATAAACAATTATATCATAACACTTAACACTTATCCAACAAGTGTTAAAATATTCTTAATCAAAATCAACTCGCATAGTCTATGGTTCATACATCATATCCCATAAGCAATCTATGTCTAAGCATCAATATTCTAATAGCCGCGAGTACTAGTCTACCTTATAACTAAGGTATCATGAACTTTAATTCACTTGCTAACCCATCTCTAATACCACTTAGCATTTCTACTCGCATGCCATCACCATGGCTCTACTATACATTTATATGATCACGATAAAAATTACCGGCACCAACCGAGGTGCTCGGCCTACTAATCAATTAAGCATCTCAAGTCCTCATGGACTTATATCTCATACACATCAACACTATCACAAGCATACATCATCTATCATCAATAAGCTCAACTAACATAAAACATAATCCGTCTAACACTTAGCAATTAATTTCCGCGCGACTAACACTTACGTCTAACGCTTCTACGAGTGGTTTAAGACTAGGCAACCTATAGTGGAAACCTAATTCACTTAAATCGAAGCTCTGATACCAAGTTGTAACACCCCGTGCCCGCTTATACCAAAAACTTTGACTTTTACGCGGAAACGCTTGAACTAAAACTGACCCGCTATTACTCTTTCATAAACTGACAAAAATCAGTACATAATCAGACCTTGAGACTATTTTTAGATGAAATTAGACTCGATTAGCTTCGAAACGATAGGTAGCACGACCCATGACGACTTACGGATTAAAAGATATGATTTTTACAATTACCAAATCTGGACTGTTTGAATAGATGCGCCGTATCTCAAAAAGGAGATGCGCCGTATCTCATGATACGCCGTATCTCAAAAAGGAGATGCGCCGTATCTACCCCAAAAATCTGCTAAGAACCTACTGTCTTAAAAATGCAGTTTCGCGAAGCCCGTTCAGAAACCCGACCTCCCGGACTCGAAACTTAACCAAACTTTCCAGATTTCATTAGTATGTCCATAAGATCATTTTCATATAAAAACATCTCTTGTTTGACCACCCGGAATAGTGCTTCCAAAATCACGGGTTTTACACTAAAACCCCGTTTTGACCCATTTCATGACAAATGCCACATACGACTTCCACAACGCCTCAAACTCGACCATATTCATTACTTTAACATATATAACATGGTCCCACACACACTTGACCCATAGATAACCCAAAATGGGTACCTTTACACTTGTGCCAAACACTCCCTTAGCTTAACTCATAAACACATAAAACATACTTTGAGCCACCAAATGGCTATCAAATCATTAGGACTTCATTATCATACACTTTGACACTTTACTTAACATTTGTTGACTATCCAATCACGTAAAGTCTTTATCCACTTTCATCTAGGGTGGGGTCCCAACACCCGGGAAACGGGTCTAACAAACGCTTCTCAAACTTGGAAGTTGCACAAATAAAACTTGAGGAAGAAGTTTGACGTTTACGTCAGAGACATAACTAATCTTAATTTTACATGTATCCTTGTTGTAACTACTAAACCAAATAGTTTTGGTTAGTATTTCATGTAATTTCCAAAAATTCTGAAACTTTCAGAACTTGTAACTGACTCTTAATGTATAATAACCTTCTTTCTGTTATATCTCTCTCTATTATGAATAGATCCTTTCTTTCATACCAAGCATGCATGTAATGAATCCTCATACCTCCATGCAAAATCTCATCATTTGTTACTTACTTTAATAAATAAATGACTCCACGCAAATCAATGGAGCATTAATAAAAGACCTTGTATCATTTGTTTTGTAAAAACAATAAGTCAAGTTGTTAATAATGTGTTGATTACGGTGATATTATCCATACCTACCTACCATAATATTACTTACAATTGTTAAGATTCCTTAACAATCTCATAACCATGAAATGTTCTAAAGACAAGTTTTCGGAAGAGAACTTGATGAACAAAGAGAAAGTTGTTGAACTTCAGCTTTTCTGGATGAATCAGTTTGTTTCCTTAGCAATTGATGAGTGTTTAAATACTCATCATTTCTGTCACATTTAGACTGCAAAAACATTTAAAAACATGCAGATATGCTTTAAAATATAGAAAATATCATTTGCTTGTGTTTTTATGTGCAAAAGGATTAAAAACAGTTGAAAACGAACATAGTTTGCATAATTGTCAATTTCAGTCCTTTAACTTTCAGAAATTGGCAAAAATAGTCCCTGGTGTTAAAATTATCATTCAAGGTCCCTAAACTATTTAACTTTTACAATATTGGTCCTTGGATGAAAGTTTTAAAGAAATGGCAGTTTTGGTCCTTTAAGCTTTAAAAATGGCAAGTTTAGTCCCTGAACTTTCAGAAAATGACAATTTATGTCCCTGAAGTTTAAACAATTCAAAATTCCATTTTTCCAAAGCCCGTAACCCATTTCTATTCCCAAAAAATCCAAAATCAACCCATGTTGACCACAGAAAAGTCAAAGCAGCCTAAATTAAAGAAAGTCAAATTGCTACAGTAGCTGAAAAGTCAAACCAGCTTAAAAAACCGCCAGTACTGTAGCACTTCCTTCCACCTCACCATGCTAGCTGCTACAATCCACTATAGTTACTTTCCAGCAATTTTAAACACCCAAAAACATTCCTTTTAGCCTAAATTTATCTAATTGTCCCCCCAATTGCCTGTGTCGACAAGAAAAGCTATAACAGTTTTTCCCGCCAAAATGCACGTGGACAGCTGAGATGATTTGAGTGTAATTCAAGGGTGTAAGATTGATCAGTGATGTCGAAAATGAGTTTCCCAGCTGCTTTTAGTATTTATAGGCCTTTGTAATAGATTAAAAGTAAGTTAGTTAAATTTTAGCTTAATCGTATTTTATTTCAATCAGTGTAATGTTGTAATTTCAAGTTGTTTGTTGTAATACAAGTTAATTTCAGTTGAATTGTTCTAATTTCAAGTTAATTTGCTCAAAATTTCAGTTGAAATAAGATTTCATATTATCTGTTAAGACGAATAAGCTATAAGTTCTTATTAATCATCACAAAAAGCTCAAATACCTTTATTATAAGCTTGTACAAGCTTAATATAGCTTTCTATAAGCTTATATAGATATAAGTTGTTCTGAATTTCAAATATGAAGAAAAGTCAACCATGGTTAACATAAGCTCACAATAAGCTCTTCTAGTGGAATAAGCTGTTCAGGAGGGTTAATTGGGTTTTCTAGCTTGTCATTGACAAGCTAGTTGTGTTCTGGTCTTGTTTTCTCTGTTCCATAATCCAATCAGTTGTAAGCATTTTTATATATTTTTGAATAATTTTTCCATTTACTGTACAATAGCTTATTATTATCTTATTACTGTATTTTATTGCTTATTACTAGTTTCTAATCACATTTCATCAATACAAATAGTTCTTATTAGCCTTGTCTTCAATTTACTTAAAAATCATAAAAACAGCCAAAAATAGCTTAATATTAAATAGCTTATTAATCTGCTTAATTTTAAGTTAGAAGTCATTTTTCATAGTTTATATTACTCATTAGTAACATTAGAATTAAAATATTGGCTTAAATCATACATGTGCTAATCAAAAATCACCACAGTCCTTTTTAAAGGAGTGTTTGGTTTTAACTAGTCAACTAGTCTAAGCTAGCTGTTACTGTGCATGTGCCATATTTCCAACTTTGATCCAGCTTATTTTAACCAAATCAAGCTGTTTTGAAGTTCTTATAAGCCTTTTAGATAGATTTGGCCTATTTGTATTGACTGTGTTAATTTCAGCCTTTTAAGTGCCCAAATAAGCTAGAATAAGCCACAAGCTTATTCTGGCCTTTTTATTGGCATTTCTGAGTTCAATATAGTCCATTTAGTGTGTTTACAAAGTTTGGCTTGGTCCCTATTTGATCTACATAATA
Source organism: Artemisia tridentata subsp. tridentata (assembly GCA_021014915.2). Taxonomy (NCBI): domain Eukaryota; kingdom Viridiplantae; phylum Streptophyta; class Magnoliopsida; order Asterales; family Asteraceae; genus Artemisia; species Artemisia tridentata. The sequence goes on from CP139509.1 coordinate 25,354,001, forward strand.
TGTGCAAGTCTGTACATCAAACAGACTGCAAGTCAGGTTTTGTGGTTTTTGGAGACCCTAAATAGATTTTTAATTCACTCATCATAAGTCCTTATAATCTGAAACTCTGGATATATAAGCTCACCCAGCTTATCTTGATCTAGTAATTTTCTTGTGATTTTTAGAAAGCTTTTAACCCCTCAAATCAAGGCCTCAAAAAGGGCAATTTTGCCCTGTGCAGCCTGCAACTCAGCAGACCAAAATAAGCATAAGCTTATTAAGAGTTTTTCTGGATTATCAGCCATCCTTTCTTAGTTCCTTTAGCTTCTTCATAGTTCCTTCAGTCCATTTCAGCTTTTTCCATAAGCTCTTAGCTTATTTCCCAGCTTTTAGCTTAATTTGAAGAATCTTAGTATTAAAAAGCTTAAAAAACAAGTTGTTGACTTAAGCTGCTTCATTCCAGCTTATTTAGCTTGATATAAAAATAAGTCTAGTTTTAAAGTTGCTTATATATAGCTTAATAATAACTTTGTAAAAGAAAAATACCAAAAAAAATAAGTTAGAAAAAAGGTAAGTGCTGGGATTCGAACCCTGGCCACCCAGCTCACCACACACACTCACTACCACTCTGCCCTTGGGTCTTTTTCGTTAGTATTTGTATTCCAGTTCTTTTTAACCCTTTTTTCTTTTCAGTTTATTAGCTTATATAAGCTGTTCAGCTTATAGCAGCTTATCAGAATAAGCTGATACCACCATTTTATTTTTCTTAGCTCTGTAATAACTTAAAATAATTTAGGAAAAAGTTTCATAATTTTCTGAAGAGTTTTAATATTTTTTATCTATTTATTAGTTTAAAATAGTAATTAAATCATAATAAATAAAATAATAATCATAAAAATATAATTTTAATTTCTAAATTTTTCTTTTATTAATTAGAATCTAGGAAAAATATAATTATATCTGTAGACCTTAGGAAAAATAAAATAGAAAATAAGTGATAGCTTTAATTTAATAGATTTTATCTTTTTAATTTTTTTAATTAAGCACTTTTCATTTTTATAATTTTCTTAGCTTATTTTCACCTCATAATATTTATAGAAAAAGTTTTAGATTTTTCTTTGCTCATTTAGTATTCATAATAAATTAAAATAGTTTAAAAAGTAATTAAATAATAAATAATTAAATAATAATTAGATAAAAAGTGTAAAAAATATAATTTTAGTTTCAAAATAAGTTTTAGGTTATTTTAGATTTTTCAAAGTTAAATTTTCATCTTTCTAGCTTTATTTCACATTTCCTTAGTGTAAATCACGTAAAACCTTTTCCGTTCAATTATCACCCGATCACAGATTCGTTTTATTTCAGAATTCACACCTCGCTGGGACATAACGACCCGGGGATACTCTGTACTCCTTGGTTAGTCGTCCTCGAGTGTTTGAATTTAGTTGACCAATATCCTTGGTCAATATAAGTTGATTGTTTCTGAGGCGATCAATTTTTGGCGCCGCTGCCGGGGAGGTGTGCTGCGTAATTCGAATTTGAAGCACTAGTGATTGTTGGATATACACCCATTGTATATCAACCATCCTTGTCCATATTCTCTCATTTTCAGATAAAACCAAAATTATTGTGAAGTTAATGTGTTTAACGGATCGATAAACCAAAAATATCGTATTTCAAATTTTCTTAAAGACACAAAAACCCAAAAATATTCATCTTTACCCTCTATCCATTTGATTCTATACTTCTCACCTTTTCTAAGTTTCCATCACCATAAAGGATTCTTAGATTCGTCTTAGTGCATGCGTACTCGTTCTTCTAGGTCATCAAGCCCTTTTCGTGAGCTTGTAAACATACCTCGAAGACGTCGTAGACGTTCTGCCCCATCAGTCGTATCTGAGGTACGTACTGACCCCAAAAGCCCTATCATCGTGGCAGATTTGTCGATGAATGAGCTTCTCCAAGCACCCATCGAGGGTTATGGAGATGCCATTGTTGTTCCAGCCATCGTGGCTGATAGTTTTGAGCTCAAAACCGGGTTACTGAATCTTGTAACCTCAAGTCAATTCTATGGTTTTGAGAGGGATGATCCTCATGCTCACATTCGATGGTTTAACAAGATTACATCTACCATCAAATACAAGAATGTCCCTTCTGAAGCAATCAAGCTTCTTTTATTCCCATTTTCTCTCGAGGGACAAGCCCGGATATGGCTTGAAAAACAACCCCCTCGTTCAATTGAGACATGGGAGGATTTAGTTACAAAGTTTGTAAGCGAATTCTTTCCCCCGTCTAGAACGACAAGTCTTAAAAATGAAATCATCAAATTTTCACAAAGATTTGATGAATCGTTTAGTGACGTGTGGTATCGTTTCAAAGAATTGCTTCGTAGATGTCCTCATCATGGTTTCACCGAGTTGATGCAAATCGACACTTTCTATAATGGTGTGAGCCAATCTGACCAAGATTCTCTCAATGCCTCCGCTGGAGGTAACTTTTTGAGCAAAACCACCAAAGAAGCTTTAGTGATTATTGAAAATAAGTCTAAGGTCTGTAATGCACGAACAAAGCCATATCATTCTCAGGCTAGTGCTGGTCCTTCTACTTCATCTCCTGTGAGTATTTCTAGCACCGATGCTAAGATTGACAAACTCACGGACGTTATTCAAGCTTTGGTTCTCTCAAACCAAAAGAAAGTCACTTTTACACAAGATCCTTCACATGCTGAAGTGAAGAAAGTGGAAGTCTGTGTTACTTGTGGTGGCCCTCATGCATACTACAATTGTACTGCCACCGATGGTAGTCCTTTTGAAGTTAATGCTATAGCCGGTACTTCAAATCAAGGAGGTAATCAATACCGTCCTCAATTGGACACAAGTTAACGAGCTAGCAATTACCAAGGACCACCTGGTTTCAATCAGAACCAGAATTTGCAAAACCGAAACCAAAACCAACCTCGAATGAACCAAGGTTATCAAAACCAAGGGAATTTCAATTCTGGACAAAATCAAGGTTTCCAACACCAAGGAAACCTTAACCGAAACAACTTCAACCAGGGAAATCATTTTCAGGGAAATGGTAATCCAAATCAAGGGAATTTTCAACATCAAGGTTATAATCAAAATAACAGAGTCCAAAATTTCCCTAACCAACCTCAAACCGTTCTCCCAGCCCCAGAACCATCATCTGATGAGTTGTTGAGGCAATTCATGAAAACTCAGGAGGACACAAACAGGTTGTTGATCAGCCAGATCTCTGAAATTAAAAAGTCTTTAAATGATCAACCTTCGGGCTCAGGAAAACTTCCGTGCAACACGATCGCTAACCCGAAGGGCGATGTTAAGGCGATCACAACCCGAAGTGGAGTTTCATATGATGGACCCACTATTCCTACTACCACTTCTTCTTCTTCTCCCAAGGTAGTGGATAGTGAACCTGAGGTGACTAAGGACAAGGTACTTCTTACTAATAACGGAGGTACCGACAACGTCCAACCTCAAGATGTACCGAAAACCAAACCCAAACCAGGAGTTGTCTTTAAATCTCCTGAAACCCCTGTTGAAAACCCTAAATCCAAACCTTCTATTCCCTACCCATCACGTTTAAATGAGCAAAAGATCTGCGAAAAAGCTAGTCAACAAATGAATAAATTCTTTCAAATCTTTCAAGAATTACATTTTGACATAAGCTTTGCAGATGCTATCATTTTTATGCCCAAGTTTGCATCCACAATCAAACATTTGTTAAGCAATAAGGAAAACTGTTTGAAATGGCAAAAACTCCATTAAATGAGAACTGCTCAGCAGTTATCTTGAAAAAGCTTCCCGAGAAGTTTGGAGATCCTGGAAAGTTTCTAATACCTTGTGTATTTCTGGGAATGGTTGAATGCTATGCCTTGGCCGATCTTGGTGCAAGCATCAACCTGATGCCTCATTCAGTGTGGAAGAAACTTTCTCTTCCGGATCTTACTCCTACATGCATGACTCTTGAGCTTGCAGATCGTTCAATATCTCGTCCACTTGACATTGCTGAGGACGTATTTGTGAAAGTAGGAAAGTTCCATTTTCCGGCTGACTTTGTGATTGTTGATTTTGATGCTGATCCTAGGGTTCCTCTCATTCTTGGAAGAGGATTCCTAAGAACAGGCCATGCTCTCATTGATGTATTTGAGCATGAAATCACATTACGTGTGGGTAATGAAGCTGTTACCTTTAACCTCGATCAAACTTTGAGGTACTCCTCAAATTATGATTCAGAATCGGTTAACCGAATCGATGTCATTGATATTGCTTAAGAGGAGTACTCTCAAGAGTTTCTTGGTTATTCTCATAATTCTGTGAGTGGGGAGCCCACCACATCTTCTCTACCTATAATCTCCGACTCTTCCCCTTCTCTCACTCCGTTTGAGGGAAGTGATTTCATTCTGGAAGAGATCGAGGCTTTGTTAGCTTGTGATTCAATTCCATCTGGAATTGATAATGATGGTGTATTTGATCCGGAGAGAGATATTCTTCTTCTTGAGAAATTGTTAAATCAGGACAATTCTCCTCCACTCCCTCTCGTTGAACTTCATAATGAGGAAATCAAATCAGTTGAGAAAACCGATGAATTTCCTGAGGTCGAACTCAAAGACTTACCACCTCATATTGAATATGCATTTTTGGAGGGTGATGATAAATTACCCGTCATCATTGTTAAAGATTTAAATGATGAGGAAAAGACTGCTCTCATAAAGGTCTTGAAGTCACACAAGCAAGCCATTGCTTGTAAACTCTCCAACATAAAGGGTATCAACCCTGAATTTTGTACTCACAAGATTTTAATGGAGGATGACTTTAAACCAGCAGTCCAACATCAAAGAAGGGTGAATCCTAAAATCCACGATGTTATCAAACAAGAGGTTCTCAAACTTCTTGATGCAGGATTGATTTATCCCATCTCTGATAGTCCTTGGGTTAGTCCCATTCACTGTGTTCCAAAAAAGGGTGGCATAACTGTTGTCACAAATGAGGAGAATGAGTTGATTCCAACTCGATTGGTTACGGGGTGGCGTGTTTGCATTGACTATCGTAAGTTAAATGATGCCACCCGAAAAGACCATTTTCCTCTACCCTTCATGGACCAGATGCTTGAGAGATTAGCGGGGAACGAGTACTATTGTTTCCTTGATGGTTTCTCGGGGTACTTTCAAGAAAAGACCACCTTCACATGCCCCTATGGAACCTTTGCTTATAAACGTATGCCTTTTGGCTTATGCAATGCTCCAGGCACATTCCAAAGGTGCATGATGTCCATATTCTCCGACATGATCGGGAAAACGATGGAGGTCTTTATGGATGACTTCTCGGTCATTGGGGATTCATTCGAAACATGTCTCTCCCATTTAGAAAACATGCTGAAACGGTGTGAAGACACCAATCTTTGTCTAAATTGGGAGAAGAGTCATTTTATGGTCAAAGAGGGCATTGTCCTCGGCCATAAGATATCAAAGAACGGGATTGAGGTTGACAGAGCTAAAGTTGATGTCATTGGTAAATTACCTCATCCCACTACCGTCAAAGGTATTAGGAGTTTTCTGGGTCATGCCGGTTTCTATTGAAGATTCATACAAGATTTTTCTAAAATCGCCCGGCCTATGACTCATCTTCTTGAAAAGGATGCTCCTTTTATCTTCTCACCCGAGTGCATCAAAGCTTTTGAAACATTAAAGAAAAAGCTTACTGAAGCACCCATTCTGGTTGCCCCCGACTGGGATTCAACCTTTGAGCTCATGTGCGATGCAAGTGATTTTGCTATCGGTGCAATCCTGGGGCAACGAAAAGCCAAACACTTTCAGCCTATCCACTACGCAAGTAAAACCATGACTGAAGCTCAAACTCATTACACCACTACAAAAAAAGAATTATTAGCTGTGGTGTATGCATTTGAGAAGTGTCGGCCATATTTGATCTTGACGAAATGTGTAGTGTATACGGATCACTCGGCTCTCAAATATCTCTTTGCAAAACAAGATGCAAATCCGAGATTGCTCCGTTGGGTTCTCCTCCTGCAAGAATTTGATATCATTATACGTGATAAAAAAGGAGCTGAGAACCTAGCTGCTGATCATCTATCCCGATTAGAGAACCCACACCAAGATGCTTTCGAGAAAAAGGAAATAAATGAAACATTTCCTCTCAAGACACTCAATGCGGTTACTTTTCGTGGAGATTCTACTACCCCATGGTTTGCTGACTTCGCAAATTACCATGCGGGTAACTTCATAGTGAAAGGGATGTCGACCCAACAGAAGAATAAATTCTTCAAAGATGTTAAACATTACTTCTGGGACGACCCCTACTTGTTCAAAATCTGTGCGGATCAAGTCATCCGGCGGTGTGTTTACGGACAGGAAACTATTAACATTCTCAAAGCTTGCCATGCTGGACCCACTGGGGGCCATCATAGTCCAAACTACACAGCCAAAAAGGTGTTTGATTTCGGGTTTTATTGGCCCACAATCTATAAGGATGCCCAAGATCTCATCAAAACTTGTGAAGCTTGTCAGCGTCACGGAAATATTTCACAACGAAATGAAATGCCACAAAATGCTATTCAAGTTTGTGAAATCTTTGATGTCTGGGGCATTGACTTTATGGGGCCATTTCCATCATCTCGAGGAAATAAATACATTCTCGTGGCTGTTGACTATTTGTCAAAATGGTTTGAAGCGAAAGCCTTATCCACTAATGATGCCCGAGTGGTTGTAAAATTCCTGAAAGCTCTGTTTGCCCGATTTGGAACTCCACGTGGTATAATCAGTGTTCGTGGTACGCATTTTTGAAATGACAAATTTGATAAAGTCATGCAAAAGTATGGTGTAACTCACCGTCTTTCTACTGCGTATCATCCACAAACAAGTGGACAAGTAGAAGTTTCAAATCGGGGTATTAAAAGAATATTGGAACGGACAGTAGGAGAAAATCGTGCATCCTGGTCGGATAAATTGGATGATGCACTATGGCTTTTCGTACAGCTTATAAAACACCCATCGGGTGTACACCTTACAAGCTTGTGTACGGAAAGGCATGTCATCTTCCGATCGAATTAGAGCACAAAGCCTACTAGGCATTGAAACATGCTAACTTTGACATCCAAACTGCGGGTGATCACCGTAAAGTTCAAATGAATGAATTAAATGAACTACGTGATCAGGCCTACGAGAACTCTTTGATCTACAAAGAAAAGACAAAGAAGATTCATGACTCAAAAATAAAGAACCGCGTTTTTAACGTTGGTGATTGAGTCCTTCTTTTCAATTCAAGATTAAAGATCTTCTCAGGCAAACTCAAATCCCGTTGGTCTGGTCCATTCACTATTACAAAGGTTTATCCATATGGTACCGTTAAGTTGTCTCAAAATGACGGTCCAAATTTTAAAGTGAATGGTCATCGTTTGAAACACTACTTTGGAGAGGATATACCACCCATGGTTATCCCGGATCTCCAAACTTTCCCCATGAACCAATGAATGCGGGGCCGAGTTAAGCTAGTGACTCGGTGAACAAAAACATTAGCACAACATGGGTTTTCACTCATGTCTCTGACTTCTTTCTCTTTTCTAACACCTAAGTGTGGGGGAGTTGCCCCTACTGTTGTATATATGTATATATACCAAAAAAAAAATTGTATATATGTATATAAGGAAAATAAATTGTTGTGTTCCCGCGCTTGGCCACTAGTATTACCTTTTTACGTTCTAAGTGTCGGCATAATAGCCGGTGCTTTGAATATTGAGGGTAATATTCATTTCTAAGTGTGGAGGGGGGGGGGGAATTCTGGCGAATTTGGTCACATGTGTGCCCTAGTTCCCCCGTTTTTGGCCAAAATTTTAAAATTTTTTCATTTGGTGAAAGTGCTTTAACACAACAAATGGTTATCAGTCCACCATGTCTAACCCACATAAGGACTGGCTAATCCTGAGCAAACGGCTACAGGTAAAGATATATCAAATCCGTTTATGGCTGACAATTTGCCAAAAATTGTATGGTATTCAACTCACCATATCTTTATAAGTGAAGAGTTGGCTAGCCCGCAAGGTTATGGCTTGTGGTTAAGGCAAGTGGAAAAACCATAATTGGTAATCAGCTCACCAAAGATAATAACTGTATTGATGAGTGTGTAAATACTCATCATTTTTGTCCCATCTGAACTGCCAAAACGTTTAAAAACACTCAGAAATGCTTTAAAATACATAAAATATCATTGGATTGTGTTTTTATCTGTCTCATGTGCAAAAGGATCGAAAACAGGGCAAAAACAGGCAAAACCGAGCCCAAAACTGGAAAATCGTGAAAAGCCAAGAACGGGGACAGAATTTATGAGTTTGGTCCGTGAAATTGCTCCAGTTGTCAAGAATAGTCCTTGGAGGTGATTTTCAGAATTTACAGCCATGGTCCCTAAAGTTTGCATAATGGCAAATTTGGTCCCTGGATTTTTAGATTGTGCAACTTTGGTCCCTTAAAATTAAACCAAATCCTTAATAATCCTAACCCACTATTACTTACCTGTTACCTAAACCCAAGCCCAAACCAAGCTACTAAACTATAACCCAGATCCAAACCCAAACCACTACCCTGTTAGTTAATACCAGGGTTTGACCCTGGTCAAATCCTTCTCCCTCACACCACCCGCCAAAACCATACCACTCTAATCCACCATCAACCACCTTTCCCTCTTCCCCAATCACCTTTCCCTCTTCCCCTACACCTTACCCATGTTATCCCACACCCCAAGCGTATTATTTCACCCAAGAGCCACCTGTTAAACCCACTAGACACTTTTCCCGCCAAAATAGCCATGGAGGGCTGAGATGATAAAAAGACAATAGAGTGGTGGGATTTGAAGGGAAAGACCCAAGAAAGCTTTTGGATTGCTATTTAAAGACCTGAAGTCACAAGGATGGAGTTGTCATAGTTTTTAGACCTTTCGTAGTGTAATTTAAATTCAAGTCAATTAGAATAAGTTTTTAGTTAATCATCTCATGTTCTTGTAATTCAGTTTCAAAACCTTGTACCATTTCAAGTTTAAATAGAAGTTCAAGTTTGATGTTAATTTAAAATCAGTTGTTGTTTAAGATTTAAAAGCCTCTGCTCTTTCATTTCAGCTTATATATGTTCATTATAGCTTATTGATAGTTCCCCTGTTGCTTAACATGTTTTAATTTCCTCAAAACAAGAAAACCAAAAATAGTCAACAAAAGTCAAATTTACTGTACCCTAGCTTATTTTACTGCTTATCCCTTTTTTATTTGTTTAATTATGCTATTTGAAATCATTATAAGTCAGTTTGATAATCAGTTCTAGTTTAAAATTCATTTTCACTAGAAAGCTTAAAAACAGTCAACAAGTTAAAGTTTGGTCAAATAGCTTATTTACAGCTTTTTGTAAATTGAAACCTGTTTTCCTCAGCTTATTTAAGTTTCTCAGTTCTCAATAAGTCCAGAGTGTAAGTTAGTGTAGTATTTCCTAGTTTAATTCTCAAAATTCTCAGCATAAAGAGGTGTTTGGTTCTGGGTTAAAATGGGTTAATCTGGGTTGTGTACTGTTCTATTGCCCTTGGGTCAAACTTAACTCAGCTTATCTCAGCTTTTTTAAAGCTGTTTCTGTTTAATTTTTCTATTTTTGAGCTTTTCACAGGTTTGGAAATAGGACAGTGCAGGCATAGCAGCTACACTGTCCAAATAAGCTCAAATAAGCCAAGCTTATTCTGGACCTCATTTTGCCACTCCTCATGTTGGTTTTAATCAGTATTCAAGTTGCTCTTAATCCCCATAAGTCTGGTTTAGAGATTACCCATATTCAGCTCAAAGATAGGTTTGTAGGCTTAGTTTTTAAATTTTCATAGTTTTTGCTGTCCTTGTAGATATTCTAGTGATCTCAATATAAGTCAGAATAAGCTATAATTCAGGATTTTTAAATTCACCCAGCTAAGCTATCTCTAGTATTTTTTTGTAGGCTTTTTAGGTTAGGTTATGATAGCTTTTCACAGGCTTGGATCAGACCAATTTTCCCCTGCACCATAAGTACCACAGGACTGCAGTGCTTATTGTCCCTCCTCTAGTGCTTATTGGCCTTTCCCCATTACAATTTTCTGGCCCCATAAGCTCCTTTAGGTCCCCTGGCTTATTCAGTAGCTTAGCAGCTTATCTTCAAGCTCAAAAGTAGCCAGTTAGAGCTAGTTTGCCCTGTGCACACTTGTTCCTCAGTATACACTGAGTTTGATAAGCTAATTTCCTAGCTTATTTTCTAGCAGAATACAAGGTCTCACAGCCCTAAGTTTGGGACCTTTGTAACCCTTGGTTGATAAGCTTTTCAGATTGCCACTTTTTGTGTACTTTGGTAACCATTAAAGTGCTTATTTATCAGCCAAAAACCACCCCAGTGGCTCTTTTACCCCTGCACATGTCCTAGATCAGCAGACCATTGCTTATTTTGAGCTTATCAGCTCATTCCCTCAGCTTTTTCTTAAAACCCTAGCTTAACAATGCCTTCCTCAGTCCCTTTTAGTTTTATCCTTTCCTTTTAGCTTATTCAATAAGCTTACAGCTTATTTGATTTATTTTAGTTTTAAAATAGGTTTATAAGTAAACTGTTGTGATTTCTGCTTATTTCTAGCTTATTTAGTTAGTTCTAATATTAATTCCTTTACAAAAGTTCATTATTTTTAGCTTATTGAAAAGTTCCAAAAAGATAAAAAGTCTAAAAAAATAGTTAGTAAAAATTTGGTGTTTGTGAGATTCGAACCTGGGACCTTTAGTACAAACACATACCACCTTACCAGCGTGCCCTTGGGTCTTTTCCATTATACCTGTGCACACTTTATTATTTAAGTAATATCAACACAGTTTAGCTTAATTAGCTTATTTAGTCTAGTAGCTTATTTACAGCTTATCAGAAGGAGCTGTCTTCACCTTTTTATTTTTGTTAGCTTAATAATCACTTAAATTAATTTAAGAAAAAGTTTTAGAATTTATTTCATAGTTTTAGTATTTTTAATCAATTAATTTAGTTTAATTAGTTTTTAAATCATAATAAAAAATATAAAAGTCTAAAAAATATAAATCTTTTTTACATAATTTTCTTTTGTCATTTTTAACTTAGAAAAAATATAAGTACACTTGTAGGGTTAGTTTTCCATATATCTCAGTAGTATACCCGTTTTATTAATTCCTGATTCGCGTTTTAGTGTAAAAATAGAATAATCAAGCAAAATCTTATCCCGATCATTAGTCACTCTTATTCCAAACCTTATGCAATCGTCCATTCATACCTCGTTGGGACACGACCCGGGTGATCACTTGCCCGGTACTACACGGATCACGTGTGCACGATACTATATTTAATTATATATACACGTTCACGCGCGATCAATTTTTGGCGCCGCTGCCGGGGAGGTTGTGTTGCGACAATATTGTTTAAAGTTTAAACGATTAGTGACTTGTAAAGTTCCTGTTTACCCATAAACCATATAAAAAACAAAAATATTTTTCTTTTCTTTTATATATATTATCATATAAAATTAAAAACCCAAAAACATTTCCGTTTTATTGTTAAATAAAAGATAAAAGCAAAATCAATATAATATTCCTCAACTTGGAGTATTATCATATAAAGTTTCCCAAACATCAGATTAAAACTTGCCTTTGTATCACTTGCGAATATCGGCTCACATTTGATTGATAAACAAACTCGAACGGAGGTTCTAGGTAGGTCGTGAAATTAAATTGCCGACCGAAGAGAGATCCATTCTTCTCTCCCGCCACTCTGTGCGTTTATCATTTAGAGAGCTACCGTACGCTTGTTGATTGTTGGTTTAAGTTCACTTGTGTTTTGCTTCGATCTTGTTTTTAATTGAATTGTTTTATTTATAAAAATCCAAAAATATTCATCTTTACCCTCTTACCCTTTTTGATTCTTTATCCCTTTACCCTCTATCCATTTGATTCTAAACTTCTTATACCTTTCTTCTATGGCACATCTGGGCTATCACTGTTGTGATTGTAAAAACCCGGTGAATGACAGCTTTCGCTGTTTAAAGTGTCAGTGTGAGCGGTGTGAACTATCCACTAAAAAGTCTCTCAATGATTCTCAAAGTTCTTCCGACTACCCTTCACAGCCCGAGATACATGCTATTAATGGCAAACCGTCAAGAATAGATCCATACCTTTCACAATTTACGGTTAAAAGTTTGTCAAGCAAACGTACAGAGCTTAGAGCAGTGACTAAAAAGAACGACTTGCCTAATCTTCACGTTTATCAAGAACAAGAACCAGAGACCATAACGGAAGTGGTGGAAATTCCTAGCTCTCAGAGCACACCACTTGTCCCACCTCCGGATTTTATTCCTTGTGTTGGTTGTGGTGAGCCGCTTTTTGGTTTGCCATGTCGTTGGTGTACATGTGAACAATGTGGTAATGATATTCGAGACGAAAGTTGTTTGTTTTGTGGTTCGAGGAATTCATTTGCTTATGATCCTAATCCAAACTCATTCAACGACTCTTTAAATTTTTCCAACTACCCATCACATTCATACGAGCAAGAATCATATTATCCAAATCTCAATGATGCTTCATATCAAAATACACCAAACCTTTCTTGTGAGTTTTGTGGAGGTCCTCACCAAGGTTTTGATTGTCAAACAGGGAATCCATTTCCTTGTAACAATTACGACTATCCATATAACGACCAACCTCCACAGTGCCAAATGACTCAAACTCCTCAGCAAACCCAGCAAGACACTTATCTAGAGCTTCTAGAAATGCTGAAAAGAGCTGAGGAGTTGAATAAAACAGCATTTCAAAATGCTCCCAGTTTTTCTTGTGTATATTGTGGGGGTCCTCATGATGATTATCAATGTCAACCTTCCAGTTTTGCCTTTATCATCTTTTTTCTTGAAATCATATGGCTTAGGATTATAACCATCACAATGCCAAACCATATTTCGACCACGTCCACGACCATGACCACGACCACGACCTCGTTCATTTCTATGGTTATTACCATGTTTACGACCCCGACCCCTCACATTTGATGTTGCATGAACTTCAGGCAATGCAGTAGAACCAGTGGGGTGTGCTTGATGATTTTTCATCAAAAGCTCATTATTTTGTTCAGCAACAAGAAGAACAGATATTAGTTTGTGGTATTTTTTGAAGCCACGTTCTCGATATTGTTGTTGTAAGAGCATATTTGAAGCATGAAAAGTAGAGAAAGTTTTCTCTAGCATGTCTTCTTCAGTAATCTTTTCTCCGCACAATGTTAGTTTAGATGTGATGCTAAACATTGCGGAATTGTACTCGCTGACACTTTTAAAATCTTGCAACCTGAGGTGCATCCAGTCATAGCGAGCTTTAGGAAGGATTACTTGTTTTTGATGATCAAACATTTCCTTTAAACTTTGCCATAATATTAACGGGTCTTTCACCGTTAGATATTCTTTTTTTAGGTCCTCATGAAGATGATGACGCAGGAATATCATGGCTTTGGCACGTGCTTGTGCAGAGGCCGTATTTTCCAGTTTTGATCGTTTCTCCCAATTCTTTTGCAGTTAAATGGATCTCAACATCAAGAGTCCAAGGGAGATAGTCTTTTCCAGAAATGTCAAGAACAGCAAAATCGATGTTCGAAAGCTTTGAGTTTGACATTTTTTTTCTTTTTTAACTACATAAAAGAAAAGCAAGTGTATCATTTAGCAAAGAAAAAGATCGCATATATCAAACATTTATATATCGTATGATTAGAAAAACGAAATCTCAACTAAAAAATCACACTTCCTATTATACAGTAGTATAGTGACGGATTAATTAGTACAATTGCACTAAACATATGCAGACAACCATATTAACATAGTATTGTCACATACAAACCAATAAGTATGATAAACGAGCGGGGTAGCCCGCGCGTTGCGACGGGGTGTTTTGCAATAAGGTTGACATACAACATATATGCTTTCATGTTTGCAAACTGTAGCACAGCAGCTTGACATACAAATCTAATACATAAATTGTAATGTTAAACAAATGGAAGCTAAGACTCCAATTTAATAACTTTGATGACAGCTTTACGCTTATATGCCATGTTCATTGTGAGCAGAACCTGTGTTGAATTCCTACAACAATTTATTAGTAGAACAAAGTATTACCACATCAAAACATTTGAACAGGAAGATGGCGACAAACATACCCAGTATTCTTTGCTGTTTAGAGGCTCAGATGTGTACGTATATAATCGATATCTACAGCAAGATGTTATATTTATGATAATTATATTTATGACAATTTTATAGCTCATAAGCATTGAGAGGGTACCTTTCTTGTCAATGAAGGTATCAAAACTTTGGTTCAAATCAGCGCCAATATCCTCTGTAAGAAGTCGCTTGAACAGACGCTGATAATGCAAAATATATTGTTAGGTGCTTGTGCTTGTGCTTGTGCTTGAATAGATGATACCGATATGAAGCATAATGAGATGTAAACAATGCTTACCAAACTACTATCATCGAAGAATACTTCCCCGCCTTCTGCACGGCTATAGCAGCCAAGTTCAGATGGCTACATGACACATTCTGAGAATATTTGAATTTGAGAGATAAAAAAACAATAAAAAATATCATTCAAACTGAAAAGAAGTCCTATTAATTCTAACGACAGTTACTCTGTGATGTTTGATCTTGGCTTATAATGAATGCAACCTCTTATCTTAAAGGGTGTCTGTATTTATTTGATTAATGCGACTTCAAGGCACATTTATCATTTTTCTAGTTCTGGATAAACAGATTCTGCTTAGGATCAGTTGCATACCAACTACTGAGGGTAGACTAAATCGACTCATGTACTCCTTTTTTTAATTCAATATAAAAATATGGCTACCATTTTTCATCAAAAGGTGATTTTTTATAACACTCTTATTTTATGCATGGTAAATCAATTCCATTATCATTCTTCCGTCTATCAAAATTGATTCGCATATTATATTTGCTGTTATTATCTACCTGTGATATTAAGTGGTGGTGTTCATCCATACTTGGCAACGGAAAAAGATTTCTTTTTTCCCGGTTGATTAACATCTATTACAATAGATTAGAAAAAATTAGTATAGCACAAAGATAAAACACACTTTATATCTAACAAACATTTGAACAGGAACATGATGATAAACATACCTGGTATTTTTTGTTGTTCACATATTCTTGATTTTGTACTGGCTCAGACGTGTACGTATATAATCGATGTTTGTAGCGCGCTTTGGCTGCAACCACAATTGCAGTTGCCCCGCCAACGAACGCACATCGAAAAAATGTAACCGTACAAACATATCATCATCGCCTTGATAATGTGCTTGCAAATTACTATTTCACAAACTCAGAAATGCAAAAACACATGTGAACATGCAGTGAGATACAACAATAATATTGTTCAGAAACCAATTGAGCTCAGACTTGCAAATGGGGATAGGATTACAGAAATAAATGAAGTTCACAGTGGCTGCAAACGAAACGCGGTTGCTTAGTTATTATTTATACTATGCCTTCCGCTCATTGCCACGCCACAACCTTCATATTCTGAAAGCCCCATTTTACTTCCCCAAACTTATACCAATCATCATAGCTCATTACAAACAGTAGGTTCCTGAAGTTACAGCCACATGTTTATGTGTAATTAATCACATATTCACATGCAATTAGGTTGCTAAGCATTTTTTTGGCCCAACCCAGCATGATATCTAGCTTGTTTTTTCAACCATTTTTTCTGATTTTCAGCGTCTAACTCAGATGGGGGTTGCGTATGCAATACACACGTAGACAACAGGATGTGTATGGTAGTATACGTAATAACTATGTATGAAATTTATAGTATTGGACAATAGTTTTTGGAAATAGTACATAAGTATAAAGATTAGTAAAATAGCAAGCAGATTATACATAAACATACCTGTAATTAGAAACTGCAACCAAATCTGTATGATCAGAATATGATGGAAGTTGCTGGGATTTTTCGCATATGCAGGATTACAATGGCAATAGTTCAAAGACCCATGATGATAATATCTGTTACAATAGATTAGAAAAAATTAGTATGAACAGGAACATGATGATAAACATACCTGGTATTCTTTGCTGTTCACATAATATAATCGGCGTCTGTAGCGCGCTTTGGCTGCAACCACAATTGTAGTTGCCCCGCCAAGGAACGCACATCGGAAAAATGTAACCGTTTCAGAAAACAATTGAGCTCAGACTTGCAAATGGGGTTAGGATTACAGAAACAAATGAAGTTCACAGTGGCTGCAAAACAAACACGGTTGCTTAGTTATTATTTATACTATGCCTTCCGCTCATTGCCACCCCATGGGCTTCATATTCTAAAAGCTCCATTTTAGTTCCCCAAAATTATACCAATCATCATAGCTCATTATGTTTGTAACCATCATTAGGACTTTTTTTTTGGTATTTTTTTACTAAATAAACAGTTGTCGAAACAGTAGGTGTCTAGTCTTACAATCACATATTCACTTTCAACCATTTTTGCTGATTTTCAGCGTTATTCCAAATCTTAGACGGTGGCTGCAAAGCAAAGGCGGTTGCTTAGTTTCCATTTATACTATGCCTTCCGGCCTTTGCGCGGCCACTCCATTCGGGTTTTCAAATACCCGTTTTGTTAACAATTTTTTCTAACATAACTGCCTGAGCCAATCACAATAGTACAAATTAGCTTACCTGTTTCAACACACTTAGCCACGGCCCACTTTAGATGGTTACATTACCCGTTCATACCGACCATTTGCGAACTAATAAGTCTACCGACAACTATAATTTACCTTAAAAAAAATTATAACTACATAAGAAAAAAGGAAAAAAATAAATAAATGATAACTAAATAAATAAAGAAAAATGGGTATCTTTCACACAATAATACTTCACCAAAAGTTCTCATGCACATAACCTTGGCTAAGAACTTCGACTTTGTTATTTCCATTAGACATTAGTTGTTATTTCTATGTCACTACTATGAAAAAGATTAGACCCATTTTGCATCATGTATGATTTCAAGTAGCCTATGCATTCGAGTGATTAGGCAAATAAGAAATGTTCAATGATATCCAAAAACTGAATAGCGCAATCTCTGTTCTTCTGTTTATCTAATTATTTAATATGCAGTAGCAGTCATTATTGTTTTAGTATTAAACATTAAAAATCGACCAACATGTACCTGAAGCCGATGCAGCAGATACATCATAAAGAGGTGCACAAATACCTGCATATAATTAAAAGTTAGCTCCAAACCATCACAAAAAATTATTGAAACTCAATTATTATGAGATTCAGAGACTACTTTCCTTTTTATATTTGGTCATATTGCGAAGCCTCGTAAAGACAGAATATTCATAAAGCAGTATCCAGTGGGAAGTATAATGAAGTAATACCAACAACAAAGCATTAAACGGTGTTCTTACCATGTAAAAGACCAGAAAAAGTCGAGCAACAGGATACCGCCAGAGAATTCTCATCGCTCGGACAGCACCAGTATCTAAAGCTTTTGCAGCCTTCTGCAGCTGAATTGGTACAAATATGAATGAATTAAAAAGAAAACTTGGATTAATATCAAGCATCAATACTAACTATGACAAACCTAAATGTTAGACCATTACCATCTTGGCTAACTACATTGTTCAATTACGTAGAGCTTACTCAATCTGCTATAGCTCTAGCACTAAACCTTCTCCATTATTAACTCACTTCTAAACTTAAATTTAGTAAATTTTGTGTAGCTTAAAGTTCCGCAAGGGCAAATAATATTGAAGATATTGTTCCTAATGCTTTGTCGACATGGTTCACATGTGTGCAAGTAGTTAACAGTCAAAATAACTATCAAGTGAAACTCAAGAAAACTCACAAATAAACACGCATGATATATATTATTACTTATACTTGGTCCAGAAACACTTCCTTGTAGATGTTTCCGTATATGTTGTGGTCTAGAACAATTACTTTAAAACCCAGCCTTTGCTATAAAGTAAGCGAAAAAAAACTTATCTCCCCCACCTCTAAATTCACTTTCAGGTTCATAAAAATATGATTTTGTTACATGGGTTTTGCAAGAAAATGCTTATCAAACAAAACCCATGTTTCGAAACCGCGACAAATTGTGAAAATTAAAACTATCAAGTGAAACTTGGTTATGAGCTTATGATTAATAAGCCATAAGCTGCTTGTGGAACATAAGCGATAAGCCTAAGCCCATATCATAAGCTTAGCCAAACACCACCTAACATATAATATTAATAGTCGCTCATTGAGCGCATGACTTACCTCTAAGTTTCTCTGTTGAATTCCGGTTAAAGCCCCTTTAACAAATACAACATTACTCCACCCTGTGACACAAATACACACGCCCAAAAATTCCAATATCAAATCAAAAACAATAAATGCTACGAACTTACATAACATTAACACAACACTTTACATTTGAATCTTCAGCATTCAAATGACACTTAATAATAAATCAAAATCTTCCTATTTTTAATCGTAATCTTCAAGGACTGTTATTGATTATACCAATATGCAAACAATAATGATCAAAAGATAACTTACCACAAACCAAATTCTGTCAAGACTTTCATCGAACAGTTGGCGGGTATCCTGATGTTCATGTCTATGACCACCATAACCGCTACTAAAGTTTAAACTTTGCGTGCTATAAAACGCATGAAAATTAACATAAACAACTTTACACAATCACATTATAAGAGTAACTGATTTTTGGCAGAGGCGATAAGGATGGATCTAGTAACTTTTTGTACCTTTTCGCGATGGATAAAATTGGCGGGAAAAGAGTAATCCCAACCAAACCCTGCCTTCTGGCCGGAAAACATGGAAGGTGGTTTTCGGAGTACTTGATGTGGATCCGGATGCTGTGTTACTTTGGTGGATTGAGGAAGGAGATGATATGATGCTAAATGTGTGGGGGAGGGGGAGGGGGGAGGATTTATGAGAGAGGGATTGAGAAAGGCGGTTTGATGTATCTGGAAAACTCCAGATGATATATGATGCTAGGGGGAAGGAGGGGAGGATGGTGTGGTATTACACTGTTTTGTACTGTAGATGCACTGTAGCAACACTGTGGTAACACTGTAGATGTACTGTAGCAAAAACCTGCCCTTTAAATAAGATATATATTATAATATATTCTAAAACCCGTTTGGGACACTGTAGCAACAGTACCAACGCAAATTTCATGTTAGTCCATTTTAGCCCCTGAGGTTAGTGATCAATTGCGAAGTTAGTCCTTAATGGCCGTTATCTAACAACCGTGACTTAAATTTGTAATAGAACAGTAACTTCAGGGGCTTTTTCTGTGCAAATAATAAAAAGAAACAATCCCTAAGGTTAACTTTTATTTTTACCGCTAGTCCCTAAAGACTAACATTGCAACAGAACGCCACGTTAAGGGACTAAAACTGAAAATTTCTTTGCTACAGTGCTAAACAGTGCAACACAGTGGTTGCTACAGTGCAACACAGTGGGGAATAGTGCCATGTACTGTAGCTAAGGAATTTACAATTCCAGTCCCTCAGTTAGCTGTAAATCGCACCGTTAGTCCCCCGTTAGCGATCTTTTACAAATTTAGTCCTTAAGAAAAATTGATCGTTTTATTTTGAGTTTAGATTAAACACAACATTCTCGCAGCAACGCGCGGGTGCCCCCGCTCGTATATATATAATATATGTAATTATTATTAGTATATTTATTGTTTACAGTTGCTAGTAGATACAGCTAATTATATTCAAATTAGCTCATCACTACATAAATAGTACTCAACAATTAATTTTGCACAAATATTCACCGTACATAGCATATGTGTAACCACAACTATACTTTGTATTCAATATATAAAAACCACTGATGAGTATACTAAATAATATATTAATATATTAGTTACAGAAAGCTAATCACAGATTATGTAATTAAGGGTGGAGGGAGTAATCCTCTTTTACCCTCCAACCCTCCCAAAACTAACCAATCAAATTCATCCATCTCATTTCAACCCTCCAACCCTCAATTCAACCTTTTTTACTGGCAACCATCATTCTCCCAACCCTCTCAAAATATTTTCACAAACACACTTAAATCATTTGTTTCTTCCCCAACCCGAAGCGAGCTCCAAGCTCGCAAATTCAACCCCCTATCCAAGCCCGCAGTGGAGGGAGCCATACCCGTTTGATACCTTTTGAACCCGCATGCTAGCCCGAACATTGCTCCTCCCAGCCTAAGTTTAGTTACCTTTATAACATGAAAAGTTATATTTAACATTGTGATTTATTAAATACATTCTGACAAAATATGCGTTGTACAGACGCAAGAATTTCGATGATTAGTAATGCACAAACATTATACTAATATACACAAATAACACAATTATACATATACATGACACAAAAGAAAAAAAACAAACAAACAATTAAACAAAAATAACAATCATATCTTATCTATAAATGACATCAAATCATACATAACTCTACCTATCACTCTTTATCTAAACCTCAAGCATTTATTTTCCAATATTCTTTTTCAACATATCACAAGTTTTTTTTTTTTTTTTTTTTTTTCCTACTAATACCTTGAGGTTATGATATTTTTTCAGTCATAACATGAAGTTATGATTCTTGAAAGGACCATATTAGAATTTGAGGTTCTAACTTTATTTTATTTTTTTATTATTATTTTTTCATATTGATCCTTGAAAGAATTATATTAGAACTTTGAGGTTATAACTTTTTTTTTCATATGATATAAGAAAAAACATAAAACAACACATTACGTAAGATATTAGATATATGAATACCGAACAAATGTTTTGCAATCACGATCAAATAAATATAAATACCGAACGATGAAAAAACATATATGAATGATGTTATCACTAAAAGCATTGAATAATATTAGTTTTGCAATCATAATATCCTAATGATTAAATATTTCAATACTTAATAACCAATTATAATACGAGTAGCAGTACAACAGATATGTCAATATAAAGAGTTAATATGTCAATATAAAAAGGTTCCTGGCATACCTCAGCGAAAGGGGATGAGAAAAAAAATAATCTTTAGAGCGTGCTGATAACGTGATGTAAGTACAATACAATAATTAACACGAGAATGAGAGGAGGTAGAATTATTATTAAGTGGTGATCCAATATGTTACATTAGAGGTGTATTTATAATGATATAAAACTATAAAAAATGATGAACAAAATCACCTGACCTATAAGCCCATAAGCCTATGTTTACAATATGAAATGAATACTTGAAAAATCAAAAAATAAAGTGAAGTAATGTTAGAAACGTACTCAAAAATTCTACTAGTAAAAGACATCTCATCTCATCTCAATCACGTATCACAAAACGTATTTCTCCCATTTATCAATCTAGAATTATTTATATAGAAATTATTTAGGTTTAAGACCATTTGTGGACAAAACTTTATTTGCATATCATGGGATCAATTTTTACCCTCTATCTTCATTTGATCTGATGGCTTAAATTAAATGCATAGGCAATAATTGTCAATTATATAAATACAAAATTAAAAAAATCAGTTTTAATCTATCGTAAAAACACACACACAAAAATGTGTTTTCTCTCGTCCCCAATTCAAGAACAACTTCCCACCTTCTAATCCTCTTATCAAACCCTAAATCCTAATTTCAATTATCCAATTAAACATTAATTCAATTTCATTAGATTCAATTAGTGGCTAAATTTCTAATTCGATCTTCTTCATATCGTTCATCATCAAAGTGAAAGCAAGTGAAAGTCTTCGAGCATAAAAACACATGATAATTATAATCTGAATATAATTACGAGTAAGTTTATGTTTTTTACATCTAATTTTTTATTTTTCAAAAGTTTTTGCTAATGTACTGTTAATTTGTTCAACGGATGGTTTTGTTCATGTAAATTATGCTTTAGATAAATAAAAAATTAGATGTAAAAACTACTGTTAATTTGTTCAATCGATAATGGCTTCTTTGCGCACGGATGGTTTTCTTCGTGTAAATTATGCTTTAGAAAAAATATTAGTTAAATGCACACCATATGTTTGATGAAATGAACAACTGATTTTCACATGGAACGACCATAGTTTTTATTTTTTCTGTTTGTATATGGGTTTGATGAAACTACTTTCGGAATAAGACTAAACAAATTTGTGTGGAATGTTTTTACTGGGCTTTTAGAGTTTGTGGAAAAATGAGGTAAGGTAATGCAACAATTCGGTTTCATAGATCATCATAGATAACGACGTATTTCATCTACTTTCTATTGTGTAGATTAATGACACTACCTATAGATCATAGAGTGTGAATTATGTTGGTTCAAAACTTGTGAATATCATGATATGTATTTAGTTGGCGATGGAAAAACATGGGCACAAGAAAGAAGCATGATCATAAGTCAATTGATTCGGTTCATAAGTTCAAATTGATTATACACTGCAAATAACTGCAGCAAGGCCATCAATGTTTTTTACACAAAGGAGTCTTGGGGTTACTATGACTTATATTAAAGCATATACATACAGTTCTGAATTTGCAGTAAGATTAAGTTAAATGCATACAAAAGCCCAATAGTGATATGGAATTCTAAAGCTAAATCTTTTTAAACTAGGATTGAGATTGACATTGTTTG
Organism: Artemisia tridentata subsp. tridentata; assembly: GCA_021014915.2. Classification (NCBI taxonomy): domain Eukaryota; kingdom Viridiplantae; phylum Streptophyta; class Magnoliopsida; order Asterales; family Asteraceae; genus Artemisia; species Artemisia tridentata. The sequence goes on from CP139509.1 coordinate 25,376,706, forward strand.
TCCGTAGGATTTTATTGTAGTAGTTAATATAGTTATTAGTTTTCTTCCTTCATTGATTTTAACTTCTAATAAATTTAAAATGAGCAATTAGTCAGTTTGATACATGAAAGTTTTTTAGGACAATAGGATGTCTCAGTTTTTTGTATTTGAAAAGCACCGAGATTGCGACAGAAAGAGTGTTTGTAACATATGCTAAAAATATAATCATTAATAGTTTCTACCAAAGTCGGAGAATGAGCGTTAGTTTAAATGTCTCAAGCTAGTTCATTTGGTATAGAGTCAAAACCGATATCTTTCTCTAAAGTATGGTGTATTACTTTTGTGCTCCGACTCCAGAGTGAGTGGTTTTATCATTTTGTGGCTATCTTTTTTAGTGGGTTTAGTGATGGGTAGATGTGTTGGTCGAGTGGGTTGAGTGATGGGTCAAAATGGGTCATTTTTAGTACTTGTCGAGTGGGTTTTTTCCTCACAAGCACTTTATTGTCCATTTTCTATAATAAAAAGGTTGATGTACTGATTATGTTCAAAATAATATATTTACTGGCTTTTGGCCATGTTCAACAAAAGAGTTCAAAGAAAGGATGTGAGGTGTATGTTGTTAAAGATGAAAAACTGGTGGAGAAGGACAAGAACTCTTTTTTCAATTTTCAAAAGAAAAATATCTAGAGCAAATTCACTTGTTTGAAAAAAGTGTATCAAAATTTTTTTTGAGTATTTTTTTATATCATCAATTAAAGACTTGATAAGTCCATATAATTTCAGATTTATATCTATTGTTATGCACTAAGGAAATGTTAAATCTTCTTCCGAGCAACTATAAACATTATCACATAACCTTTGATTAGATTTGCATCAAGGAACGTCATTAGATAAGAAGATTTGAGATGTTTGATTAAATTATTATTCACATGAATGATTAGTTATTTACATATACACTTCAATGTTAATGATTAATACAACATAGGTTTTTTATACAATGGTTTTATGTTCACTAGTAGATTGGAACTGGAGTCGATTTACCAAAAGTTCCATTGCCAGAAGACCTTGTCCACAATTCCACCACCACTACGAACAGCAATCTGGAGCGATTCAGATGCAGGAGGAACCCCCCAAAGTAATGGCACGGAAACCGTCATTGTTAACTTTTCATGCAAACCTCCTTCGGTAGCCTTCTCCGCTATAAAAAGATGCAACTGAGTAAGTATTTTAGTTTAGCAGTTTCGATCATTTACTTATAAATGGGCAGGATTGGGTTGTGTTTAGGTCATATACAAAAATTGGCTATAAGTGGAACGGGTTAAAAGTCTCTAAATCTAATACTCCGTATTAATGTATACAACCTCCTAAATAATTTTATTCAAAGTTTTGACTTTTAATGTAATTATATGTATTTAATCATAATTAAAGCATCAACTATTTACAATATTATGGGAAAATCTTCCCTGCAGCAAACTGCATAAATGACAGGTGCTGCAAAAGGTGTAAAGGAGGAACTAGTAATGTACATCTAAAAATGTATAAAGGTATGTAATTTTTCGGATAATAAAGAGATTGTTTTTGGGCAACCCCAGCCTATTTGGACCCACACTAATAATCACCCACTGTGGACCGTTAAAAATATCACTGTTTTAACCCGTTACCCGACCTAACCATCTTGTGACCTAATAATACCCAGTGCTGAATTAATACCTCTCCACCTTGCTCTAAAACAGTATCCTCGACTACATCGCTTAACATTTCAATGGAGCGACAAAACCCAATAATGCATAGTCTTCTGCCCATATCAAGCCCCTGCAACCAACATTTAATGCATAAGCATAGTTAAAAGATTAAGCGGTTCTTCGAGAATAGAATGTGAGGATTTACATTGATAGCTGCAATATCAAATAGTGCACCCAAACATAAGCCTTGAGTTGGATCCATGTAATTGCTCTCCTTAAACTGCTGTAATTTCAGGGAAGTCTTCCCTTTGGCATGCTTCTTCTGAACCCAAGAATCATATGATTATTCAGATTAGGCCCCAAAATGGCACTAATATTTCTGTTATGCGAGTTTACCTTAAATTTATAGGTCATTAAAAAGGGGAATCATAGTCAAGTGGCCAATGAGTACTATAGAACACTGTTTACCAGATAAATAATGGTTCTTATATATAAGAGGCAAGTTATGTGTGATTCAAAGGAAAATTGCAGCCCCACCTTGAGTAACAGCTCAAACGATAAGAAGAGTGATGTGGTGGAAGTGGTTGTCAAGTGGGAGGCTGCTTCAGTTCAAAACGGTGGGGGAGTGATTACAACTCTAAGGCTGGTAAAAGATTCAACGCTTGCTGACTTGAGGAAGCTCATTGAAATCTATCTTGCTGCTGACAATCAAGATTTCACCTTTCTTGCACTCGGAGGGGTATGTTTCTATACATTTATTAACTACATATACCGCTTACCTTCTTCATCAGATTTGTTATTAAGTTTTATTCTATGTAATTATGCAGGACCCAACAGGCGCACCAGTGGCAAAGGAGGACGAGGCATCCGTGGTTGCCACCAAACTTCCAACATGCAACAATAGCCAAACTAGAAGGCAACACCTTGCTTGTCTACGTCCATCAAAGAAACTCAATTCAAGTCATATCCCACTGGAAAACAAGCTCCCGTACTCTTCACTGGAAAACAAACTTCCGTTTGCTTCACTAGAAAAGAAGCTCCCATTCTCTTCAATAGAAAACATGGTTCCAATTTCTGCTGATTCTGTCATTGGATCACCACTTTTCTGAATGTGTCCTCATTGTCTAGTTTGAGTAAACAATTTTTTGTGTTGTGTGAAAACTTTGTAGCTAGTGTTTTCTTGTAGCGGGTATATAAATCTATGTGCTCACTGTTTTGGTGAATTTCAATCTTAATGATTTCCTGGGATTACGAGTATGTGATGCTTGTTATAACAATCTGTTGTAGGAATTACAATGCAAGTGCGCCAAGTATATGATTTATTTTTTATGGTCACAGGATTCTGTAACACCTAGTTTTTGCTTATTTGTGCTTTATTTACTTATTTTGTATCATATGTGATACCTAATATGTTATTTTGTATCATCTATGATTTTGTATGTATCACAGGTGATACCTCATATTTTGTATCTACAAAAACAAGTAGCTAATTACAGTCTAACTATCACAGGTGATACCTAATATATATCACAGGTGATACCTAATAAGTTATTTTGTATCTCTGGTGATACATAATAAGTTATTTTGTATCATAGGTGATACATCATAATGTAAGTAGGTAACAACAAATATTTAGCAAAAAAAAAAAAAAAAAAACCTTAAAAGAGTTGATGACGACGATAGTCAAGTTTTTGACAAAGATGATGCACCCAATCAATAATCACAAATATAAGATTGAGAAGAAACATAGACAAAAGATGATATTAGAAGAAATAATAAACAAAAACAGGTCTCATGTGGCTAGTGCAATTTAGTTTTAAGGTATTTGGTTTTCTATATCTACGATTTGGATCAACCAGAAATTACAACATAAGTCGTCCGCTTCTTTTTTTAGTATCTTTGTTAATTTTAAATTTCCCAGATTGTGTTGATGAAATAACAGACTTATACATGATTGTTTGATTATTACTGAGTTTTTATATGAAATAGATTATTACAGATTGTGTTGAAACACTTTTAAGCTTTTTTTTTTTTTTTTTTTTTTTTTTTTGCTAAATACTTGTTACACTAGCCCAATAAAAAATAATAATTTGGGCTTAATGACCAACACAAAGAGTTTGCGTAAACTGTTACCTACTTACATTATGAGGTATCACCTGTGATACAAAATAACTTATTAGGTATCACCTGTGATACATACAAAATCACACATTGGTTAGTACTGCTAGTTGGTTTTAATGATGTTCAATGGAGCTTAGTATTGCTGGTTATCTTTGTTAGTGCTGCCACTTACATGATTAGTATTGTTGCTTGTTGAAAATAGATTGTTACAGACTTTTAAGCTTATTTTTTTGGGCTAAATGCTTGTTGTTACACTAGCCCAATAAAGAAAAATAATTTGGGCTTAGTGACCAACACAAAAAGTTTGTGTAAACTGTAGTTACCTACTTACATTATAAGGTATCACCTGTGATACAAAATAAATTATTAGGTATCACCTGTGATACAAAATAACTTATTAGGTATCACCTGTGATACATACAAAATCACACATTGGTTAGTACTGCTAGTTGGTTTTAATGTTGTTCAATAGAGCTTAGTACTGCTGGTTATCTTTGTTAGTGCTGCCACTTACATGATTAGTATTGCTCTTTGTTGAAAAGAGTTTGTACTGCTATTGATCAGTTTGTGATATCGGACGACACACACAAGAAGATTTTTTTTTTCTTTATTTTTTATTATTTATTATTATTATTATTATTATTATTATTATTATTATTATTATTATTATTATTATTATTATTATTATTATTATTATTATTATTTTGTTTATTTGTTCATAAAAGGTTAAAGGCTTGTATTTTTTTACTTCTTGAAATTGTGAGTTTTACTGATTGGTATATTTTTTATTTTTTATTTTTTGTAATTTTATGGAATACTTTGACATTTATCACTTGTGATAAAGCATTAAACTTTTCTGACTAAGTTATTAGTATCACTTGTGATAGAAAATAACATATTAGAATTAATTGATTATATTTATGGGTAATAGAGTAAATTAATTGATTTCAGAACAAGTTAAAACATCTAAGAAACGTATATATGAGTAATAGATTGAATTAATTGATTATATTTATGGGTAATAGAGTGAATTAATTGATTTTCTCATATGTAATGATTATATTTATGGGCAACAAAGTAAATTAATTGATTTCAGAACAAGTTGAAGCGTCTAAGAGACGAATATATAAAAATTTACCAACAAATTTATGGGTAATATAATAAAATGACGGTTAATATTTAATATCATATTAAATACTAAGCGTCATGGCTTTTCACTTCGTTGCAATGCCTTTTCAGTGTCTATATATACAAAATAAAAAGTTTCAATGACATCATTTTAAATTCATCACTTTCTATTTCCTTTTCTGCTACACATTTCTTTATCCAAATTCAATGGCATCATCATCTTCTCAAAACGATCCAAAGAAAAAACGTGTAAGAGATTCATCTCCTCCTCCAATGCCAGAGAAATATAAAAATTTTGTTATCTCGTCAGAAGTTTGAAATATTTGTCATTCAAGTAAGTATGGTGCTGAACAACATATGATTGATATCTATAACAAACGTATCAAAAATCATGAAGCAAGAAATAAAGAAGATGAAAAGATGATTTTCGAGTATCAGAACATAATTGATGATCGTACTAAAAAGATATAAGATTTTCGACAAGAAATAGTGAAAATTTACCAACAAATTGAAGATGCAAATTATATGTTTCGAAGTCTTAGGCCAAGTTGAAGATGGTTTATATGTTTCTACAAGAAATATTGAATTTTATGTTTTAGTTATAATAATTTTGTTATGTAATGTTTTTATTAATATATTAAGAATTTGATAAGCTATTTTCATGTTGCTTATTGTGTAGACTTTAAAGTTTTTTTGCTAAATACTTGTTGTTACCTTCTTATATTATGAGGTATCACCTGTGATACAAAATAATTTATTATGTATCAACAGTGATACAAAATAACTTATTAGGTATCACATGTGATACAAAATAACATATTAGGTATCACCTGTAATAGTTAGCCAGTAGTTAGCTACTTGTTTTTGTAGATATAAAATATGAGGTATCACCTGTGATACATACAAAATCATAAGTGATACAAAATAACATATTAGGTATCACCTGTGATACAAAATAAGTAAGTAAATCACAAATAAGCAAAAACGTAAATTAAACTGAAAAACGAGTTCTTACGGGAATTAAACGAGCCTAAGAAAACCTAAAAATCAAAAATTACCCCTAGATGTGTAAATTTGCTTTTTATTTTATTTTTAATGAATTAAAAACAGTTTTGGACTGAAAATATAGTAAAAATACTAAATTAATACGAATAATTATGAAAAATTCTGGAACACTACTTTAAGCTATATTGAACTTAGGAAAAATAAAAAGGAATCGACAGCTTATTTAAATAAGCTATGAATAAGCAAAAAGGGAAGTTAAGCTAAAAGGGGAAAAATCGGTTAAGTGAATTAAAGGTGCAAGCTATAACGAAAAAGACCCAAGGGCAGAGATGGTTGTGGTGTGTTAAAATGGTTAAGGATGGTAGAGGTCTGGGGTTCGAGCCTAGGCTCACCCTGGGCTTCCCAACTTCTCAGTTTTTGTTTTTGCAATTTTTTTTCATGAAACTTATTAATATGCTAAAAATGAACAAATTTTGTGAAAACAAAATTTTTATAACTTGAGAATTAAGGTGGAAAAGGCAAAACAAACAAACTGTTAACATATTAGGTATCACTTGTGATATAGAATAACTTATTAGGTATCACCTGTGATACAAAATAAGATATTAGGTATCACCTGTGATACAAAATAAGATATTAGGTATCACCTGTGATACAAAATAAGATATTAGTCAAATAGACCAACCATGTGTTTTGAGCTACATTTGTGACACCAGCTATGGCGTCTTGTTCAACTGCCTATTAGCCCCCCTGCATTCAAGATAACCAAATATGAGTGAATAAAAATTACGAATCCGGAACTTAGAATTGCCCATATTATATAAGCAAATTCACTTCATTGATTCAAAAGTTAGTACACCGGGCAACTTTAACAATATAGACACAGACCTATACTAAACAAACAAGTTGATCGTGTTTCAGCTTACATTTAAAAAAACAACATAACACTTGACAGAAGTAACAAGACTCTTCTATACAACTCGTTTATTCCACTTTTCTTTTATTCATCCATTTCATCATCATCTTCAACCTCCTTGATCTTCATCCTCTTCACAGCTTTTGCAGCATCATTGAGAACACCATTTGCACTATGAGGAACTTCAATAAGAATATCATACTTCTCACCCGTCGCAGCCGTTCACGAGTCCACCATTCATTTCCACCCTGTAAGTCAATTCTTCCCCGTTCATATCTGCTCTTGCTAAGACTTTCCTTCCAGGACCTCATTGTGATCCACACTGACTTGTATACCACACGTTCACAATTAATATAAAAATCACCGTTACTAGCAATGAGTTAACAACTACTTATAAATTCACATATCTATATGTTTGTCTAAATGAACGTAGCACTAAAATTGGTATTCTTGTGCAAGATGAGAAAGAAAATCAAATGTTGAGATATTATAATGCATACCAGGGGCTTTCCGTAGGTCTTCATGTTTGACCAGGTGTTTGTTTGCAAATCAAATGCCTTTACTGTCAAAGAGAAAAATCAGAGTTGTATATAAGTGTGAATGTGATACGAGGCTAAACATCCAAATCTATTGAAAGAAAAAATGGTATAATACTGGGTTATAGACTCTGTACTTAAGAATAGTTAATGGATTAACAGGAGTTTACATAGAAAGGGAGTTTACATAGAAAGAGACAGAAAAAATTAACCCAGAATTTAAGATTCGAACTTTCAAAATCATAGCTTCCAAACTTTCATTTTGCCAAGATCACAATCCAACAATTGTACCAACTTTTACTTTAATCATTATTATTTTATTTTTCTTTTTTCTTTCAACTAATTAGTTTTTAATACAAATTTGTTTTTCTTTAATAACTATTAATATATAACTTTAAAAAAAAATCTAAAAATATTTGTTTATTTTTTTTCTGAAGATCATGATATATAAAATTTATAAAAAACGGAGATGTTTTAAGAAAAAATTTATATATAAAAAAATTATATAAAATATAATGTAATAAAAAAATTTATGTTTTAGTTTCAAATGAATTTTTTTTTAATATTTCAGATAAATAATTTTTTATTTCAAATAAAATAATTAATATAATATATTAAAGTAATTATATATAATATTTATATAATAAAAAGTTAGATTGAGTTGGATTGTGAGTGTTAGTGTAAAAATGAGTTAGATTGGTTTGTGTATGTGGAGGAGAGAAAAATTAATATTTAGAATCTTCCCGAAATACTCACAAATCTCATTCATCTATGGCGGCTTCTGATTCTAATCTATTTTGTAAGTTTATAAACCCTAATTCAAGATTGTTATTTTTCTACTCTAGAATTTAGGGGTTTTTTACTTTGATCAAATACTTTTTACATACTAATTTTATGTTGTTATGTTTTGTTATAAAAGTATTTAATTTATGGAAAATTGCTGAAATTGGTGGTTCTAACGTACAAATTTATCATATATGATTTAGAGTTTATTTTTTCTAAAATGGGTTGTTATTATTTTTTTAACAGGTAGCTGGGTGAAGATTGTGCTGATGACTGCTGAGTTTGCTTTTAAGGTTATGGTAGGCAGGTATTGTGTTTGTTACATTTCATTTCAATTTTATTGTTTTTGTTTTTTTTTCAGTTGAGTTAAACTTAATTTAAGGGGTGTTTGGAATTGCTTATTCTTATTGTTTGGGATTACCCTGTGTTTAATAAAAAGTCTTATGAAGTCGACCTTAAAATCACTTTTAAGATATTTCATATTCAAGTTAGATTTGGGTTGGTCAGTTCCAAAAATATAAATGAAACCCAAATAATTTTGAGATAGCTCATCACACTAACGTCTCTTCTGTATCAGAATATTGGTTCGAATGGGTGTCTAAATGAAGATGCTTTTAAGAAGTAAAGTAGCAGAATAACGATTCAAGTATGTTTAAAAAGGTATAAGCTTTATACAATTTTTGTGTTTGTAGGTTTTTGGTGATTTTGGTGTACTGATTTAATTGATTTTTGGTTTTCTCGCTTCAGGGTTTACGTACGATTATGAGAAGCGGTTAGGGAGTACGAGAGGCATGGAAAGTTGGTAAATCGCGTTCTTAAAAAAATTGGAATGTGTTTTATTTGTTTGTTGGTTTATAAGGTTTGTGATATACGTACTGTTTGTTGTTTTGTGGACTAGGTGGAGTTACGAGTTTGAAAGAAAAGATTGGTGTTCGTCGTCTTAATCGTGTTGTTGCGGATGTTAAGTAAGTTTTGTTTTAGTATTTGTATTGCAATAAAAGATGTTCTATAACATGCATATGCGTTTCATAAGTAACTGCTATCGAATTCTAATGGTTATTATTTGAATTATTTGCAGGTAATGTCTAGCCGGCCAAAATCAGATATTACTATATATATAATTCACCGTTTAATACGGTGTCGTTTTTATTCCCATATCTGACGCGACCATGACATCAGCATACGGGAGCCCAACAATTAGCCCGTCATTTATATCAATCTTCCAGCATTAAAGAAGCCCGATGCATTGCTCTTAGTAATACAAGTTTCTCTTCTCTGTTCATAAAATGAGTGTCTTTTCTCCTGCATCGTTAAGTAGAATTATTGTCATACTAGTTATTTGTTGCATTATATAAAACAAGTGGGTTGGGTAATGGGTCAATACAGATTTAGGTCGAAAGATGTAGTTTTTTGGGCCTCGATCAAAATAGGTCAGATTGGGTCGACCTTTCAAACACTTTTAGTATTTTTATCAGTTTTAAAATACCTCAAGGTTGGCAAGCCTACAAACACAAAAATTTGTATAAAGCTTATACCTTTTTTAAAACTGATAAAATACTAAATTTGTTACGTTTGATGAGGCTTTTGGATTTTTATCAGTTTTAAAATACCTCAACGTTGCCAAGCCAAGTTTAGACATGGACTTCTATTTTGAGACTTCGCCAGCATCACACTAATCAACCAAATTTTCAGTTTTAGTTTGGATTTTTGAGAATATTTATGTGTTGCTGCTAAAGAGGTATTTGGGAGATGACTATATGTTCTGGTCCATTTGTATTGTAGTAGACATGAAACAGACTTTAGAGTAAAGGTGTAATTTACACCAGATCAGCGGGGAGGGGTGATGCTTTAGGAGATGGCCTGATCCTCAAGTGCATTGGCATGTTTTCGCGAATTGGTAACTAATGCGTTTAGAAATTAGCAAAAGCAGTTGCACAAGTCAGATAACTTGCAGCTTGGGTACACCTTTTTACCATCTTTCTTTCTTTTTTTCTTTTATTTTTTTATTTTTTATTTTTTTTATACTTGCATATTGTGTTTCTGATATGGGTCATAAACTCATAATATGGTAGTTTTACATTTAACAAGTTCGTAGACAATACACTTTTGCCCCTTTTTTTAACGCTTTTCTTTCTATGTTTTATTTTTTCCCTGTTTGACCCGGACCCTTAGTGATAAATGTACATTCCTCTGGAGTTGTTTAAATTTAATAGAAGTAACTTTTTATTTGTGTGTAAACATTCTTGATCAATCTTACGATAAGATGAATACTTAATTGCAGGCTGTTAATTTGGCTCTTTTACTTGATCATCTAACAAGTTCTATGACTTCATTCCCGAAGCCATTGAAGTTTTTGCGCCCACATTATGGTACTTTAAAATCTTTAAGTATTCATCTTATCGTAAGCCGGATTGTAAGGAGACCAGGACTTAGAGCCAAATTAAGCCGGATTGTAAGAAGAGCAGGACTTAGAGTATGTTCCATCACCTACCTTAGAATTCTCACACATACATAACACCGTAACTCAAATTTTTATCTTTGGCAGTGGTATCACAATAAGATTCTCAATCTGGAATGAAATGGCATAGCAGCGTACGAGGCTGGCTGAACTCAATAAGCTGTTGGGTTCTATAATAAGCCAATATAAAGAGCCCCTTAGTTAATTTTGCTATGTTTTATGTTTTTTTTTATGTGTTTGGTTTTATGGTTGATACCTGAAATGTTTTGTTAATTTTGTAGAACCGCCGCTGTCCCGCTGCCACCGCCGCCGTCATCCACATGGGATTTCTGGGATCCATTTATGTCAGAGAGAGTGGATACAGTGAGGGAGGAGAGTGAATGGGAGGAGACAGTAGTCACTACAACGGCGGCTGCAAGTGTGGCGGCGCCGTCATCTGTTGTGAGTGGTTTTTCCAAAGTGTCATCTGATGAAACTACACAAAGTGATATGCCTGTTGCTGCTGTTCCTGGTAAATGTAAAGATTTGATGAAAATCATCAAGGAATTGGATGAGTATTTTCTTAGGGCGGCTGATGATGGTAATATGATGTTGTTTTGAATATGAAATTGTTAGTCAACTATTTGAGGTCAAAGATTTGATTTTGTATAGTTTAATATTATGCATGATTCTATATGTTTGTGAAATAGTATTAATTTATTCACATTTGTGACTGCTAAGGTTTTGAATTAGAATTAAAAATTTGCTGGTTTGACCAGAAAAGTCAAAGTTGAAGTAGGCAATTGAGCATTGTAGAACTTGATTACAAATTTGTAATGGGATATTGGATTTAAATAATCCCAACTCGTTCTCTTTGGCCGATAATAATCCCAACTCAACAAATAACCCACAACGAGCTAAACTTTAACACTTTTTTCCACTGGCAATCCCCAGTTAACTTTTTAACAATTTACTTGCATAGTTAGTCCTTTATACTAACAACCGTTAGTTCAGTTAGCTAAGTCCAATTGCAAAGTGACAAAGTTAGTCCTTTACTCTACGGTTCATTTGCAACATTAGTCCGAAAAAAATTTCTAAAATAAAAATTTCTTAAAAAAAGTAAAAAAAAATTAAAAATCCGAAAAATATAAAAAAATTATAAAAATTCGAAAAAAATTTGAAAAAAAATTTAAAAATTCGATTTTTTTTTTTTTTTAAATTTGAAATTTTTTTTAAAAAAATAAAAAATTCGATTTTTTTTTAAATTCGAAATTTTTTTTAAAAATTCAAACAAAAATTAAAAATTCGAATATTTTTAAAAAATTTCGATTTTTTTTTTTAAAACTCGATTTTTTTTTTTTAAATTCGATTTTTTTTTAAATTCGAAAAAAATTAAAAAATTAGAAAGAAATTTTAAAAATTCGATTTTTTTTTTTAATTCGATTTTTTTTTTAAATTTGATTTTTTTTTAAATTCGAAATGTTAGGGGTTTGTTGTAGCTACGTAAGCTGGTGTACAGGGTGGAAACATGTACGCATTGCATTGTCACATGTGACCTTGCAATGAGTATGTGGACCAAAGTATTTAATTGGTGGAATGTAGGGAACGTTAACGTTTTCACTATTGATGAACTTTTCACCCATAGTGGAAATGTTAATGTCTCATCCAATTTAGCTTTACTTTGGCAAGCGACAATTTGGACATCCGGCTACTACATTTGGAAAGAAAGGAACGCCCGTGTGTTCGGTAAGAAAAGTTCAAGTACTAACAAGATTATTTAAGATATTCAACTCAAGTGCTTCGAATGGATAGTGAGAAGATCAAAGAAATATAAATCGATAGATTGGCAACAATGGTTACGGGACCCTCAAAACATAAAGCTACAATAGCTCTCACTTTAATACATTCTGCTTCAGTTCGTGACAGCATATGGGAATATTATCAATTAGTGAGTGGACCAGTTTCTATTCTAAAAGTTTCAGGTTCTGTTTTCAATCATTTGTTCAACCTGGTATTTTTCAAGCTGTGGGATTCAGTGTGACCCAGGTGTTGGCGGTAATTTATCATTGGGCTACATTGGTTATGCTATTGAGAGGATTGAGTGGCAGTATGGGCTCATGGATTCTGTAGTTTGATAGTTTGGCTGTGTCCGGTCAATCTACAGTCCTTTGTGGCCTTTGCTGTCTACTGAGGTGTTTGGATCTGCTGTTTTGAGGCTGTCTGCTCATTGAATGGGGTGTTTGGATCTGCTGTTTTGAGGCTGGCTGATCACTGGTTATGCTTCTATTTGGTGCAGCACATATGGAATTGGTTTTGGATTCTATATGTTCATGGGTCCAACATCTTTACTTTTGGAATAGTGGTGTTTAGGTGTTAATGTCAAGTGGTCTTTTATTTTGTACGTGTGCTGTAGTTTTATTTTGTTTTAGTCAAGTTTGTAGCGTATTTTTGTTTTCTTTCCTTGGGTCCTCTTCATGTTAGCATCTTTTTAATATTGTGGAGGCCCGTGTCTGTATTTGTTTTGGTTGTTGTGGAATAAATGTTGCCTTTCAAAAAAAAAGCTGATGTACAGGTTCATAAAGTCTGCAACTATAAGCAACAATTTGTTATACGGTCGCCGAGTTTGTTCAAACAAACAGCCTCTTTCGAGTATAGTAGGTCCGACATACTTCTTGGGCTATAAATGGAGGTTTGATATGGATGTTAATGCAGTGTTCAACATGCTCTCTGCCATTCAAGATGAGATTGCGCAAGTGCAATACGAGGAAATTTCTCCCTCTCAAAGCTCCTTGCAAGATCATATTTCACTTATGCCAACCTTGTACAGGAAGATATGACCAAATTATCTGCCACTATATATTAGGGGTGGCAATTCGGGTCGGGTTCTGGTTGGCGGGTTCGGGTTAACAGGTTGGCGGGTCAGAAAACCCCAACCTGGACCTGACCCATTTAATTAATAGGGTCAGCTATGTCAACCCTAACATGTGTACACATAACCCTAACTTGACCCATTTAACCCGTATATATAGTTGGGTTGACGGGTTAAATAGGTTACACGGGTTTCGGGTTGACCCATGTAACCCGTTTATATACTAAAGTTAGCACATTAAATGGGTTAAATGGGTTAAATGGGTTTGTCATTCGTGGGTCGACCTTTAACCCATTTAACCCGTATAATAAAATATAAATAAATTTTAATGTAAGAAAAAAATCTTGAGCGGGTTAGCGGGTCGACCCGTTTAATTTATTCCCAACCCGACCCGAAATCTATTTACACTTAACCCGAACTTGTTAATTTTCATGTCGGGTTTCGTGTCGGGTCCGAAATTGCAACCCCTACTATATATATACCTTTGCAAGACAACAATATTTGGCTGAGTTGTGAATTGCACATTTTTTTTTAGCATATAGCTCGTGTAATAATGGGGTATTGTATCATTCATATTTGGAAACTGTAGTATTATTTTCTTTTTGCGTCATAGTGGCGGTAATACGTAGATAAAATAACGACGCCGTGAGTAAGCTGCAGTTGACAAAGGTTCAACTTTAAATATTCTTATAGAACTGTAGATATAGTTTAATCCTTATTTTAACAATTACATGCTATTTGTGGGGTGTAAATTGGTTGGTATTGAATATAGATGACCAAATCAACCACGACTTACCGTCATGGGCGGATATATTTAGCGAAAAAAATTGTAGTATAAAATTTTGAAAATATTTAGCGTTATTGCGTGAAAATCGGTTTTGCGTGACGAACAAAAAATGGGTAAAAATTAGTAAATTTTTTTTTCAAAAATGACTATTTAGGCATTATGACCATTTTACAATTCCAAGTTACATAAATGGTCCCTGTGGGTTTGCGAATATTGCATCCATCGTTCTTACTCTAAATTACAGAAATGGTTCCTGTCGTTACGCCAAATTACGTCCAACGTCTCTATTTTTTTTTTTTAAAAAAATCAAAATTTTTCTTTTGAAAAAACTTTAAAAAAATTATTTTACAAAAAAAATGGAAAAAAAATTCAAAAAAAAATTAATTTTTCTAAAAAAAATTAATTTCGAAAAAAAATAATTTTTCTAAAAAAATTAATTTAAAAAAAATAATTTTTTAAAAATAATTTTTTTTAAATTAATTTTTTTCGAAAAATTAATTTTTTTATAAAACTTATTTTGTTTAAATTAATTTTTTCGAAAAACTAATTTTTTTTCGATTTTTTTCTGAAATAATTTTTTTTAAACTTTTTTCAAAAAAAAAAAATTATGAAAATTAAAAAAAAAAAATAGGGACGTTTGACGCAATTTGGCGTAACGACAGGGACCATTTATGTAATTTACTGTAGGGACGTTGGATGCAATTTTCAAATAATCAATGGTAAAATGATCATTACACATTTTTTTTGTCTTTACTAATTAAATAGTCATTTTGAAATTTTTTTACCGATTTTTTGTTCGTCAATCAAAACCGATTTTCACGACAGGTTCGATACGTTTTTAAACGGACACCCCTTTGTAATATGCCCCAAGAACCTATTTATAGTGTAGTTTCAAAATTTTATCAAAGTGTGCCCCTTCGAGCAAAAAATTCCTTGCTTCGCTCCTACTTACTCCATTTTTCATGAATGTATATAGTCTTACGATAAATGTAACAACTCAAATCTATCAAAGCCAGTCAAGTCTCCTAGGTACCATCCGCCTCCTTCCCAGAGAAAGAAAAGCTACGAACTGAGCATTTCAACCAACAAAGAGTTACTTAATATAATCTTACTTACGATAGATGTAACAACTCATATCTATACAAGCATTTGAATCGAACAAAAAGTTTCTTAATAACAATACTTTGCAGACGCTTATTAAATCATATTTTCATTTTAACCGACAAAAGATTCGAAACAAAGTTGAATGTGCATTTCAACCACATACTACCAAAATCAACATAATGCAGCGAACATGAACACAAACATTTTTGAGTGCCGATTAACCTAACCTCTATTGAGAGCATCGGGTATAGCAGCACCGGCCGCCACTTCCGACTTGGTAAACCAACTGCCTTCGCCCGCCACTTCTCATTTCGTAAGTGGCGGAAGACAAAAAACTATACGTTATTTTTAATTAAGTGTGACATGTGTTTGTTTGGTATGTATGTGGATAAGTGTGTGCACGCGCGCCCACGCATGTGATAGGATGAAGAAAAAGATGTATATTGTTTTTGGTTTTATTTTAATTTTTAAATCTAATAGTAAATTTGATTTATGTTGGCTGGAAATGAGTTGTTGGATTAAGTAGTTTGGACTAAAGAATCTTAACAAGTTTAACTTTTTTTTTTCCTTAGATTTTGTAACTTTTTTTTTTTTTTTTTTTTTTTTTTTTTTTTTTTTTTTTTTTTTTTTTTTAATTTGAGGAAAAGTAGCATGCCATCAGTGAATGTAGGGCTCAACACAAAACCGAGCCGAACTGAACCGAACCGACCATTTTTGATTCTGTTTCGGTTCCGTGTATTACCGGTTTTCGGTTCGGTTCAGTTCGGTTCGACCCAAAACCGATCAAACACACACATAAACCATGTAAACCGAACCGAACCGACCTTACCCGACCCAAGTTGACATGACCCGAACCTAACTAACGTGAGTTCAAATATGATCGGGTTTAGCCTTGACAAACACAAATCATGATATGTATAATTAATGCTGTATTTTTTATTGATAAAAAGTCACGTTACCTTCATAGGTTAATATAAAAATTAAAATTGAGTAATTAATACATGTTTTGATTATAAGGTTAAAATAGAATATTAGTTATATTACTATTAAAAAATAAAAATCAAACACTTTTTTGGAATAAATATAAATAGTATGATAGACTATTTTTTATGTGATGGGTAAGTATGTATGATTATTTCTCTTATTGAATTTTACGTTTTAATTTTCAACTATCTTAATCTTAGTGCATTCTGCGTTCTAGAGGAAAAAATGAATGAAAGTGAAAGAAAGAGGAAGTAAAGTAAGAGAGAGGAAGTAAAGTGACTTTCACCCCAAAAGTGGGGTGAAAGTTTTATAACTAAAATATAACCACTTTACTTCACTTTACCTCACTTTACTTTCTAAAAAAAACTGGAGAACACAAACTTTCTCACTTTCACTTTACTTCCTCCTTTTTACTCAACTCGAGAACAGAGTGTAATATCAAAAAATAGTGTGCATTATAACTAATTAAGATTAAGACATTTATCTGTAAAAATCTACTCTCAATTGTTGGAATACAAAGTAGATATTTCTTTTTTCGAAACATTATAAGATACACTACATAGTTAGTATACTATTACTTATTATGAGGAAAATTCAATTGCATACCTTTATTTTGGTGCATACCAATGGACAAATCCTCACCTTCCATCCATTTTGATCTAATGGTATACATTAATCTAAGATTTAATATGCTTAACCTTAATACTCCCAACTATATAAAGCCTTTTCTTTTCTTTTCTTTTTTCATTCGCTTCATTTTTTTCACACACTTCGTGTGTGTGTTTTCTCTGCTCTCATTCCCTCCATTCATAACCAGTTATCCCCACCCACAATTACCATTCCGATCATCATCATCGTTCCGATCATCATCACCATCACCATTCCGATCACCATCACTGTTCCGATCATCATCTCATCATCTCCATCACTGTTCCGATCACCACTCCGATTACCATCACTGTTCCGATCGACAGTTACCGTGCCTTTCATCATCACCGTACCAGTCACCATCACCATCACCACTCCGATCACCATCACTGTTCCGATCATTATCATCATTTTTTATGGCTTCTTTTGATCTGAAATAAGCGTTTGTTTCAGAAGCAGATTTGATTGATATTGTTGCGGTTGATAATGTTGTTGAATCAGTTGTTAATTATGTGAATCAAGTTGTTAACATTTCTTCTTATCAAGTTGCACACCAAGTGTTTGATGAAATGTGTGAGTAAAAAATGTTTGATAATCTTGTTATCTGCTTCTGTAATTTTGCTTATTAATTAAGTTGTTAGTTGAATTTATGCTTTTAACTGCATTTGAATGCTATTTTTGTGTCTAATTGTTGTTTTGAATATGCCCTATAGCGTATGTGTATCACCAGTGATATTTGTGAAGTTGATGATTATAAGCTGGTTTAGTATCACCAGTGATATACGTTAGTCTGTTTATTTATAATTGTGCTTTTTTGTTGATGATAAGTTGTTGATTATAGTGTTATATTGCTTATTAGTTATGCCGTTAGTTTTAAGAGCTTAAACATGATTATAATTGTGCTTTTTTGTTGATGATAAGCTGATGCGTGGTTTTGCAACCTTACAACAGGTTTTACCTCTCGAGGGATCTCAAGAGGCTTACAACCCCACCAGGCAGTGTACCTGACCGATGTAGTATAGTGTAGTGGTAAGTACGGGGGATTGATCGTTCTCCACAGGGAATAGTGTTCGTTAGGTATGAAAAATTACTCTAATAGGTCTAAGAGTGAGAGAAGATTCTTTTTATGTTTTTATAATTTTATGAAAGCAAGTAAAATCTCGGGTTTGAAAGAGTGGGCGGAATTAGTTGCTAATCAACTAACCCAAATAACTACAAATGCAAATAAAATAAATAACTGAAAATAAAAAGTTGGTGAAAACTTATGTGTAGAGAAATGTGTTCACTTAGATTTCCTTACTCCCTAACTATCTTTTACCGGTTGATTAGTGTGTATTAGTTGCGTGGATGACGGGTGTATTCCTTAATACCAATCGTGGGGTGGCGTACGTACTTCCCCAACTCTACAAGCTCCTACTTCACTCCTATGTCGAGCCGGCTAGGAAGCTCCTAACATGGGATCACTAGAATTCGCTTGTGCATTAAATACAACCATAAAAACCTTTAGTACGCATTTGGTTCATGTTTCTTAAGACGTTCAAGCAAGTTACCGAATAGGAAGTTAGCCAGTTTTCTTAAGCCTAACATAGATAAACAATCATCCAATACAACTAATAACACACTAATAACCAATAATCAATAGCTAGGTTTCATTAGATCTAAGCAAACACAAGATAAATCTAGCCTAACATATTAACCAAAAGACAAGAACAAGATAGAATCAAACAACACATAGACATATTGAATGATTAATTGATAACTTATCTTCAATGTAACATGGAAGATCTCAAGGCAAAAAGCCTTGAAAAAGATGCTAAAATCGTCTTAGGGTTTTCTCCCAAAAATTCCACACTAAGTTCCACACTAATGACAAAGAATTGCAAAACTATATATAGATTTTTACATCTGACGGCGTCACGTTATGGAGTGTGACGCCGTCACCTCGCCGCTTCTAGGGTTCCCGGATGGCCTTCTTGACGCCGTCCCTCTTTAGCTCTCCAAAATCCGTTCTGGCTTATCAAGGCTTGACGCCGTCAGACCTTGAACGTGACGCCGTCCCTCTTTGAATTAAGCCGTGACGCCCTTGATCAGGTTAAAGCGTGACGCCGTCAGAATTCACATGCAATTTTCACTGGCTTATCATGAGTAAATTTCACATCCACCTTTTCTTGCCAAGCCATGACGCCGTCCAGGGTAAATCCTGACGCCGTCAAAGGTAACTTTTAACCGATTTTTGAGACTTTGTCGTTTTCTTCACTTTTATGCTCCAAAAACGTCCAAAATGCTTCCTTTTCCAGATTTCTCCTCAAAAGTACCTAAAATGACAAAAGGAACGATTTAGGGCAATATTTGATCAAATAAATACGATTTAGGGCTTAAATGACCCCTTAAAAGCGGTACACTTTTCGCTTCATCAAATACCCTTACACTTGAGATTTGCTTGTCCTCAAGCAAATGCGCTTTTATTCTAATCAAAATACAAGTTAGGGGTCATTTAATGCAAACATAAAAGTAATTACAACAAATAATCGTTCCACTTCAATCATAATAAGCACGGAGATTATAAACTAGCACCTCACAAGTAGTGTTTAGATACTCACATCTCTCAAGTGTCATCAAAATAAATCTCATAAATGAAAACGAATAATATCTCTCACTACCTGTCATAGCAAATAGATTACCATAGGCTTGGGAAAGGATCGAAAACCTCCTCCACTAGGCGTAAGCACCAAAGATAAACTATCAAAGAGGGCTTTTAAATGGGTTATAACGTTAGGTGTAGGGAAAAGGAAAACACGGTTTTGTTGGATAAGGGATATTTTACTGGTGGCGAGTTAAAGATCTTGATCAATTACATGTACTATACAATGTTGCTAAGCCAAGACTCGACTCGATCTTAAGCTAGAAACGAAATAACAAAATAACAAAAACATAAAAATAAACATAAAATGAAACGGGATGGTAGTCCGTATGTTTTTTCTATTTTTCTTTTTCTCATTTTTTTGTATTTTTCTTGATTTTTCCGATTTTTTTTTTTTTTTTTTTTTTTTTTTTTTTTTTTATTTTTTTTTTTTTGCATACACTCTTGCCCTACCATCCAAAATAATACATCATAGGGGTATTGCATCCCCCTTACACTTGAACTTTTACATAACTTTACAAATAACTATTCTAATGACTCGAATTAAGATAATTGAAAAACTTGGAGTACTTTTAAAATATTTAGCACATATGGGGGTAATAAATGATGTTCTTCCCCATTACTCCATTACACTAGTACTTTACCCATGAGTCCCAATCGTCCCAAAACAATATGTACAAGGATATGACTCGACTTAGCAACCATGTAATCAATTAGATAATTAACTTGGGTTTAAACAAATGTTGTAACAATAATGCACTAAAAATGAGTGCATACAAGGTAGGCTAAGGCGATTTGGGTGTACATTTTAGTGGGGTGTAAACAAATTCTTCCTTTAAGTAAAATGCTTAAAGGTCGAAACGAAAAGATAGGCTCTGAGGGTGTACTAGGGGTATCGTGTACTAAAAATGAGTACAACGCAAAGGGTGTGGGAGAATTACTTGACCAATGTAGCCAAAGTAATTATAACAAAAACACAGGTGTAAAACAATGGGTTAATCCTAATGCCTCTTATCATGTAGTAAATCTAACTACACGAATGTAGTCTCACTTGTGGCCTCGGAATGGTTCTAACGCAAGTTCTAGAATCTAAGTGCTACCGGTACACACATCATAGCATAAATGCTTTTCCTACCAATTCTAGGGGCGAACCTCACATATTTGGGGGTGGAAAATTTTTTAGTGGTACGGTTTTTGTGCTAGTCATATAACTCCTATCCGTGAGACGCTCATTAAGATCAAAGTTTCACTCCTATATGTTGTAAAAAAATTTAAATTTGGCACTAAAATTACCTTAACAAGTATTTCTCTCAGTTTTATTACACATCTACTATTAAACAAACAAAAATCAAGCGTAATAGCATTCTCTAATCGTACTTTTACCCTCCCCTTACACTTAAGATGAACATTGTCCCCAATGTTCAAATAACAAGATGTAAAAGCATAAAGTAAAAGAATGAAATCAAATACTCCCCTGATTCGCTCGGTGGATAATGAAGTAACATGGTTAAATCTTCTTCCAAGGTAATGTAGAAGCTCCAAGACTAATGCATCGCCATAAGCTTGATTCCACATACATTTCCTTGTCCAAAATAACCTGTTAAACCTGAGAAAACAAACAAGAAAAACCAAAGCATCAAACCGAACAAAGACAACTCACAACTAGGTGTAATTCCAGACTTAGAAATAAAACAATAAAAGATATAATGCTTGCGGAATGAATGTTTTGCAGGTTCCTGGAGTTTATAAGTTAGAGATTTAATAAAAACTTTTTATGAAAACAAAACTTTCAAAAATTTCAGAAAATTAAAACCTGACGCCGTCAGGTTGTAATTCCTGACGCCGTCAGAAATGATCTGACAGAATTCTCATGTTAAGTTTCCGGAAAATTTCTGGAAAAACCTATACCTCATTTCCTGGAAATCCTGCAAAATATCATTATGACTCGATACAAGCATTTGACTCAAACAAATACTAATATGTATGTTAATTTATTATTATTATGATTCATGTTCATTTGTGTTCTAATAAACCGATTTAGATTTCCCTTACACTTAACTTTTGCAAAATACCTTTATATGTAGTTAAGACGAAGTTAAAAACAACATAAAGCATTTTCACAAATTACTTTTGAACATGAATCAATAATAATAAAATTTAAACATACATACGGAAACAAATAAAATCAAACAAACAAATAAATAAACACACAAAGCAAATAAAACTTGGGTTGCCTCCCAATAAGCGCTTGTTTTTGTTCGAGTCACGTGCCTGACTCTACCCTTATTTAACAAAAATAGGAGAGGTTTTCCCTACACTTAGGATTAAGTGCGGGTGAAAGTAGCGATACACACCCTTAGGGTGTGAATATGCCACGTGAGGTGAAGGGGGTGAGTGAATGGCTTCCTTCATCCTAAAACTACCCGGATAATATTGGTTGATGGGTGGGTCGGTTCCTCTTTTTTCTCCTAGATGTAAATCTAAGGATGAAAAGTTGTGTAAAGGTTGAGGTTCCAATTCATCAACACTAGGAAATTCCCTAGAACTATGAGTAAGGTCATCACTGAAAGTGTGCAAACCTATATCCTCTAGTTGTGCTTGGTCCAAGGGTTCTACCTCCATCGGGATTCCTAAAGTCTCTTCTACTTCTTCCGGGTAAGTCACGGGCGGTGTGGGTGCCTCAAATGATGGTTGAGTATTTTGTGGGCTTATGGTGTTTACCTCATTATTCCACGTGTCAAGATCACCTATATCCTCGTCAATTGTTTTCTTAGGTAGTGATAATAACAAACCTAGTGCTTCATCCAACTTATGATTTATTGATACGGCTCTATCCTCAATTCCTTGGCAAACTAGGTCGCTTTTCCTATTAGCCTTACTAAAACAAGATCCTAAACATGGAGGTTGTTCATAAGAATCTCTCCTAGGTGAAGGCTCATATGATTCATAAGTGTCTCTAAATGAGGTATTTTGAACTTCTTGGTGTTCTAGCCACTCAACCATATCTTGCAATCTTAGAAATCTAAGTGAAAAGTCCATTTGAAGCAAATTACAAACAAAATCACAAAGAAAAGATAGACTACGAGAAAGCTACAAAATAAAAAGAAAATATCTCACTTGATAGGAATCTTGTGAGTAGACCTAATAAAAATAAAATTTCACCCTAAGCAATAACTATTCCCCGGGCTGCGGCGCCAAAAACTTGATGCGTGGTTTTGCAACCTTACAACAGGTTTTACCTCTCGAGGGATCTCAAGAGGCTTACAACCCCACCAGGCAGTGTACCTGACCGATGTAGTATAGTGTAGTGGTAAGTACGGGGGATTGATCGTTCTCCACAGGGAATAGTGTTCGTTAGGTATGAAAAATTACTCTAATAGGTCTAAGGGTGAGAGAAGATTCTTTTTATGTTTTTATATTTTTATGAAAGCAAGTAAAATCTCGGGTTTGAAAGAGTGGGCGGAATTAGTTGCTAGTCAACTAACCCAAATAACTACAAATGCAAATAAAATAAATAACTGAAAATAAAAAGTTGGTGAAAACTTATGTGTAGAGAAATGTGTTCACTTAGATTTCCTTACTCCCTAACTATCTTTTACCGGTTGATTAGTGTGTATTAGTTGCGTGGATGACGGGTGTATTCCTTAATACCAATCGTGGGGTGGCGTACGTACTTCCCCAACTCTACAAGCTCCTACTTCACTCCTATGTCGAGCCGGCTAGGAAGCTCCTAACATGGGATCACTAGAATTCGCTTGTGCATTAAATACAACCATAAAAACCTTTAGTACGCATTTGGTTCATGTTTCTTAAGACGTTCAAGCAAGTTACCGAATAGGAAGTTAGCCATTTTTCTTAAGCCTAACATAGATAAACAATCATCCAATACAACTAATAACACACTAATAACCAATAATCAATAGCTAGGTTTCATTAGATCTAAGCAAACACAAGATAAATCTAGCCTAACATATTAACCAAAAGACAAGAACAAGATAGAATCAAACAACACATAGACATATTGAATGATTAATTGATAACTTATCTTCAATGTAACATGGAAGATCTCAAGGCAAAAAGCCTTGAAAAAGATGCTAAAATCGTCTTAGGGTTTTTCTCCCAAAAATTCCACACTAAGTTCCACACTAATGACAAAGAATTGCAAAACTATATATAGATTTTTACATCTGACGGCGTCACGTTATGGAGTGTGAAGCCGTCACCTCGCCGCTTCTAGGGTTCCCGGATGGCCTTCTTGACGCCGTCCCTCTTTAGCTCTCCAAAATCCGTTCTGGCTTATCAAGGCTTGACACCGTCAGACCTTGAACGTGACGCCGTCCCTCTTTGAATTAAGCCGTGACGCCCTTGATCAGGTTAAAGCGTGACGCCGTCAGAATTCACATGCAATTTTCACTGGCTTATCATGAGTAAATTTCACATCCACCTTTTCTTGCCAAGCCATGACGCCGTCCAGGGTAAATCCTGACGCCGTCAAAGGTAACTTTTAGCCGATTTTTGAGACTTTGTCGTTTTCTTCACTTTTATGCTCCAAAAACGTCCAAAATGCTTCCTTTTCCAGATTTCTCCTCAAAAGTACCTAAAATGACAAAAGGAACGATTTAGGGCAATATTTGATCAAATAAATACGATTTAGGGCTTAAATGACCCCTTAAAAGCGGTACACTTTTCGCTTCATCATAAGCTGTTGATTATAGTGTTATATTGCTTATTAGTATCGCTTTTAGTTTTAACAGCTTAAGCATGATGATAATTTGCAGTATCACCAGTGATATGTTTAGCTTTTTTATAAACATGATGATAATTGTGCAGTATCACCAGTGATATGTTTAGCTTTTTTATAAACATGATGATAATTGTGCAGTATCACCAGTGATATTTTTAGCTTTTTTATAAACATGATGATAATTGTGCAGTATCACCAGTGATATTTTTAGCTTTTCATAACATGATGATAAATATGTTTAGCTTTTCATAAACATGATGATAATTGTGCAGTATCACCAGTGATATGTTTAGCTTTTCATAAACATGATGATAAATGGGCAGTATCACCAGTGATATGTTTAGCTTTTCATAAACATGATGATAAATGTGCAGTATCACCAGTGATATGTTTGTTTATATTTAGTTTAGCCTGTTGATGATATATGTGTAGTATCCCCAGTGATATGTTTTTTATAAGCTGTTTTTTGTGTTATCCTTTTGACTGTGTGTTTTGTTACCTTCTTTTACAGCTTCTAGTGTTCTTAAAACTCCACAATCTTTTGCTCATCATGATTTTATTGATACTCCTGTTCGCACAGTTGCTCAAATGGTTCATCGGTTTTTGGGTGTTAAGAAGCCTAAAAAAAAGAATGTTAACAATCCTTCAAGAGCTAGTAATAAGGGATATATGAAGGATCGTATTAAGAGTGGGCGTGAGATAGCACTTGAGGAAAATAATAAGAAGAAGGGATGTGGTATTTGTGGGTTTACTGATCACAACAGGCGAACTTTTCCACTGAGGAGTGGAGCAAGCGGAAATGGAGGTGATGGAGCAGGCGGAAGTGGTGGTGATGGAGCAAGCGGAAGTGGTGGTGATGGAGCAGGCGGAAGCAGAGTTGATGGAGCAATTGAAGTATGATTTTTAGTTATTGGTTTATTCTTTTATTTTTGTGACTTTATGGAATATTTGTGACATTTATCACTTGTGATAAAGCATTAAAGTGTTTAAATAGTTTTCATCATTTTTTTTTATGAATTTTTTGTTGATTAGAATGATTGAATTTCTGTGTATCCCTTGTGATACTTTTTCTGGATTTATTAGTTTATAGCATCTCAAGTGTTTATTTGAGTTTTATCACCTGTGATACATTCAAAATCACACACTGGTTTATATAATTCAAAGGCATTTAAAACCATAAAGAATAAACTTCTCATTTGTACATTCATTGCATCAAACTTTGTATATTGTAAATATGCAAGCTGTTTCATCAACCATTTATCAGATATGACATAAATAGAAAACATTCATATGAGGTATCACTGGTGATATCACTGGTATCACTGGTGATATCACATTCATATGAGGTATCACTGGTGATAGTATCTCCTGGTATTCTAAAAGCAAAGAACATGTAAAAACAAAAAAAATAATTGCATGTATATTTAAAACCATAAATAATAAACTGCATCTGTCTTCATTTCCCAAAATCCAGATGAAAGATAATACAAAGATACCATCGTTTTTTTTTTTTTGCATAGCTATCAGCTAATCCTAGATGCATTCAGATTCCGCAAAATCCAGAACAAAATATAGCACAATATCCACCACTAGGGAATGTGGTTCAGGACCTAATAGAGCCTCCCGTCATTCTTAGGTAACCCCAAACTTGGACAGTTGTCCGTCACATTCCGTGGCTCGGCAGTGCTTCAATGGATTTTTGCTTATCAAATTCTTAATCCTAGTTTAACCAACATTGTTTAGAAATTTAAAATACACAAAACATAAACATAAATTGTCTTTGAAAATAAATTGTCTTTGGAAAAGCATGGAAGTCAACTAATTCTTTTCTTCTGCTGCCCTTTTCTTCATAGCTGCTTCAACCATAATCTTCATCTTTTCTTTATCACTGCTTCAACCATAATCTGAATTTCTGTGTATCCCTTGTGATACTTTTTCTAGATTTATTAGTTTATAGCATCTCAAGTGTTTATTTGAGTTTTATCACCTGTGATACATTCAAAATCACACACTGGTTTATATAATTCAAAGGCATTTAAAACCATAAAGAATAAACTTCTCATTTGTACATTCATTGCATCAAACTTTGTATATTGTAAATATGCAAGCTGTTTCATCAACCATTTATCAGATATGACATAAATAAAAAACATTCATATGAGGTATCACTGGTGATATCACTGGTATCACTGGTGATATCACATTCATATGAGGTATCACTGGTGATAACCTACCAAAAACTGAATAAGACATCTACAACTGATTTATCACTGGTGTTAATCTACCAAAATCTGAATAAGGCATCTACAACTGTTTTATCTCTGGTGATAATCTACCAAAATCTGAATAAGACATCTACGACTGTTTTATCTGTGGTGATAATCTACCAAAATCTGAATAAGACATCTACAACTGTTTTATCTCTGGTGATATGCTACCTAAAATTGAAGTGAGTCACTACAAATGTTTCGTTATCATTGCAGATCTTCTACTAGCAAAAACTGAACTAAATAGCTACAACTGCTTTTTATCACTAGTGATAACCTACCAAAAACTGAAGTAATGCATTACAATTTTTTTTATCACTAGTGATATAATACCAAAAATTGAATGACATCTATTTTATCATCATCACAGATCTTCTACTACCAAAAACTGAATAAAATAACTACAAATGCTTTTTGTCACTAGTGATACTATACGTATGATACAAAGCAGATTTAAAACATCAATCATAAGTAAAAATATCACTCCAATGCAGTTAAAAACAAAAAAAAACAACTAACAGCTTAATTAATAAGCAAAATTGCATGACCGGATAACAAGATCATCAAATATTTGTCACTCACACATTTTATCAAACACTTGGTGTGCATCCATATATACAAAATTTGTTATATCAGTATGTATCATTCTTTGATAAATAGCAATAACATTGATAAATAAGCACCAAATCATAAATAAGCACAATATAACAATAAAATAAGCAGTTTGAATCACCGTACCATCATTTCGATACTCATTAGGTTCATTTTGAACCGTTTTTTTTTCATGTATCTGCTTGTGCACTCGTCAATTATTCCATTTTTGTGTTTTATTGATGATTTGAACGGTTAAAAAGCGGTTATTTTTTATTTGTTATGGTAGTTTTTGATGATGGTTAGAGAGAGAAAGTGGTTTTTTTTGTGATATGAAATGTGTGGAAAGTGAGAGGTAGGGGGTGGGGTTGGTGGGTAAGTTTGGTGAGTTGGCAAAAATGGTCCTTCCGTGTTTTTTATTATTAAAAATTGTCTTTTAATCCGACGCTTCTGATTGGTCCATTGGTATGTGGCACTTTTTGAGTATGTGAAATAAAGCGTCTCTTATTATTATTATTATTATTATTATTATTATTATTATTATTATTATTATTATTATTATTATTATTTATAAATATTTTGGTAAAAGGGACAATCTTCTTTTGAGAAGCCTTTTCTGGTAATTTTCTTTAATATTTGGGGTGGTAAGGGAGGGTTAGGCTGAGCATCAAAATGGAAATGAAAGTGGTGTATCGTTTTTACGATTGTGCCCCTATAATTTACCATTTTTGTATGTGTAGTTGTTTGACATTTTTACCCCGATGTCACTCATTCTTCTTTTATACTACCGAGGAGTACTAGTATTTTGTTTTGTGTTTGATAATGCTTTTGATCATATATAATAGGCGGGACTCAAATGTTGTACACTCATTTTTTATGCTAGCAAAGACACGGAGCAATTACTTACAAATGGTGCAGTGTTGATACTTACATATTTTTGCACAACGAGAAAGAAATCTTCCACGTGTCGTGACGAGTCTAAAATTATACATGGTTATAGCAAGAGAGGTGATATACACAATAAAAGATTACATTAGTAATGCACATGTTACATCATCATATATGCATATTTGTGTTGTGCATATCACCACACTTATATATTTAACATGCATTAAGTGACGAGGTTGTAAAAAGTGCATTTTAAGGGGTCATTTAGTCTATAAATTCACGCATTTATGATCATTTATTACCCTAAATCGTTTATTTTCACATTTTAGGTACTTGGGAAGCAAATGGCCGAAATCAAGACATTTTGGGCTTATTTGGACGAAAATACTAAGAAAACGGCAATGTCGCAAAATACATGCTAAAAAGGGCTTGTGATGGCGTCACAACCATTACCTGACCCCGTCACTTGTTATATTCGGAAGACCAAAGACACAAGATTTTGTGACCGCTCAATGGTTGGAGACGGCCTTGATTTGACGGCGTCACTTGTTATTTACGAAAAGGTGACGGCGTCACAGCTTACTACTTGACTCCGTCACTATGAAGTTGGTGCGATCAAGAAACCTTAATGACGGCGAGCTGGCGATGTCACAACTCATAAAGTGACGCTGCCACGATTGTAAATCTATATATAATTTACTTTGCTTTCCATAATCTGTGACATATTATGGCTACCACTTTGGGCGATTTTCTACAGCTTTGTAAGGGTTTTTACGGCCCTCTACTCCATGTTTAATTGAAGTTAAGTTATTTATCTTTAATCATTCAATATGTATATGTGTTTCTTCTCTTTCAATTAGCATGTTAGGCTAGAATCATTAGTGTTTGCTTAGATTGAATGAAACCTAGTTATTGATTATTAATTGGCGTCTCTTGTTTTGAATGGTTGTTTGCGTTTAAAATAGCAAAACTAGCTTCTTCACCCATTTATTAGCTAGAACGTCCTATAAACGTGTTTTATACCCTAGAGTGCACTAGTTGGTTTATTCGTTGTATTTATTGAGTGAATTGCGGCTTGAAGATCTTAGGAGATTCTATAAAGATGACTTGATTGTCATTTGTAGATCTAGGTTTTTATAGGGGAGACTTATACATTCATAGAGTTAGGGAATTTGGCACCACTCGGCGATAGTAAAGGAATACGACGCGCCAATTGGATAAGGATGTGACAGTTCGACTAATTAATAAGAGATAACTAGAGAGTAAAGATAGCTAAGTAAATACTTTTGTCTTATCATATGAGTCACCAAATTTACTTTTCTTGCATTTAGTTTAATTTTACTTTAATTAGTTTAGTTAGTAGTTTAAACAACCCACTCTTCAAACCCCGAGATTTTACATACTTTTATAAAATATAAAAAACATAAAAATAATCATCACACACCTCTAGACCTATTTCGTCATACGTTTCGACCTTCACAACACTATTCCCCTAGAGAACGATCAATCCCGCATGTCCTACCTATACTACACTACAACAATTAGGTACACTGCCTAGGAGGATTGTAAAACTTCTAGTGAGTTTTCAAATATCCGCTATCAAGTTTTTGGGACCGCTGACGGGGAATAGTTTAGGTTCCGACTTCTGTTTCCTTTAGGTCTACTCACTACATACCTATCAAGTGAGATCTTTTTTTTTTCATTTTATTAGCTTTCTCGTAGTCTATCTTTTCTTCGTGCTTTTATTCGTAAAACTATCATTTGCCATCATGGTGAATGATAATCATTTTATCCAAGACACACCAATTCCAAATCAACCCAACCGACCCCAAAACCCACAAGACCCACCTAGATCCCGTACTCTAGGTGAGTACTCTAGACCAAGACACCAAGGCTATCGAAGCACCATTGAGCTTCCACAACAAGCCAATGTAACCCCCTTGCGATTCGACACCATCCGGTTGGTGCAAAAAGGATGTGCATTACATGGAATTCGTTCCGAAGATCCTAACCAACATCTCAAGAATTTTCATAAAATCGTTAACTCAATTGATCTTGATGTTGACACTCGGGAGACAATGCGATTTCGTCTCTTCCAATTCTCTCTACGTGATCAAGCTAGCAATTAGCTTGAGCGTTTATCCGCTGGATCTATCTCGACTTGGGATGA
Organism: Artemisia tridentata subsp. tridentata; assembly: GCA_021014915.2. Classification (NCBI taxonomy): domain Eukaryota; kingdom Viridiplantae; phylum Streptophyta; class Magnoliopsida; order Asterales; family Asteraceae; genus Artemisia; species Artemisia tridentata. Next base: position 25,406,986 of record CP139509.1, read on the forward strand.
TCTTACTTCCCGTTTCCTATCATTTTTTCCCACCTGGGAGAACTACTAAACTAAGGAATGACATTTTGAAGTTCCAACAAAGTCAAGGTGAAACTCTTTACGAAGTATGGACTCGTTTCAAGTACTTACTCCAAAAAGTCTCTCATCATGGCATTGATCTTTGGCTCCAAGTCCAAATTTTTTATGAGCATATCACTCCATCCACAAGGCAAGCAATTGACCATGCGACTGGTGGTAAGCTAAGTGAAAAGAATGCGGAAGAGTCGTGGGCTATTATAGAGGATGTCACCCTCTATGACAACGAAAGTTGGAATAACCCTCACGAATTGAGGAAAACCGTCAAGGAAATATCTCTACCTTCAAATGTCTTAAGCATTCCCGATCGTAGGGTCATTGAACTTGAAGATCAAGTCAAGTTTTTGATGAGTTCCTATGAAGCTCCTAAACCTTCACGACAAGTGAACAAAATCACTTCCTCATGTAAAATATGTAGTGGTCCTCATGACACTCGTGATTGCATGGAACTCCCCGAACAAGCTTTTTGTGGATTATGCGTTTACACGTACCGATGGAGCGAGAGAGAAGTCGTACACTTTTAAACCCGATCAAAACAACTTAGGTGATATGTATAACCTCCCTTGGAGAAATCACCCAAATCTTAGGTGGAAACAAAACCAAAATTCGTCTCAAAACAACGTTTCAAATCCACCTAACTGTTTTCAACCAAACGGTTTTTCTTCAAACCGCACCTTTAACAATAATCCTTCAACATCTAACAACTCCAATCATCTTGAAGGATTGGTATCTTATTTTATGTTGTCACAAGAAGCTCGGTTGTCTAAATTTGAAGCTGATTTCAAACTAACAAAGTGAGATGACAAATAAAATTGACAACTTATTGAAGACTTTGAATACTAACATGACAACTTGATGAACTCAAATAAGTACATTTTATTACTATCATTTATCCTATTAATTTGACTTGTTTTATTATATTATGTATGAGAATTGATACTTAATCGTTTACTTTTGTAATTCTCAGTTAAAAACAAGCATTTGGTGAAACTTGGCGATTTTAGACTAATTATGGAGCAAAACAAGCAAGAAGTTAAGAGTCTACTGAAATGTACAAGATCAAGACTATTCTGCTCCAGATGCGCCGCATTATACTTCTTACATACGGCGCATCGCTATCAAGATTTCACAAGATATTATCCAAGACGTCAAAGGACATGCGCCGCATCCAAGAATGAAGATACGCCGCATCTTCTGGCGGTGTACGAATATTCTGGAATATAATAACCTTAGACCCCACGTGAAGTTAAGTCAATGCGCCGCATCTACTTATGACATGCGCCGCATCTTACCCTCAGACAGAAACTATAAATACCCCAAGACCAGACGAATTTCGGGGTGCATTATTAGAGTTCGAAACCTTTAGTACGAACAGTAACAAGAGACAAATTCAGTCGATTAGGCAGCACAAGACACACCCGAACGAAGATACAAGAGCTGTAAGAAGGTCCTGCATGTGTTTAATTCATTAAGTAGTTTTGTTTTATTGTTTTAGTAAGCTTTAATTCATCAGGATTGGTGGCTTGTGTAAGGTGACGAGAAAGATTACACTCCCTTTAATATTGCTTTCCCATCAATTAAAGTTTATATGTTGATGTCTTTGGTTACTACTTATTAAGTGCATTGATAACCTCTGTGTCTATTAGTGGCTTGTCGTATGTGACTACGGAAGATCATATTGCTCCCACGGTTGTTACTAAATTGATCACTTAGGAATAACTTTTAGACATAAGTAATCATTAAGGGATTTCTCGCCGATAAGATTAGGACCAACGAGAAAGATTTAATTACATACACTTCATATAAAACTATCAATAAAACAAGTGACAATCTACTTAATTATCAGGACAGGTCTTCTTATTGTCTCGAGTATTTATCTGTGTACGTGTGTGCCTATCGCTGATTCGTGCTCATTAGTTTAGTTTATTATTTAATTGCAACCAAAACGTGCCAGTCTCTCAGGCTGAACCCCCTTGCGTTAGATTAGGTTGTATAATTGACTTAAGATATTAAAATACTGATTAGAATAACTAGATAATACGTTCCACTCTTAGTGATCGACACTCTACTTACCATTATATTCATACTGACTGGGTACATTGCTCGTTAAGTGTGTGTGTTATTGATAAGTCGGCTAAATATAAATTTAAAACTTGAGTAGGCATTAATACTGCTAAACCGCAACGACACATCGCACGCATCAAGTTTTTGGAGCCGCTGCCTGGGAGTGAATTGTTATTATCTGTTAATTTGATTAGTATTTTAATTAGGTTTTTCTTTTTATTAGATTAATTGCATCATTGTATTATTTTGCATATTTTCTGTTTTGTGTTTTTTTTTTTTTTTTTTTTTTTTTTTTTTTTTTTTTTTTTTTTTTTTTTTTTTTTTTTTTTTTTTTGTTTTCGTTTGTGTTTATTTTTGTTTTTATTTTTCGTATTTTCTGCATACTGCTATCGTTGTACTGAGCTAATATAAACGATACGGCGCATCTGATTTCTCAGATACGGCGTATTGCGTTTAATTTTTATAAAATACAACGCGTTTAATTAATTCGATACGACGCATCTTTCCCCAAGATACGGCATATCTGTTTTTAATAAGAATTTTTTTTCAAGTGATAACGCCATACGACGCATCTGCTTTTGCAGATACAGCGTATCTATTATTTTAATTAAAAACAGTTTTCGAATTATTAAACAGATACGGCGTATCGATCTTTATCGATACGGCGCATCCTTCTGAATCAAAAATCTTATATTTTGAAACGTAACGAAAATATGGCGCATTAAATTTTGTTAATACGGCGCATTTAATTTTAATAAGTATAATCGATTTTTGATAATTTAATTCGATACGACGCATCCTAAATTTACAAGCGGCGTATCTACTTTCTGAATAAAAGTCTGATTAAATTTTAACGATTATAAGATACGGCGTATCCAACTTTTTGGATACGGCGCATCGTCGGTAGATATCAGCAAATTTTATTTCACTTTGATTGTGTTCACTCTTCTTTTGCACGAGTAAGTTTTATTTCAGGAAGATGGACGATCCGGACATTACAATGGAAGAATATATGAGACTTGATAAGGAAAGAGCCTTGAGCAATAATAGGATCTACGATTGGGAAAGAGCAAGAAATAGTGCACAAGTCATTGAGACGAAGGAAATCACCATGGAAGAATACTTGTTGCTGGAAAAAGTTAAGTCAAAGAAAGAAAGAAACGGGTTGCCGTTTCGACATACTTGGACTATATCGGATGATAATGATGAGGAAGTGTCCCATGTATTTAATGTGAAGCAAATTCCTGCAATTGTTCTCGATGGTGCTTTTTCTCCGGATATTGCACAAGATAATGTGTATACGGAACCTTACGTTGAAGAATATTCTGCAATCGTATTACCACCATTCGACAATCCGTCGGATGAAGATGAAGAGTATTCTAATTTTTCTTTCGAACCATTTGATGCAATCGTTTATGATGACATACCCGAGCCAGATTTTGACCCAACGAGGGTTTTTGAAGAAATCTGGGATGACTTGTTTAAGGATGAAATTCGGGACGATGCTGAAATTGCAAGACCACTAGTTGAAGAATCACAAGATGAATCGGAGTCGCTTACAACAAAAAGTGGTACAAATTTATTTAATACTATTGATCCCGTTACTAATAATCTTGCTAGTTTTACTAAACAGGTGGCAAAACAAAAGGATAATGAGGTGGAGTGTATTACACTACCTATTAAAGTACGTGAAGCACCTGTGATCAACCCGTATTTGGTAGAGCTCGAGGAAGAATTTGGTGATGAGCTCTTAAACATTGCTATGATTGATGAAGATGATGATTTCGACCCTGTGAAGGTTATAGAGGAACTCGAACTTCTACTTGCTAAAGACCCTTTCTCATCTTCTGCGGAAGTCAAGGGACGCCTTACTACCAAAGAGACTAACCAAGAAGAAAGGAGACTCATTTTTCCTCAACACACTACTCTTTCAAATGGAATGGTCAAGTCATCCAATTTATCAGCCAAACCGGGTATAAATAACAAAGATGTCCATATATTGCCAAGGTATGATCTTTTCGTATTTCTTCCATCTTTAATAGCAAATTTACACTCTTTTCGTGTTTATTGCTACTATCACCCGCACTTGATCCCAAGTGGGGGGAACAACACCCTATTACACAGTAAATAAGGGTGGAGTCAGGCTCGTGACTCGAACAAAAACAAGCGCTTCGTGGGAGGCAACCCATGCTTATCTTTTATTTTATTTTCTGATTTTGTATTGAGTCAGTCAGGCCGCATGAAGATACGGCGCATCTCCTTCCTGAGATGCGACGCATCTCCTGCACTGGTCATATCTTACTTTATTTTTCTGCATTTTTATTTTCGACTTTAAAACTTTTTTATCAGTTTTATTTAATGCGGCGCATCCCTGGTTAAGGATGCGACGCATCTTCTATTCTGATCCGTATTTATTCCAGGCTCGATACGGCGTATCTTCTTCCATAAGATACGGCGCATCGACTGACCTGATGATTTTCATTTTAATTTTTATGTTTTATTTTTACTAACTACTAATGTATTATGCAAGTTTGAACCTTTCTTAACTTAGGTGTGTTTAAAGCCTTGGTGGTATTATAGATTCCTGCATTTCCTGTGGATACATCAAAATGAAGCTTAAACGTTCTCATCCACAAGGAAGTTGATTTTTGCTCTTATACTAATGGAGGATCATACCGAGCAAATCTCAGGGGAGTTTTTCTGTTCTAATTCTTTTATTTTCCAGTTTTTAACCTTTGATACAAACAACGAGGACGTTGTTTAACTTAAGTGGGAGGATTGGAGAATTAGAACACTTACTTGTCCTAAACTTTTTCAAAAATTATGCTTAAAATGTGCTTAATATATCAAATTTAAAAAAAAAAATTTAGCATGTTTTTGTTTAAGATCTAAGTTGCATAGCTGCACACATGACGTTATTTTCAAAAATTGTGATTTTTCAAAATTCACAAATCTATGAGTGTGCCGGTGACTTGTAAACTTTAGAACTTGGCTTGTATACTATTCGAGACCACCATAATAAGTATTATTTTATATAATTGGAATGACTTGTCAAAATTGGTAAATTTCTAGGATTTCACCCAAATAGCCTATTTTATGTTATGTGATATTAGCTAACTACACTGGTTAGTTAATCCCCGTATAAACCCTTTTGTTACTCTCACTTTTAGAGTAAGATACCCCTAGAAAAACACTCAAAGCCATTCCTTTCGTTTCTTACACCTTTGTTATAATGTTTCGTTACACCCTTACACCTTAGCCTACCCTGTAGATTAAAATCCGTGGTTGGTTAATTGCTTTAGGCAAAGTGTGTTTCATTACATTACCTGTGTTCGCGTGCGTAATTCATTATCTTTGGTTAGGTCGGGAAATTGCACAATGCAATTGGAGTGAAAGTAAATATTGTATATATTTGAGTTTATTTTTCGTGTGTTTACTACTTTCACTATTACCGTTATTTCTGAAGTCATGAAAAGTATGGAAAAATTATCCAGAATTATCATTATAGTGATGTGGTGAAATTTTACACATCTATGTTTATGTTTCAAGTTAAAAAAAAAAATAATAATAAAAAATAAAAAATAAAAAATAAAAAATAAAAAATCGAAAAAATGAGAAAAGAAAAAGTTTGATGTTTGTTTTAACCAGCTTATGTAAAGTTTTGTATTAAGTGTTCGATATCACCACTATTTGTTATATTATATTTATGGATTGAATGGGAATTGGCAGTTATGGGAACGCCAATTAAGGTTTATTCTTTGATTGAGATCTTGTTGAGTATAATTCGTGTCTACCTAAAGCGTGTGTTTCAAGTGTTAAAGCGTGAGTTATCCAATGATATGAGTCTTATTCATGGGATGGTTGGGATAGTGATTAACCACACTTAGGATTTTAATTTATTTGTTTTGTTTATTTTTCATTTTACACCAATTTATATCCCAAATATTATCCATACCCTGTATTATTCTTTATCCAAACCTTTGATTTATTGAGATTAGGGATTTGAGCAATCTTAAGTATCGTAGTCGTGGATTCGGCTATGTATTTATGATTTTGTCGCCCTTTTTGATATAATATTATTGGTAAAGATTACTTGGTCCTATCTTTAGCCTATTCGAGTTAAGGATTTGAGCAATTGCAAGTATCGTGTTCGTGGATTCGATCATGTATTTGTGATTTTGTCGCCTTTTCTGGAATTTGAGATAGATAGAGATTAAGAAGAATGATTAACCCTTAACCAACAAACCCTTTTTACCGCTTTAGACTTGTTATTCCTTGGCTTTAGTGGGGGAGATGTGTATACTTGCCAAGCCTATGATAGAATATTCGTCACGACTGGACAGTTAAACGATTAGATTTGCTTTTATCAAAATATTTTACTTTACTTCTAATTCGTTGAGTGTTTGGTTGTGTGATTATGAATTAAACGAATACATGCTTAAATATAAAAATAAATCCTAACATCTTTTAGGATACATTTTCATAAGATTAATTCTAAGGTTTACTTGGGGACAAGTAAAGTTCAAGTGGGGGGATATTTGATGAACTCAAATAAGTACATTTTATTACTATCATTTATCCTATTAATTTGACTTGTTTTATTATATTATGTATGAGAATTGATACTTAATCGTTTACTTTTGTAGTTCTCAGTTAAAAACAAGCATTTGGTGAAACTTGGCGATTTTGGACTAATTATGGAGCAAAACAAGCAAGAAGTTAAGAGTCTACTGAAATGTACAAGATCAAGACTATTCTGCTCCAGATGCGCCGCATTATACTTCTTACATACGGCGCATCGCTATCAAGATTTCACAAGATATTATCCAAGACGTCAAAGGACATGCGCCGCATCCAAGAATGAAGATACGCCGCATCTTCTGGCGGTGTACGAATATTCTGGAATATAATAACCTTGGACCCCACGTGAAGTTAAGTCAATGCGCCGCATCTACTTATGACATGTGCCGCATCTTACCCTCAGACAGAAACTATAAATACCCCAAGACCTGACGAATTTCGGGGTGCATTATTAGAGTTCGAAACCTTTAGTACGAACAGTACCAAGAGACGAATTCAGTCGATTAGGCAGCACAAGACACACCCGAACGAAGATACAAGAGCTGTAAGAAGGTCCTGCATGTGTTTAATTCATTAAGTAGTTTTGTTTTATTGTTTTAGTAAGCTTTAATTCATCAGGATTGGTGGCTTGTGTAAGGTGACGAGAAAGATTACACTCCCTTTAATATTGCTTTCCCATCAATTAAAGTTTATATGTTGATGTCTTTGGTTACTACTTATTAAGTGCATTGATAACCTATGTGTCTATTAGTGGCTTGTCGTATGTGACTACGGAAGATCATATTGCTCCCACGGTTGTTACTAAATTGATCACTTAGGAATAACTTTTAGACATAAGTAATCATTAAGGGATTTCTCGCCGATAAGATTAGGACCAACGAGAAAGATTTAATTACATACACTTCATATAAAACTATCAATAAAACAAGTGACAATCTACTTAATTATCAGGACAGGTCTTCTTATTGTCTCGAGTATTTATCTGTGTACGTGTGTGCCTATCGCTGATTCGTGCTCATTAGTTTAGTTTATTATTTAATTGCAACCAAAACGTGCCAGTCTCTCAGGCTGAACCCCCTTGCGTTAGATTAGGTTGTATAATTGACTTAAGATATTAAAATACTGATTAGAATAACTAGATAATACGTTCCACTCTTAGTGATCGACACTCTACTTACCATTATATTCATACTGACCGGGTACACTGCTCGTTAAGTGTGTGTGTTATTGATAAGTCGGCTAAATATAAATTTAAAACTTGAGTAGGCATTAATACTGCTAAACCACAATGACACATCGCACGCATCACAACTCCATCGCATAACCCTTCGAAAAACCCAAGTGTGGAAATTAAGGATCCCTCCACTTCAAAACGAATTCACTTTGTTAATGATATCACTCTAGTTCCACCAAATATAAATAGTGAGGAAGAATATGAAGAAATGGTGATTGAGCATAGTAATAACCCTAAGGAGGAAACTAGGAATGAAAAAAATGAGGAAGTAGAAGAAGTAGGTGAAGATTATTTTAATAAGTTTCCCACATAAGAGGAACTAGCATACCATAAGTACCTAATGCATGATCTTCACCTATTTTATGAGAGGAGACTTCCAATCATAGCACATGGTGATCCTTCAAATCTAAACATAGCATGTAATATAGGACATATTCAGGTGTGGAAGGCATACTTAGACCTAAATTCTATAATAAAAATTGTGGAAACGGTAAAGGGGTGAATACGTTTTCGTTTAAAAACTTAAAACTTTTGTATCAAATATAGTATAAACCATTGTATTTACTAATCTCGACGCGAGGATGCATTTAACGCATTACGGCATGTAAGGCCAACCCCTTAATGTCACATAAGATTCCACAAGATTAATGGTTTGTTATAAATCAAGTTTCACCATTATTAGTCCGGTTTATTTATTTTTTTCTAACAAGCATCCTTAAGACAAGTAACCACACAATCATGAACATCGACCACATAGACAATCAACAATATAATGCAAGAGTAAAAGTAAAACGGTAAGTAAAAAAGATATGTAAAACGGAAACGGTGATTTATAGTGGCTCGATCACGAAGCTCCTCTTCGCCTTAATCCACTCCCCGAGTACCCAACTTGAGAGTTACTTCACTAGATCAACAAGCTCCATTCTCGGCGGAGAAAACCTTACACAATGTTGCTTACACTTTATCAGGTACTAAGCTAGATAGCGAGTTCTTCACACAAGGTAGAACCAAACCTTACACGATGTTGCCTACACTTTAACCGGTACAAGGCTAGATACTGGGTTCCATTACAATGGAGGAACCACAACCCGATCAATACCTATTATTACAACACAACTTGAGGAACCAACGTCTTACTACACCGATCTACACAACACAACTACAACACACCAAGATGATGATACAAAAGATGATCCAAGACAATATGTCTAATGGATATGAATTCTTAATCTAAATAAACTTCCATTTATAGGAAGCCTTCAATGAATGAAGATCACAAGTTCCTTAAGCTTGCTATGATAGATCTTCATGTATGCATGATTATGGTGGATGAGGATCACTTCAGTAGGTAAGGATGCAAGATCTCTAAGCTTGCTTTGGAGGATCACTTCGGGAGTATGCTTACAACAAAATGAAAGTTAGAAGCATTATGATCATATGAGAAAGAAGGTGTTTAACATGTTTTCCTACTGATCTAAATATGTTAGAAATGGTGGAGAGAAAGTGTGTGAAAAGGTACAAGAAACAAAGAAGAAATGGCTCACTGTCGCGGTTCCACCAGATCCATTACAGAAGGGATCCGGCCAGTGTAACCCAAGGGATCCAGCATACTGGTGACAGCAGTCCAGATTTTAGGTTAACTACCGGGTCATGGGTCATGGGCAATGGACCATGGGTCATGGATATTCAACTAGATACATTGTACATAGTTAATGGGTTTTGGGTTATGGGTCATGGGCCTTGGCTCATGGGTACCCAACTAGATACAATTTTACTAGTATATTTCATTTAACTAGTTGGTTCTAAAGTATGTATATTATGAAAATGTAAGTAATAAATATTACTAATAAGAGCTTCAAAAAAATGGTTTTGGTTTTATGTAAGTTATTTAACTAAACATGTTTGATGGTTTATTTGGGTTTTGATCATAACACAACCTAACAAACATGTATGAACATGTGTTGTAGCATACAAGGACTTGAGGCGTCGAGAGATGTTGAAAGTATGTTGAGACAACATATGATTACGAGTAACTTGTACATTTTACGTTATGTATTACAAGTTACATGGTTTGTCATCAATCAAAACAAATAAAATCCATATGAAGAACAATATGGAAAACGAAAATGGAGAACAAGTATGGAGAACAAGTATGGAGAACATTTTGGAAAACAAGTATGGAGAACAAATATGGAGAACAAGTATTGAGAACAAATATGGAGAACACATATAGAAATTGGATAAGCAAGCTCAACATATGTTGTTGGAAAGCTCGAGTTTTGATTTTCGGACATGACCAATTATATTTGCGATGCAAAATAATTTTCTTGAGTATCTCGGATGAAATAATCAAGTTTTCAATGCTACTAAAAAGCTTGGAATGCGATAATGGAGAAGAAGACGAGATAGCATATCAAATACCTTTAAATATGTCAATTCTAGAACATGTATGAATATACATACACTTTGTGATAATTTGAGGCCTTAATAATTTGGAGGCTCTGTGCGACTGCACACCTCGCACACCCTCGAATATGGCTCTGATTTTATTGCAGCTCAAATGGGCATTGTGATGGATCATCACTGGATTGCTCTACTATACCAACTTGCATGCTCTATTGGTGCTAGTTGGATTGTCCATGTGAGTGGTTGGCTACTGATATCCAATCCTCATGTAGTGATGATGCATGACTGTGTGGGCTGTTGTTTATGGTATCTTTTATTAAGCAAATTTTATCCATTTTTATTATTGAAAAAAAGTAAATAAAAATGCTCTTATGAGAATTGAAACATAAGTTAAAAGGCTATGATAGGAAAATAAAAATAAAAATGTATTACTTTTAGGCATTTTAATTAGAATTGTGTGTTGGAAAATTAGTTTTGCAAAAATGATTTTTGCATATTCTGGACACTATTTTAATATATGTATATGCTATATATACTTATATTTTGTGGAAGCTTTGCGTTCTCCGTGATGAGAGCTTCGCAACGAGCTAAAATGTGTCAAAATTGGAGTTGATATGAATGAGATATCGTGTCTCAAAGTGAGGCACTTGGAACACAAAAAATATGGAACATATATCTATCCCACATCGCTTAGTGAAGGAAGTGGAGAATGGTTTATATAGAAATCTTGATATTTGCTATCAAAATCCTTTGGGTGAGCTATGCTTCCACTCCTACGTGCGCGCGCGCAGGGGGGTGCAGAAAATGGGATTTCTGGGCCAAAATGGGTTCGAAGCTTCTGAACTCATGCGAGCCCGCGCGACCTGCGGACACGAATGCAGCTCCAAAACTTCGCCTACGTGCGTATCTTTTTGCTGCAGATTTCGTTGCCAGTTTTCCAGATTTTGTGTCCATTTATTTTTGGAACTGATTTAAACTTTGTTAACAAGTTATATAGAATCGGTTTAAATAAATGGTTTAGAAGGAAAACGATTTGCATATATCGGATATATTTAATAGTGATTTTATCTTGGTGAACAAGATAGGTTTACACTATAAATATAACCGAAGTCTCATTCGGTTCTATATAGAAAAACGCAGCTCCTCTTTCAGCATACGAGTTCCAGCAAGTCGATCAGAAACACACGCAGGCTTTTCGATCTTTCAGGCAAGTTTTGTCAGGTCCGGCTGTACAACAGCTTTGTACGTTGTACCCTGGGAAACAGACGGCGAATCTGTTTTAAGGGAATCGTGTTTACACGAGCCTCGTGCACAACCTTTACTGTTTTCGTTTAATTTTATTCATAGTGTCTGTCTTCTGCTTCTACTCCATTCTGTCTGTTTTATTTTCTGTTATTTACTTATTGTAATCTGATTTTATCAATAAAAGTGTTCACCGTTTCCTACAGTCTTAAAATAGATTCGGTTTAACCGAATTTAAAACACTTTGTTAAATCAGATTAATTATTAACAGATTTTTATAAACTGTTTTCTGTCGAAACCTAGTTGAGTTTCTTTGGAAATCAGTTCTAATTAAACAGATATTATTTTCAGCAATTGTTCTTATCAGTTTACATCGAAACCAAGATAGAGTTTCTATTAAACTGATTTACTCGATCCATCGAAACCAAGATAGAGTTTCGTTGAATCAGATTCGGTACAAGTAGATACTGATTTACAACAGTTTGTTTAACTGTTTGTGTTTGATTTTCAGGATGACAGACACAAATACCCCTCCTGTGACTACTACTGTGAATGTACCTGGTGCGCCAGTTACCAACACGGTTGCTAATCATGCTGAGAAACCAGAGAAATTCAATGGGCAGAATTTTAAGAGGTGGCAACAGAAGATGTTCTTCTATCTCACTACTTTGAACCTTGCGCGGTTCTTAAAAGAGAATCCACCTCACGTGGAACCTCCTGCAGAAGGTCAATCCGCCAATCAACAGGCTGTTCAAGCCTTGGAAGCATGGAAACATTCAGACTTTTTGTGTCACAACTATGTTCTGAATGGTTTGGTGGACTCTTTGTACAACGTGTACTGCAAGACCAAGACTGCCAAAGAATTATGGGAGTCATTGGAACGCAAGTACAAAACTGAGGAAGTTCGTGGTAGCTCGTTTTTTGGATTACAAGATGGATGATTCAAAGAACGTGATGAGTCAGGTTCAAGATCTGCAGGTTTTGCTACACGACATTCATGCTGAGGGAATGACTTTGAGTGAAACTTTTCAAGTTGCTGCTATCATTGAAAAGTTGCCTCCAAGCTGGGTAGAATTTAAGAACTACCTGAAGCATAAGCGAAAGGAGATGAGTGTTGAAGACTTGGTTGTTCGTCTTCGTATTGAAGAGGACAACAAGCTGGCTCAGAAAAACGCTTATACGCCTGATTCTGCCAAGGCAAATATGGTTGAGCATGTTCCGTCATCTTCAAAGTCCAATGTCAAAGGTAAAGGCAAAGGAAAAGGAAAAGGAAAGAATGACAAGAAGGGCAAAGGGAAGTCTGAGTACCTTGCTCCTAAAGCTGCAATTGTGAAACAGAAGTTCCAAGGGGTGTGTTTCAACTGTGACCAGCCGGTTCATCGTGCTGCTAACTGTAAGATGCCGAAGCGGGTGACTCCACGCCAGGCTAATATGGTTATTGATGAGTGTCTAAATACTCATCATTTTATTCCCATTTAAACTGCAAAAACAGCCAAAAACACTTTGAAAAGTCACATAATGCTACAAATATCCATAGAATGTGTTTTTATATTATTCATGTGCAAAAGGATCGAAAACAGGGCAAAAACGGACATAACCGAGCACAAGATTGTAAAATCGTGAAATGCCGAAGACCGGGGACGAATTTACGAGTTTGGATCACAAGTTTGCTCAAGTCATCAAAAGTCAACCTCCAAGAATACAAAGTGTCACAAATAATCCTTGGAGATAAATTTTAGATTTGGCAAGAATGGTCCCTGGATTTTCATAGTGTACATCAATGGTCCCTAAACTTTATACCATATCTAATCCTAACCCTTACACCATATTTACTAAACCCAGCTGCTAAACTAATTAAACCCAACCCAAGCCCAACACAAACCATACCCAGCCCACTCCTAACAAATTACCCGGATCCAAACCCACCTAAGCTAATACCAGTTTGACCCACGGTCAAACCCTTCTTTTTCAAAACCATACCACCCGCCAAAACCACCACCAATACCACCTCAACCCACCTGTCACCGCCTTTCACAGCCCCCCATCACCTTTCCCTCTTCCCCACTTCAACCCATACTATCCCATTCCCCTATCCTCCCTACCCACGCATATTATTTTACCCAAGGAGGAGCTTATATCCCAAGACCTGCGTTTCCCGCCAAAATGAGTTTCAACGAATGGGATTGATTCAAAGCATAACCAATGGTGGGATTTGCTCGGCTTTGATCACAGAAGCTTTTGGGAGTGCTATATAAAGAAAAGAAGTCACAAAGAAATAGTTGTCAATGTTTTAGGCCATTCGTAGTGTAACTTACTTTTATGTCAATTTAGAATAAGCTTTCATATCATGTTCTTGTAATCTTAAATTCAGTTTCAATTTCAGTTTCAAAAAAGCTTTGTACCATTTAAGTTTCAATTCAAGTTCAAGTTTTTATGATTAATCCAGTGAGTTAAAAACAATTGTTGTTTACAATTCCATAAGCCTCTGCTATGTCCCATTTAAGTTTATATAAGCTCATTGTGGCTTATTGTTGGTTTCATTATTGTTAATTCAGGTTCAGTTTCAAAATTGCTAAAAAAGTCAAACTAGTCAACATATAGTCAACTGATTATTCTGGTGCTTACTTGTGGCCTTATGTTGTTTTTTTTTAGCTTTAATATGGATAGTGATTAGTGTGTTTTCAAGAAACTTAGTTTGTTAGGGTCTCATCTAGTTTAAATGAAAAATCAATATGCCTAATGGACTGTTTGGCTTATGGTTTAAAAACGGGTAAAAACCAGTTTACACTATTCATGTGCATTCGGGTTGGTTTATATCTAGTTTAATTAAGATAGATTAGCTGCTCTTTGGAGCCCTTGATCTGTTTTTAAGTTTTTTTTTAGGTTAGAGTTTGAGATTATAAGTTTCGAGGACATAGTCTGCACAATATAGCTTATTGAAGAAATAAGCTGTTGAGATTATAAGTTTCGAGGACATAGCCTTCAAGTTGACTGATCAACACGAATTTACGCCGAGTTATCAGTGCTAAACTGTGTTGACTGAGCCACTAATCAGCTTATTTTTAATCAGGAAATAAGCTATACTTGGCCTGCAATTTGGTTTCTGAGTTCCTTGGTAGCTTTTCCTTATCTGTTTTTAGTTTTTATACACTAGCTTATTGTCCCATTAGCTTAATTAATGGCTTGAAACCTGCTACTTTTTCCCTGCTTCAGTAGATTTCTTGAGTTTGTTTCAACTTATTCCCGTGCTTATAGCTGTTCCCTAGTGTTTATTTCCCCTAGCTTGTAACTTATGCAGTCTCCCTTAAGACCCCCCCTAGCTTACATATTTTCCTTAGTGGCTTAATCCTAGTTTAGCAGCTACTTTTCATTGATTTCTCATTCCTTAGCTCAATGTTTCAAAACTCAGCTCTAATTTAGCTTGTTTAGTGATTTCTGGAAAGAATCTGTTTACAAAAGTTATTAATCTCTAGCTTATTTACAAATTGGTAAAAAGAAAAAATAAAATAAAATAAAAAAGTTTCAAAAAAATAGCCAAGGGAAGGGTTCGAACCCTGGTCCCTTGATTCACGTACACAGACACTTACCAGTATGCTCCAAGTTATGCTTGGTTAAAACTTGCATAAGTTAATTCTTAAGTTTCAGTTCCTTTTAAGCTTCAAATAAGCTGTTTGGCTTAATACAGCTTATCCTTTTAAGCTTTTTCAATCCTCGTATTTTTCTTACATTTAGGATTTATCAAAGTAACTCCACTAAAAGTTTCAGAATTTATTTAATAGTTTTAGTATTTTTAATCAATTAATTAGTTTAATTTAGTTTTTAATTCATAATAAAAAATATAAAAGTCAAAAAAATATAAATCTTTTTTACATAATTTTCTTTTGTCATTTTCAACCTAGGAAAAATATAATTACGCTTGTAGGATTAGTTTTCCATATATCTTAGTTGTAAGTCCGTTTTTATAATTTTCGATTCGCGTGTTTTAGTGTAAATTAGATTAAACAAAGCAAAATCTCATATCTAATCATCTGTCACTCTAATTCCAAACCTTACACGATATCGCCCATTCACACCTCGTTGGGACACGACCCGGGTGATCACTTGCCCGGTATCACACATATCACGTGTGCACGATACTATATATTTAATTATATACACACTCACGCGTGATCAATGGTGAATGATAATATGGACATGATTGCTATGGTTTCTGACATCATTGCCATGATCTCTGAAGTTAACCTGGTAGGTTCCAACAACAGGGAATGGTGGGTTGATACTGGGGCTACCCGTCATGTGTGTGCTGATAAGAGTAGGCATGAGCAAAAATCCCGAAATACCGAAACCGTACCGGTACCGAACCGGTACCGGTACCGAATACCGGTACCGATGGTATTCGGTATCGGTATTGAATATTTGAAGATTTCGGTTTCGGTACCAAACGGTTCGGTACCGGGAATACCGAATATTTACCGGAATTTTAAGGGTTTTTTTTTTTTTAGTTATCAATTGTCATGCATAATAGAATATCCAGAATTTTAAGAGTTTTTTTTTTTTTATTTACCGGAATTTTAATTCAAGACATAAAAGTTGTGAAAAGAAGATTGCACATTGTGGTTAAGCCGTCATAGATAAGACATAAATACGAAGTTAGGAACAATCTATTCATAACAGACGTCACAGATACATATTTATGGGAAAAATTCAAATGCATACTCTTATTTTGATGCATACCAATGGACAAATCCCCACCATCCATCTAGTTTGATCTAATGGTGGGGATTAACCTAAGATTAAATGAGAAACATAAGTCCATGTCCCCCCCCCCCCCCTTTTTTTCTTTTTCTTTTTGTCTTTTTTTTATTATTTTTTTTCTTTCTTTTTTTTTTCTTTTGTTCTTTTCACGTAGGTGTGCTTTTTTTACTTTCTTATTTTTTTCCTTTCTTTTTTGTTTTTTTCACGTAGGTGCTTATTTTTTCTTTCAATTCACGTTTTTTTTTTAATTCACTTTTCTATTAGTTCACTTTTTTTAGTTCATGTTTTTTCTCGCTTTTATATGTTTTTTACTGTTTTATACGTTTTTGTCCGTTTTCATACGTTTTCTTATGTTTTCGCCCATTTTCGCACGTTTTTGTCTGTTTTCTTACGTTTTCCTTTGTTTTTATACGTTTTCGTCCGTTTTCATACGTTTTCGTTCGTTTTAATACATTTTCATCCTTTTTCTTTCGTTTTCGTCCATTTTTCATACGTTTTCATCCGTTTTCAGACGTGTTTTTACGCTTTCATACGTTTTTGTCCGTTTCATACATATTCATCCGTTTTCTTGCGTTTTCATCCGTTTTCTTGTGTTTTCGTTCGTTTTCCGCCCATTTTCATTCGTTTTCTTTCGATTTCGTCCTATTTTTCATACATTTTCTACCTTTTTCGTACGTGTTTTTACGTTTTCATATGTTTTCGTCCGTTTTCATACATATTCTTCCGTTTTCTTACATTTTCATCGTTTTCATTCGTTTACGTCCGTTTTTCAATGTTTTTGGCCATTCTCAGACATTTTCATACGTTTCAGAATATCACAATTGATATTCTGTGATATTCAGAATATCACCCAAGTGATATTATGAATATCACAATGGATATTCAGAATATCACCCAAGTTTTCATACATACTCGCCCGTTTTCTTACGTTTTCGTCCGTTTTCTTATGTTTCTAAATATGACAAGTGATATTCAGAAAATCACAAGTGATTTCTGAATATCACTTGTGATTTTCTTATGTTTTCGTCCGTTTTCATACGTAATCATCCATTTTCTTACGTTTTCGTCCGTTTTCATACGTTTTTGAATATCACAATTGATATTCAAAATATCACTTGTGATTTTCTGAATATCACTGGTAATATTCTGAATATCACTTGTGATTTTTTGAATATCTATCACTTGTGATTTTTTGAATATCACATAATATCACTTATGATATTAAGAATATCATTTGTGGTACTCATAATATCACTTGTGATATTCAGAAAATCACAAAATATTACATGTGATATTCAGAAAATCACTTGTGATATTCCGAATATCACAGAATATCACTTGTGATATTCTGAAACGTATGAAAACGTCTGAGAATGGTAAAAAAAAATTGAAAAACATATGAAAACGACGAAAATATAAGAAAACGGAAGAATATTTCTGAAAATGGACGAAAACGTATGCAAGCGTAAAAACGCATATGAAAAAGGAAGAAAACGTATGAATAGGACGAAAACGAAAGAAAATGGATGAAAATGGACGAAAACGAATGAAAATGAACAGAAACGCAAGAAAACGGATGAAAACACAAGAAAACGGATGAAAACACAAGAAACCGGATGAATATGTATGAAACAAACAAAAGAGTAAAAACACTTCTAAAAACGGATGAAAACGTATGAGAAATATCACTTGTGATATTCAGAAAAGAATATCACATGTGATATTCAAAAAATCACTTGTGATATTCAGAATATCACGGAATGTCACTTGTGATATTCAGAATATCACTTGTGATATTCAGAATATCACGGAATATCACTTGTGATATTCTGAGTATCACAGAATACCTCTTATGATATTCAGAAACGTATGAAAATGTTTGAAAACGGCCAAAAGCATTTAAAAACGGACGAAAATGAATGAAAACGAATGAAAACGTATGAAAGCGTAAAAACACATATGAAAAAGGACGAAAACGAAAGAAAACAGATGAAAACGTATGAAAACGAACGAAAACATAAGAAAATGGATGAAAACGCAAGAAAACGGACGAATGTTTATGAAAACGGACAAAAACGTATGAAAGCGTAAAAGCACGTCTGAAAACGGACGAAAACGTATGAAAAATGGACAAAAACGAAAGAAGATGGATGAAAACGTATTAAAACGAATGAAAACGAACGAAAACGTATGAAAACGGACGAAAACAGACGAATATCACTTGTGATTTTCTTATGTTTTCATCCATTTTCTTACGTTTTCCATACGTTTTCTAATATCACAATTGATATTCCGAGTATCACTTGTGATTTTCTGAATATCACTTGTGATTTTCTGAATATCTATCACTTGTGGTTTTCTGAATATCACTTGTGATTTTCATGTTAAAAAACATTAGTTATTCAGAAAATCACTTTTGATATTCAGAATATCACTTGTGATATTCTGAATATCACAGAATATCACTTATGATATTCAGAATATCATTTGTAGTACTCAGTATATCACTTGTGATATTCAGAAAATCAAAGAATATCACATGTGATATTCGAAAAATCACTTGTGATATTCAGAATATCACGGAATATCACTTGTGATATTCTGAATATCACATAATATCTCTTATGATATTCAGAAACAAATATCTGAAAACGACCAAAAGCATTTAAAAACGGACGAAAATGAATGAAAACGGATGAAAACGTATGAAAGCGCAAAAACACATATGAAAAAGAACGAAAATGTATGAAAAATGGACGAAAACGAAAGAAAACGGATGAAGACGGACGATAACGTATGAAAACGAACGAAAACGTAAGAAAACGTAAGAAAACGGATGAAAACATATGAAAACGGACGAAAGCGTAAAAAACGGATGAAAACGCAAGAAAACGGAAGAAAACGCCAGAAAACAGACGAATATGTATGAAAACGGACAACAACGTATAAAAGTGTAAAAGCACGTCTGAAAATGAACGAAAACGTATGAAAAATGAACGAAAACGAAAGAAAATGGAAGAAAACGTAATAAATCGAACGAAAACGTATGAAAACGGACGAAAACGTATGAAAACAGACAAAAACGTATGAAAACGAACGAAAACAGTAAAAACGTATGAAAACGAAAAAAAACGTGAACTAAAAAAATGAATTAAAAAAAAAAGTGAACTAAAAGAAAGGTGAATTTATAAAAAAAAAAAAAAAAAAAAAAAAAAAAAAAAAAATAACGTGAATTGAAAGAACAAAAAAAAAAGAAAAAAGAAAAAAAAAAAAAAAAAAAAAAAAAAAAAAAAAAAAAAAAAAAAAAAAAAAAAAAAACCACCAACGTGGATTGAAACAACAAAAAGAAAAGAAAGAAAAAAAATAAGAAAAAAAATAATAATAAAAAAGACAAAAAGAAAAAGAAAAAAGAAAAATGAAAAAAACATGGACTTATGTTTCTCATTTAATTTTAGGTTAATCCTCATAATTAGATCAAACTAGATAGATGGTGATGATTTATCCATTAATATGCACCAAAATTAGAGTATGCAAAATAAAATGCCCCACGTATTTATTCCATTGTATTATGAACTAGTTGTAATGGGTGTAACCGAGGATAACGTGATCATATATATGTATATTTAATTTAAAGAGGTGAACACAATTCGTAAGTTACGACTGCTCAAAGCAGCATATGGTGGTCTATGATTGTTTTCGTATTGTTTAAATGATACATACTTGTTTTTGTATTCGATTAACGCAACATGCAAACACGTACCTATATTTACATTAAATAAGTAAATAAAATTTGTACTAAAGCAACATGCAAACAAAACGATAATTACATGTACTCTTCCTTTTCTTATTGAATTCGGTATATATTACATTAAATAAGTAAATAAAATTTGTACTAAAGCAACATGCAAACAAAACGATAATTACATGTACTCTTCCTTTTAGTATTGAATTCGGTATCAATAAGGTATAAAACCGAGAATCTCGGTACCGAACCGGTACCGGTTTATTGAATTCGGTACGGTATCGGGATTTGATTTTGGGTATTTTCGGTTTCGGTACCGGTTCAGTACCGGTACCATACCGATCTCATCCCTAAATAAGAGTATGTTTCACTCTTTCAGAGCGGTTGACAATGGAGAGGTGTTGTACATGGGCAACTCTGCAACTGCTGCTATCAAGGGTGAAGGAGATGTAATCTTGAAGATGACATCCGAGAAAGAGCTCAAGTTGACTAATGTCTTGTATGTTCCAGAGATTCGCAAGAATCTTGTGTCTGGTTGGCTGTTGAACAAATTTGGTTTTCGTCTTGTTTTTGAGTCTGATAAGTTTGTTCTTTCTAAGAATCAAATGTATGTTGGTAGGGGATATGCCCTGAATGGTATGTTTAAGCTCAATGTAATGGTTGTTAAGAATGATATCAATAAAATGAATTCTTCTGCTTACTTGATTGAGTCTTCTAATGTGTGGCATGGCCGTCTTGGACATGTAAATTTTAATTCGATGCGTCGTTTGATTAAATTTAATTGCATACCTAATTTCCATATTGACTCAAAATATAAATGTGAAACTTGTGTTGAAGCCAAACTTACAAGATCATCTTTCAAATCGGTTGAACGAAAAACCGAACCACTTGATATGATACACACTGACATATGTGATTTGAAATCACTACCCACAAAAGGTGGCAATAAGTACTTTATCACGTTTATTGATGATTGTACAAAGTATTGCTACGTTTACTTGTTAAAAAGTAAAGATGAAGCTATAGACAAGTTTGTTCTATACAAAAACGAAGTTGAGAATCAACTTAATAAGAAAATCAAGGTTGTACGAAGTGATAGAGGAGGTGAATACGTGTCTCCATTTGCTGATTTATGTGCTAAACATGGAATTAGACATTCACTGCTCCTTATTCACCTCAGCAAAACGGTATTGCCGAAAGGAAGAACCGTACCTTGAAGGAAATGGTTAATGCCATGTTGATAAGTTCTGGTTTAAGCCAGGACATGTGGGGGGAAGCCATTCTAACGGCTACTTATCTTTTAAATAAGATACCTCGTAAGGAAAAAGAAGAGACCCCTTATGAACTATGGATGGGAAGAAAACCATCATATCAATACTTACGAGTGTGGGGGTGTCTAGCAAAGGTAGCTATACCGACACCCAAGGCCCAAAAGATTGGACCTAAATCTGTGGATTGTATATTCATTGGATATGCTAAGAATAGCAGTGCTTATCGTTTCATTGTACATGATTCAAAAAATCCGGATATACAAAAGGGTGCACTAATGGAATCAAGGAATGCTTCCTTCTTTGAAAATATATTTCCTTGTTTAACGAAGGAAACTGGAAGTTCATCTAGAATAGATGACGAAGTTGTCCAAGATACGATACAAAGAGATGATAATGATCTCCAAGATGAGAGACAAGATCAAATCGAGGAAGAAGAGGTTGAACCTAGAAGAAGCAAAAGGGCAAGAACCGAGAAATCGTTTGGACCTGATTTTGTTTCTTTTATGGTAGAAAATGAACCTACTTCTTATCGAGAAGCGGTAACTTCCTCCTAAGGGCCTTAATGGAAAGAAGCCATTAAAAGTGAAATAGATTCTATTTTACAAAATCATACTTAGGAGCTGGTGGATTTACCTCCTGGTTGTAAACCACTAGGCTATATTGGATCTTCAAGAAGAAGATGAAAGCTGATGGCACCATTGACAAGTACAAAGCAAGATTGGTAATCAAAGGATTTATACAACGAGAAGGTCTAGATTATTTTGATGCATATTCTCCTGTTACGCGAATAACCTCTATCAGGATGATACTTGCTATTGCCGCTTTGAGAAATTTGGAAGTTCATCAAATGGATGTGAAAACGGCTTTTCTAAACGGGGATTTAGAAGAAGAAATCTACATGAACCAACCTGAGGGTTTCATAGCTCCTGAACAAGAGAACAAATTTTGTAGGCTTGTTAAGTCATTATATGGCTTAAAGCAAGCTCCCAAACAATGGCATCAAAAATTTGACCACGCCATGCTAGAGAGTGGATTCAAAATTAATGAATGCGACAAGTGTGTTTACGTAAAGGACACAAGTAGTGGATATGTAATCTTGTGTTTATATGTTGATGATATGCTTATCATTGGCAGTAACGACAAGATGATCAAATCTACTAAAGACATGTTGAAATCAAAGTTTGACATGAAGGATATGGGTTTGGCTGATGTGATCCTTGGAATAAAGATCATACGAACTCCAAATGGACTTGTGTTAAGTCAAGCACATTACGTTGACAAAATTCTTAATACTCATAATGCGGGGGATTCCGGCCTGGCTAGAACTCCAATTGAAACCAGTAAGCATCTATCTAAAAATAGAGGCTTGGGTGTTGCCCAATTAGAGTATTCAAGAGTTATTGGCATGTTAATATACTTGATGACAAGTGCCCGACCTGACTTAGCATATGCAGTTAGCAGGCTAAGTAGGGTACTTCATTATTTGAGATACAGTCGCGATTATGGACTGCATTATGAAATATATCCAGCTGTTATAGAAGGATACAGTGATGCAAATTGGATATCTGACATAAAGGATTCTAGATCGACTAGTGGATACGTGATGAACTCAAATAAGTACATTTTATTATCATCATTTATCCTATTTATTTGACTTGTTTTATTATATTATGTATGAGAATTGGTTAATTAATGTTTACTTTAGTGATTCTCAGGTAAAAACAAGTATTAGGTGAAACTTGGCGATTTTGGACTAATTATGGTGCAAAACAAGCGAAATGTCAAGAGTCTACTAAAGTCAAGAAGATCAAGTTCATTCTGCTCCAAGATACGCGGCAACTTACTTATTACATACGGCGCATCACTATCAAGATTTCACAGATTACAATCCAAGACAGGAAGGACATGCGCCGCATAGAAGAAATGAAGATACGCCGCATCTACTAAGATATGGCGTATCACTATCAAGATTTCACAGATTAATCTTGGACCCCACGCGAAGTTACGGAGATGCGCCACATCTACTAATCTTATGAGCCGCATCGACCCCCAGACAGAAACTATAAATACCCCACAAGTCAGACGGTTTTAAGTGTTGGAGTGCAGAACATTACACAAACCCTAAAGAAGACAGCCGAATTCAGACGACTTAGCAGCACTAGACACACCCAAATCGAAGATACAAGAGCTGTAAGAAGGTCCTACATGTATTTAATTCATTAAGTAGTTTTGTTTTATTGTAATACTACACTTTAATTCATCAGGATTGGTGGGCTGATGTCATGTGACTACGGAATAGCATGCGCACCCCTTAAAATTGTTTTCCTATCAATTAAAGTTTATATGTTGATGTCTTTGGTGAGTTTTATTAGTGCATTGATAACCTCTGTGTCTATTAGTGGCCTGCGCACGTGACTACGGAAGATCTTGTGGCTCCCACGGTTATACTAACCAGATCAATTAGTAAATAACTTTTAGACATAAGTAATCATTAAGGGTTTACTCGCCGATAAGATTAGAGCCAATGGGAAAGATTTAATTACATACACTTCATATAAAACTAGCAATAAAACAAGTGACAAGCTACTTAATTATCAGGACAGGTCTTCTTATTGTCTCAAGTATCTATCTGTGTACGTGTGTGCTAATCGCTGATTCGTGCTCTTTAGTTTAGTTTATAGTTTAATTATAACCAAATCGTGGCAGTCTCTCAGGCTGAAACCCCCTTGCGTTAGATTAGATTGTAAAACTAACTTAGGATATTAAAATACTGATTAGATTAACTAGATAATACGTTCCACTCTCAGTGATCGACACTCTACTTACCATTATATTAATACTGACCGGGTACACTGCTCGTTAGGTGTGTATGTTATTGATAAGTCAGCTAAATATAAATTTAAAACTTGAGTAGGCATTAATACTGCTAAACCGCAACGACACGCGACATACTGCATCAAGTTTTTGGCGCCGCTGCCGGATAGTGAATTGTTATTATCTGTTAATTTGATTAAGTATTTTAATTATGTTTTTTTTTAGATTTTAACCACTAACCCGTTGTATATTAGATAGATTGCATTCATTGTATAATTTGCATGTTTTCTGTTTTTGTTTCTTTGTGTTTTTGTGTTTATTTTAGTTTTTTATTATTTTTGTATTTTTCTGCATTCTGCTGTCGTTGTATTGTGCTGACACAAACGATACGGCGCATCTGATTTCTCAGATACGGCGTATTGCGTTTAATTTTTATAAAATACAACGCGTTTAATAAATTCGAGTACGGCGCATCTTTCCCAAGATATGGCGTATTCTGTTTTTAATAAAAAAAATTTCTAAACTTTGACGCCATATGGCGCATCTGTTTTAACAGATACGGCGTATTTAATTTTTGAAATTAAAAACAGTTTTCGAATTATTAAACAAATACAACGCATCGATCTCTATCGATACGGCGCATCTGCTAAATCAAAAATCCTTTATTTTGAAACGTAACGAAAATACGGCGCATTAGCTTTTGTTAATACGACTCGTTTAATTTAATAAATATAGTTGATTTTTGATATTCACTTTGATCGTTCCGCTACTCTCGTGCACAAGTTGTTTAATTTCAGGATAAATGATGGCTTAAGCATCGCCATGGAAGATTACATTCTGAGCCAAACCAAGAGACAACAGCTGGAGTGATCAAACCATTGACGACTGGAAGGCTGTAATAAGACGACTAAGAGTGGAGGAAAACTCAGTACTGGTAACACTGAGTGTTTTAAATTCTTGAAAGGTATCCTCTACAATAATTCACCTAGCCTAAAGGAGAATTCTCTTCAATATAATCTAAATTTTATTATCCGTATAATACATCTGACTCAACTTATAATCTTAATTTTTTAAGCTTAAAAGCGACATTTGTTCCTAAACTCGGAATAAATCGTTATCCACTAAACAATAAGATTATAATCATTAATAAAACGTTTATGCCTATTGCTCTTATCTTGAATTTATTTATATCATATGGTATACCGTTTTACCCCAATTTGATGCATAAGGAAAAGTGTTGCGGAGGCCAAGGTACGTTTCTTATTTAAATTTTGTTCACTGGCACAACAATACAGCACATCCTAGTATTCTATGCGCCGTATCTTTAACTAATTAAAACTCATTGACCAGTCAACGAACTTAAATAGATACGGCGCATTACAATTTTTCTATACGGCGCATCGTTTTGCCCTATAAATACGAAGGAGATGCGCCAGATTTAATCACTTTCCCAAATTCAGACACACTAACACACACTAAAATACGAAGGACAAGCTATTTATTTTATTTTATTTTATTTTTATTCCAGGCTCGATACGGCGTATTTTCTTCCATAAGATATGGCGTATCGACTGACCTGATGATTTACAGTTTTAATTTTTTGTTTTTATTTTTACTAACTACTAATGTATTATGCAAGTTTGAACATTCTTAACTCAGGTGTGTTAAAGTGTAAAAGGTATTATAGATTCCTACATTTTTGTGGATGCATCATTTATAAAGCTTAAACGTTCTCATCCACAAGAAGTTGATTTTTGCTCTTATACGAATAATGGAGGATCATACCGAGCAAATCTCAGGGGAGTTTTTTCTGTTCTAATTCTTTTATTTTCCAGTTTTTAACCTTTGACACAAACAACGAGGACGTTGTTTAACTTAAGTGGGGGGATGGAGAATTAGAACACTTACTTGTCCTAAACGTTTTCAAAATATGCTTAAAAATGCGCTTAATATATCAAAATTTAAAATTTTTAGCATGTTTTTGTTTAAAGTCTAAATTACATAACCGCACACATAACTCTATTCTTTCAAAAATATCAAAACTTTAGTGTGCCGGTGACTTGTAAACTTTAGAACTTGGCTTGTATACTATTCGAGACCACCATAATAAGTATTATTTATATAATTGGAATGACTTGTCTAAATTGGTAAATTTCTAGGATTACACCAAATAGCCTTTATATGTTATGTGATATTAACTAACTACACTGGTTAGTTAACCCCCGTATAAACCCTTTGTTACTCTCACTTTTAGAGTAAGATACCCCTAGAAAAACACTCAGAGCCATTCCTTTCGTTTCTTACACCTTTGTTATAATGTTTCGTTACACCCTTACACCTTAGCCTACCCTGTAGATTAAAATCCGTGGTTAATTGCTTTAGGCAAAGTGTGTTTCCTTACATTACCTGTGTTCGCGTGCGTAATTCATTATCTTTGGTTAGTTTGGAAATTGCACAATGCAATTGGTATGAAAGTAAATATTGTCCAACTTTGAGTTTATTTTTCGTGTGTTTACTACTTTCACTATTACAGTTATTTCTGAAAGTATGAAAAGTATGAAAAAAATTATCCGGATGTGGAGACAAATTATCTACATGGAATTGGTCGAAGTTTGGCCATGTACAACGGGAGTTAAAACAAAAAACAGCTCGGTTGGAGAAGCTTCAAATTAACCAATATACTGATACTAGTGCAGGTGAGTCCAAACTTCAAGGTGAGATAAAGGAATTGCTAATCCGAGAGGAGATATTATGGCGCCAACGTAGTAGAGTTCAATGGCTTAAGGAAGGGGATAGGAACACCCGATTCTTTCATTTTAAAGCGTCAAAGAGGAGAAGAGGAAACAAGATTAGTAGACTAAGAGACGAAGTCGGAAATTGGGTAGTAGATGATGAAGGATTGGGAAATCTTGTATCAAACTATTTTGAAGCCTTGTTCACTACTTCTCAACCATCAGAATGTGATGATGTTGCCCGCGCTCTTGAAGTACAAATCTCAGACGAAGAAGCATTAAGTCTTGAAAAGCCGATTTCATCAGCAGAAGTCCATGGGGCACTTATGCAAATGGCACCATTAAAGGCTCCAGGACCAGATGGTATGCCAGCTATCTTCTATCAGAAATTTTGGTCAGCGGTAGGACCTACTGTGGTCTCGGTAGTGTCTACTTTTTTCAGAACCGGTAACATGCCTCGCAATCTAAACCATACTATCATTACCTTGATTCCAAAGACAAGCCATCCAGAGTCCTTAAAAGATATTCGACCAATTAGCCTATGCAATGTGTTATACAAAATCATTTCAAAAGTGTTGGTCAATCGGTTGAAGCCAATTTTACCAAGAATTATCCACGAAATGTAGTCCGCTTTTGTATCAGAAAGAATGATCACTGATAACGCAATCATTGCTTTTGAAGTATTTCACTGGCTAAAGAATAAACGAAATGGTACTAGAGGATCTTTAGCACTTAAGTTAGATATAAGCAAGGCTTATGACAGGGTTGAATGGCCATTTATTTCATCAATCCTCAGAAGAATGAGGTTTCCACCTCACTTTGTTCGCCTGATTATGGCATGTATTTCAACGGTATCTTTCTCGTTCAACATTAATGGCAAAGTTCAAGGACATGTTACCCCTACTAGAGGGTTGCGTCAAGGTGATCCCATATCACCATATCTATTTATCTTATGTGCAGAGGTGCTATCTAGACTGATTAGAAAGGGGTTGGAGATCAAGGCCTTACACGGGATCAAAATATGCAGAAATGCCCCCACCATTAGCCATCTGTTCTTTGCTGATGATAGCTTACTTTTCACTCGTGCTACGCCACAAGAATGTGAATCATTAAAAAACTTCATTGATAAGTATTGTAAAGCATCTGGTCAAGTTGTGAACTATTGATGTGTCTCGCGACTACTAGTTTTAAATTTATAACACGAATTACCGGATAAAGCTAAGAACACACGGGCAAGTATGACCCTTTCGTATGTAGCTAGTTTTGTTTGGTAAGCCGAGGTCGTTCACTGGGATTTGGGTGTTTTCAGTTGTGAAGAATCTATGTAACAATAAGCAATTAAAATGTGGTAATTGGTTGTCACGACCAAAAATACCATATAAGCAACAAGTAACACTAAGAATGATGATTATGTGAATTCAATAAGATTAAAAACAATACTTGTTTGGAATTAGTGTCTATTTCAATGGAGTGAATGGAGTATCGGGTAGATATTTAAGCAATAGCAAACAAAATCAAAGTTCATACAATTCCAATTCAATGGGTGATATCATGAAATTGCATACATCATGGTTTAGTCTAACCCTTTCGGCCTGTTATTATAAACCAATTCATTATAAACCATTTGTTAGAAATATTAGTTTTACCAATTTGTTCATAAGAACCCTTTCGACCTAAACAAATCCATTTAACATGTTTATTCATAGTTGTCAATTATGAAATGCCAAACATATATGCGCATTAACATTTGGAACAAATCATAACAAGAAGTTCTTTCGACCTTATTAACCCGGTTATGATTCATCAACAAGTTATTTAGACATGTTAATATTCAAACAAACTTATAAGCAAACCATAATTCTATATTGCAAAATACCAAACACTCCATATCAATATTCACATGATTCCAAACAAGTATAAATAAAACTAACCACTCATGTCAACCAAAGACATAAACTCATAAATCATATCAATAACAAACATCTTGAAATATAAAAGTAACAAAGTTTACCCAAAGTATGGATTACAATAGGCAAAGGTGAAGGATTATAGCAACCTTCAAGCCTCCAATCAACTACAACTTCTAACCAAGCCGGAAAATCACACCCGAACACTTCGTCAAGCACTTGAGCACTACTTCTGAAAATGGCAGAGGTTTGTGGCCTTTTGGGGTTGATAATAGTTTGTGGAAATTCGTCCTTAAGGTTGGAGGCTAGAATATCACACCCAAAACCATGTCAAAATGGTCTTATTAAAAGGTAGAAGTCACCCTTAGCCAACAAGTAAGTTACTTGGGCACAAAGGGTCATAAAGTAGCAGGTTTAGGAGTTAATAGAGGCACATGATCGGACTTGGGACTTGATGGCACTTAAATAAGCATTAAAAATAACTTGGAGAAGGCAGATTCAGCCATCCGATCGGATACGGGGCAATACCGATCGGATGGATGCAAAAGTTAGCTCCATCCGAATCGGTTGCGGGCTCCTACCGATCGGATGGAGCATTTTGGCCAAAAATGATAAAAACCAAAGTTGTAGATCTTTTCTTTAGCTTTCCGTGGGCGCTTGAATCAACTAAATCCGAGTTCGTATGCTCAAGATATGGCCAAAATGGTGGAGGTGTGTCGGGAACAACGAGGCTTTCATTATTTATTCGTTTGAGCTTCTTTTCTTCATTTCTTTCCTCGTTTTCCCTCTTGTGCTTTATTCTTTGAGTCTTTGGAGTGACAACTTCATGACTTTATCTTCTC
Organism: Artemisia tridentata subsp. tridentata; assembly: GCA_021014915.2. Classification (NCBI taxonomy): domain Eukaryota; kingdom Viridiplantae; phylum Streptophyta; class Magnoliopsida; order Asterales; family Asteraceae; genus Artemisia; species Artemisia tridentata. The sequence goes on from CP139509.1 coordinate 25,436,651, forward strand.
GAATATACTCCAAGAGACTCGCTTTTGTCGGGAATTCTTCGTACATGCATAAATCTTCGTTTATTGATCATTTCTTCGTCTTTTTCTCCGTTTTCTTTGTCGCGAGCTTGCATGAACCTAAAACATAAATTATACTCAATTAAGTACCATAAGTTCATAAAAGTGACCAATATATATGCATAAAATCCACAATAACGCTCCTAAAAACATGTTAGATTTGAGCGTTATCAAATCCCCCACACTTGAACTTTGCTTGCCCTCAAGCAAATCTAAGAAAAGAAAAATTAAAATGCATATCTAAATGACAAAACGAAAAGAAAATTTTAAAAATTTTGAAAACTTTAACGAGGCATCCATCCGATCGGTTTGCACTTCCATCCGATCGGATGGACAATTCGTAGAAACATGCAGCATGCCAGCCGAATCGGATGCTCTCACATCCGATCGGTTGGACAGAAAAAAAAATTATTTTATATTTTTTTTATATATATATTTAATAATAAAAGAGAAAATAAGCGAAAAATGAGCGCAAACTCCCCCACACTTAAGGGTTTGCTTGCCCTCAAGCAAATATTAAGAAAAATAAATCCCACATGGTGCATGAAAAATGATTATAAAAATTATGATGCAAATCTACCAAGTACAAGTACAAGATAAGATTCATCATTTTTTAAGCGTTATGGTGAAAAACCGAGATGTATGAAGATTTTCTTGCTTGAGTAACATTTCTAAACACCTCACGAAAAAGAAACGAAGTATAATTCACTCAATCACTCATTTATTTAGGTAGTGGAGTATATATAAGAGAAATCACACTCATTGCTCAGTCATGATCCGTTTATTACCATAGGCTTGTACAAGAAACAAAACTCCACCGACACGGCGTAAGCACAAAGTGTAAACATCTAAAGAGGTCTTTTATTCGGGTTTAAGGCTTAAAGGGTTATATCAGACTTACGTGCAACTATCTTGTGCAAAACATAATAGCTCGCTAACAACGAATTCTTGCATCACCAAATAACGAATGGTCACTAAGGATAACCTTAGATCGCTAACAACGCTACCTAATTCCTCAAAAAATCGGATGGTCACTACATGTCAATACACTTGATAATTTCACAAAGTCAAAAGGGTAAGGATAAGGCATGGGAGTATTTATGAAATTGGTTTTAAAAGAAAAATAAAGTCAAGTCTAATACCCATGTTGCTAGTCACCGAACAAACCGCAAACCCGTAAATGATTATAGTTAACAACTTCCTCTTCTTCACATATCGATCACCAAATATATATGTATATCACGTCTTAGCACATTGGCTAATCGATATCTCAAACATACTTCATCTTCCTTCATCTTCATAATAATATAGCACATTGGCTATAATTGTCATCACACATATTTTTTCTTTCTTTCTTTTTTTTCTGGTTTTTTTTTTTTTTTTTTTTTTTTTTTTTTTTTTTTTTTTTTTTTTTTTTTTTTTTTTACATATATTTTTTTTCAACACCTCGCTTTCATACATCACATCTCCCCCACACTTCGCATAAGCACACCACAAAAATACAAATAAGAAGTATGCATCCTTCGTCTTTGTCGGAATGACACAATCAAATAACGAAGTGTAACCAAACTATTAATTATCAAAAACAATCCAACATACCAAGGAACTAGCAACCAACCATTTAGACTTTGACAAAGGGTAAGGCTAAGGTTTAAAGTGTAAAATATTTTTGCTTTTTTTTTTTAGTGGATGTAACAAAAGAAAGGAATGGCTCGGAGGGTGTAACTAAGGGTATCTAGCGCTAAAGATAAACGCTAACAAATGGGTCCATATGGGTGGTTAACTAACCAGTGTAGCTAGCTAATATATCTTTTAGATGTAAACGGAAGGCCATTTGGTTTTATTCCTAAGGTTGCCTCTTTATCACACGAATACACTTATATCACACGAATGCGATCTTACTGCGGTCTGGTAATGATTTACAAGTACAAGTTCTAGAATAAATAAAATCACCGGCACACTCATAGCAAAAGATCAAAGCATAAAAGATGTATGCTATATATATAGAACAGGCTCAAATCCTCACAATTTAGTGGTAAGGGCTATAATATGTGCTAGCAAATGTTATCGATCCCAGAATGGATTGCAATATTAATCGGGACACATCTCGAATTTTTCAAAATTACATATTTCACCAGTGGAATGATCCAGTTATTCTAATATATTATCCTAAAAGCGTGAAAACAATTAGATCACAAGGGCAAACAAGTATACAAAATTTTAAATTGGCCCAAAAATTATAAATTTGAAAAGCAGTTTCGTTTTTCTACTATCTAACTTTCCCCCACACTTAAGTTAAGCATTATACTCATTGTGAAAAATAAACTTCAAAGCATGTAAAATAGGGAAAATAAATGAGTAAATAAATAATCCAAGAGAAACGAAACTTCCCGGGCCAAGAAATCATGATCGAACTCCATATGATAAGGTGCTAAGCAAATGCTAGCATAAGCTTGTGAGATCAATCAATTTCTCTTCCACAAAACATCTCCACACCAAGTATAGTATCACCAATAATCCAATCTCCAAGAGCTTATTAAATCTGCAAAAATAAACTAAACTACAAAAAACGCGTAAAATCCTAAAACTCACTTTCGTAGGCATCACGGTTGCATTTAGCGTATGCAACAAGCCTTTTAAACCCCTCGGTGGCCCGAGTGGACGAGTGAAGTCTCGTGAGGGTTTCCAGTGAACATACCCACAAAGTTCAAAACAAATTTTTTTTTTTTTAAAGAAACAAGTTTTACTTAAAACGTAATGAACACGAAAATAAACACAAGTAAATAAAACACACAAACACATATGTACACAATAATATATTAGCATGTAGCACCCCCACACTTAAGATTTTCCAAGTTTTGAAAAGAATTTCTGCAAAAAGGGTGTACATGTTTATTTAAAACAGAAATAAGCAAATAAACAAGTAAAAGCTCGGGTTGCCTCCCGAGAAGCGCTTAATTTATTACTGAGTCATTAGCTAGACTCTTCCCCGGATTAGGATTCTTTGATGATACGGTTCAAATGGGGAATTTCAGTTCTTAAACGTTGAGGGTATGGGATCTTTGGTATGTACTTCTCAAGTGACGGAAATTCTTTTGATTTGACCACGTGATAATCCCTTTTCGTTATCTTGAACGCTTGATCGATTTTATTAAAAACGAAGTCATGTGGCGAATCTTTTGGATTTTTCTGAGGTTCATCAGACTTTACACTCCTCGTGAATGTGTAATTCACGTTTTCAATAGGATTTGGAGAAGGTGGATCAGTCCTACCGTTTTGTTTTGAAGAAACTGGATTTTGTTGATTAGACCACTTGACTAGCTTTCTTTCCAATTCTCCACTCCTGTAGGGTATCTTTGACACTCCTTTTTCATCCTTTTCAATCTCTTTCTCTTTCAAGACTTCATTTCCAACGCCTCCAGTTGCATTGAATTCATCATGTGTAAACATCTTCTCTCTTACTAAGGGTTCAGTGGTTAGGATATGCTCGGTGCAATCCTTAAGAAAAGGTGACACGGTTGGTGAATTAGACATGATTTGGTTTGGGTTAGGCATGGTTGGAATGGGTTCCTCAATAACTTCAACATCACCCTTATCATTCTCGTTTCGGATTGATGGTGGTTTGTAGACAAATTCATGTCTTGGATTGGAATTTGTTGTATGAAGAAGTGATTCGGTACAATGGACTTCTTGCTTATCACCCAACTTCTTTTCCACCACATGGTTCTTCATATTCTCATTTGCCTCCATCCATTCTATCATCTCCTCCGGTGAGGTTTTGGAATATTGTGATGGATGTGGCATTTCATCTTGTAGTAGGAAGTGAGGATGGGAACGGTTTGGGTGGTGGATTGGATAGGAGTACGAATTTCTGGAATTTTGATTGTGATATCCGTCGTGATATCTTGCTTCATTAGGTTCAAACATCAGCATGTCATCATCCGTGTGGTAATCTGAAGCATTGTCATCTTCATCGTATCTACGAGCATCTCGTATCTCCTTCAGCTCTTTCCTTATATTCTTGAATTCATTGTCCATATGTCTAGCTAGAGCTTCCAATTTCTCCATCAATAAGGAATGATCGGAATTGACGTTACTTCCACCGGCGGAAACAACGGTTTTTGGTTTTGGCACGATTAGAGAATTTTCCGAAAAATCGAGCTTGAGTTGGACCTTGTCCTCGAGAAGTTTGAATGCTTCATTGGGGGTTTTGTAGAGGAAAATTCCTCCAGCGTCGAGAATTCCTTGAGTTGGATCGTCTAAACCATGATAGAATGTTTGAATTATCTCTCATTTGGTTAGACCGTGTCCATAACAAGTGTGAAGCATATTTTTCATTCGGAGCCAAGCATCAACTAGAGTTTCGTGATCGACTTGGTGAAAGTTATGAATTTCATTCAAGAGACGTTTAAATTTAGCAGGAGAAAAGTATCGACTAATAAAAGCTTTTCTCATGTCTTCCCACGTAGTAATTGTTCCTTCATTTAATTCGTTCAACCAAATCTTGGCTTCTCCAGTTAATGAGAAAGGAAAAGTCCTCAATTTAATCGCTTCGTCTTGATTTTCACCATATTGGAATAGGTTACTAATCTCAAGAAAATCAGTGATGTGTTGGTGAGGATCGGACCGGATTCTCCCATCAAATTGATTCTCGCGAATCATCTGTATGTGGGTACCCTTGATATGGAAATTGTTGGAAAGAGGGCGTTGAATAATAGCAGAACTAGGCGTTGGTGCAACGGTCCTAGTGCTTGACCACATGGGTTGGTCATCGGGATCAACAATGATAACGGGTGGGGAATCGGGTGGAGTTTCGACTTTCTCCTCAAATATGTTGAGTTTTGTTACAACGACAAGTTCCTCGATGAACGGTTGTTTGGTGTAAGGTTCGGGTGACTTGATTTCGATAAAAGGTTCAAATGAATTGATCTTAGAAAAAGGCTCGGATGACTCGATCTCGGGGGTACATTTGGTGTATTATCGGGTTTACGAGTCTTCTTTTTGAACTTACGTTTAAGTTCGTGAAGTGGACCAACGATTTGTTTACCCCAAGAACGCGGGTTTATACAAACCCGGAGCGATTTGCAAAAGGTCATTGAGAATTACGAATAAAAAGTGAAAAATAAAAACATAATTAAAATGAACATTAAGAAAATCTTTTTGTATTTTTTTTTAAGATGATGTAAATAAAAAATAAACTATCTACTTTTAGAAAAAGGCGACTATTATTTATTATTATTAGCTACTACAAGAAAACTTTGAAAAATAAACTAGTTATGACTCTTTTTTTTTTAAAGATGTTTAAACAAATATAACTAAATAAAACTTGTAAAAGAAATCTACGGAAAAAGAAACAAAACTAGAAATCAAAAGAAAGAAGAAAAACAAATAAACAAAACTTAGAAAGCAAGAAATTTTTTTGTTGGTTTCTGAACAGGACGGTTCAACCGATCGGCATAGGCTTCCAGCCGATCAGTTGGAGGACTTTTGTTGGGCGAAACGGTCTAGCCGAATCGGATACGAGCTCGTACCGATCGGTTAGATGAAATTTTGGGCTATCCGATCGGATAGCAGGTTGTACCGATCGGATGGTCTCCTCGGTAAAAATGATTTGCGGACAACCGATCGGTTAGATGAGAAACCGATCGGATAGAAGGCTCGGATTTTTATTTTTTTTTTCGCAAGCAAAGGCGGCACAACTAGGGAATGATTAAAACACAGATTCAAAGCACACAAAAACACAAACAAATCCCCGGCAACGGCGCCAAAAACTTGATGTGTCTCGCGACTACTAGTTTTAAATTTATAACACGAATTACCGGATAAAGCTAAGAACACACGGGCAAGTATGACCCTTTCGTATGTAGCTAGTTTTGTTTGGTAAGCCGAGGTCGTTCACTGGGATTTGGGTGTTTTCAGTTGTGAAGAATCTATGTAACAATAAGCAATTAAAAGGTGGTAATTGGTTGTCACGACCAAAAATACCATATAAGCAACAAGTAACACTAAGAATGATGATTATGTGAATTCAATAAGATTAAAAACAATACTTGTTTGGAATTAGTGTCTATTTCAATGGAGTGAATGGAGTATCGGGTAGATATTTAAGCAATAGCAAACAAAATCAAAGTTCATACAATTCCAATTCAATGGGTGATATCATGAAATTGCATACATCATGGTTTAGTCTAACCCTTTCGGCCTGTTATTATAAACCAATTCATTATAAACCATTTGTTAGAAATATTAATTTTACCAATTTGTTCATAAGAACCCTTTCGACCTAAACAAATCCATTTAACATGTTTATTCATAGTTGTCAATTATGAAATGCCAAACATATATGCGCATTAACATTTGGAACAAATCATAACAAGAAGTTCTTTCGACCTTATTAACCCGGTTATGATTCATCAAAAAGTTATTTAGACATGTTAATATTCAAACAAACTTATAAGCAAGACCATAATTCTATATTGCAAAATACCAAACACTCCATATCAATATTCACATGATTCCAAACAAGTATAAATAAAACTAACCACTCATGTCAACCAAAGACATAAACTCATAAATCATATCAATAACAAACATCTTGAAATATAAAAGTAACAAAGTTTACCCAAAGTATGGTTTACAATAGGCAAAGGTGAAGGATTATAGCAACCTTCAAGCCTCCAATCAACTACAACTTCTAACCAAGCCGGAAAATCACACCCGAACACTTCGTCAAGCACTTGAGCACTACTTCTGGAAATGGCAGAGGTTTGTGGCCTTTTGGGGTTGATAATAGTTTGTGGAAATTCGTCCTTAAGGTTGGAGGCTAGAATATCACACCAAAAACCATGTCAAAATGGTCTTATTAATAGGTAGAAGTCACCCTTAGCCAACAAGTAAGTTACTTGGGCACAAAGGGTCATAAAGTAGCAGGTTTAGGAGTTAATAGAGGCACATGATCGGACTTGGGACTTGATGGCACTTAAATAAGCATTAAAAATAACTTGGAAAAGGCAGATTCAGCCATCCGATCGGATACGGGGCAATACCGATCGGATGGATGCAAAAGTTAGCTCCATCCGAATCGGTTGCGGGCTTCTACCGATCGGATGGAGCATTTTGGCCAAAAATGATAAAAACCAAAGTTGTATATCTTTCTCTTAGCTTTCCGTGGGCGCTTGAATCAACTAAATCCGAGTTCGTATGCTCAAGATATGGCCAAAATGGTGGAGGTGTGTCGGGAACAACGAGGCTTTCATTATTTATTCGTTTGAGCTTCTTTTCTTCATTTCTTTCCTCGTTTTCCCTCTTGTGCTTTATTCTTTGAGTCTTTGGAGTGACAACTTCATGACTTTATCTTCTCGAATATACTCCAAGAGACTCGCTTTTGTCGGGAATTCTTCGTACATGCATAAATCTTCGTTTATTGATCATTTCTTCGTCTTTTTCTCCGTTTTCTTTGTCGCGAGCTTGCATGAACCTAAAACATAAATTATACTCAATTAAGTACCATAAGTTCATAAAAGTGACCAATATATATGCATAAAATCCACAATAACGCTCCTAAAAACATGTTAGATTTGAGCGTTATCAACTATGACAAGTCTGAGATAACTTTCAATCCAAACGTTACACATGATACACGAACGAATGTAATGGAGATTTTGGGAGTTCGAGAGGTGACACATCAAAACAAGTATCTGGGTTTGCCTACAATTGTTGGACGATCGAAGAAAATCATTTTCCAAGCTATACTTGATAAAGTCACAAAAAAGGTTACGGGATGGAAAGAGAAGATGTTGTCCACGGGTGGTAAAGAGGTGCTTATTAAATCAGTGGCCCAAGCTATTCCAGTGTACGTTATGAGTATTTTTGAGCTCCCTGATTCGTTGATTGATAATATGCATAAAATTCTAAATGAATTCTGGTGGGGGAACGGAAACAAGAGAAATCCTATACGGTGGACTACTTGGGAGTGACTATGTGTATCAAAATACAAAGGTGGTCTCAGATTTAGGCATCTTGGAATGTTTAATAAAGCGTTGCTTACGAAACAAGGATGGCGACTCATTAAGCATCCAGATTCACTTGTAGCAAAAGTTCTTAAAGCCAAGTATTTCCCTCGTAGTTCTTTTCTGGATGCTAAGGTGGGGTATCGACCGAGTTTTGTTTGGCGGAGCATTTGTTCAGGTATAAATCTTATCAATCAGGGGTCGGCGTGGAACATTGGTAATGGACAATCAGTTGACATGTGGAATGATAAGTAGCTGCCAGGTATGGCCCTACAAGAGATGCGGCCGTCACAGTGTGATTTCCACAAAGTTCGTGATTTGATGGTTGATGATGGAAGCGAATGGGATGTTGTGAGAATCCACACACTTTTTCCTGCTGAAATTGTGAAGCGAATTTTAGCCACACACATTGCATCTCACAGGAATGATTCTCTATATTGGGAAGGCATGGTTCATGGGAATTTTACAGTGGGGGATGCATACAAGAAAGCCCTGGTAAATAGAGGGCCTATAAACAATATGTCCGATCTCGACACTCAAATATGCTCATCTTTGTGGAAGGCATCTATCCCGGCGAAGGTGAAACTATTTATTTGGCGTGCATGGCGTAACTTACTGCCAACAGTTCATAATCTCCAACGCAGACATGTAATTCTTAATGATGATGGCCTTTGTGTGCACTGTAATGATCCTCATGAAGATGTTCTACATGCCCTCTTCCAGTGTGATCGGGTGCGGCAAGTATGGGAAGCAGCTAACTTTATTAATATTTCATCTTCCCAAAATAAAGATAGTGTGAATGATTATTTTGCAATTGTAGTTTCTGATCACTGAAATAAATGGGAGGTGTTCCTAATGATATGTTGGAGCCTTTGGTTAGAACGTAACCGTATTGCACATGGCCAATCGCCTCAGGATAGTGGGTTAATTTGGCAAGGCGCTACACGTCTTCTTCAAGAGTTCCAGGATGCAGCTATGCGAGGTAACGTGCAATCTGGGACAATTGGAGATCTTTTAGTGTCTATTTGGCAGCCTCCTCCTTATAGGTTTGTTAAGATTAATTGTGATGCTGCATGGTTGCCTAGTAATAAGCAAGTTGGTCTCGGGTTTGTTGCAAGAAACTCGAATGGTGAGATTATTTTATCTGGAGCAAAGTACGTAGAGTACTCAGAGTCGGTTCTCATAGCTGAGGCTGAAGCCGTGTGATGGGCTGTCAAAACAGCCAATGAAAAGCATCTAACAAGGATTGAAATAGAGACGAACTCTTTTGTTCTTTATCAATTGTTATTCAATGAAAAACCTCTTCAGCAGATTTCAAGTTTGTGGCAGGACATCAAGGACCTTACCTCTACATTCGAATGTTGTCACTGGACCTTTGTTAAACGAGATGGTAACGCGATTGCTCATAGCATTGCCAGATGGGCTTTAGGAGACAATGTAAATTCTGTAGTTGATGGTCTTGTACATCATGAGTCTAGTGGTTGTACTCTCACTGATACTTCTTGATTTTGGTTGTATGTTATTCTCTTTTATCAAAAAAAAAAAAAAAGAAAAAAAAAAAAGAAAAGAAAAAGAAAAAGAGAAAGTTGGAAGTTTGTTTTAACCAACTTATGTAAAGTTTTGTATTAAGTGGGAGATATCACCACTATTTGTTGTATATTATATTTATGGATTGAATGGGAGTTGGCCGTTATGGGAACGCCAACTAAGGTTATTCTTTGATTAAGATATTGTTGAGTATAATTCGTGTCTACCTAAAGCGTGTGTTTCAAGAGCTAAAGCGTGAGTTATTCAATGATATGAGTCTTATTCATGGGATGGTTGGGAAAGTAATTTACCACACTTAGGATTTTAATTTATTTGTTTTGTTTATTTTTCATTTTACACCAATTTGTATCCCAAATATTATCCATACCCTGTATCATTCTTCATCGAAACCTTTGATTTATTGAGATTAGGGATTTGAGCAATCTTAAGTATCGTAGTCGTGGATTCGGCTATGTATTTATGATTTTGTCGCCCTTTTTGATATAATATTATTGGTGAAGATTACTTGATCCTATCTTTAGCCCATTCGAGTTAAGGATTTGAGCAATTGCAAGTATCGTGTTCGTGGATTCGATCATGTATTTGTAATTTTGTCGCCTTTTCTGGAATGTGAGATCGATAGAGATTAAAAAGAATGATTAACCCTTAACCAATAAACCATTTTTACCGCTTTAGACTTGTTATTCCTTGGCTTTAGTGGGGGATATGCGTATACTTTCCAAGCTTATGATAGAATATTCGTCACGACTAAGCATTAAACGATTTAGAATTGTTTTACATTGAACAATTATTTTGATTTCTACTTCGTTAAGTGTTTGGTTGTGTGATTACGACAAAACGAATACATGCTTAACCTTAAAAATAAATCCTAATATCTTTTAGGATACATTTTCATAAGATTAATTCTAAGGTTTACTTGGGGACAAGTAAAGTTCAAGTGGGGGGATATATGATGAACTCAAATAAGTACATTTTATTATCATCATTTATCCTATTTATTTGACTTGTTTTATTATATTATGTATGAGAATTGGTGCATTAATGTTTACTTTAGTGATTCTCAGGTAAAAACAAGTATTAGGTGAAACTTGGCGATTTTGGACTAATTATGGAGCAAAACAAGCGAAATGTCAAGAGTCTACTAAAGTCAAGAAGATCAAGTTCATTCTGCTCCAAGATACGCCGCAACTTACTTATTACATACGGCGCATCACTATCAAGATTTCACAAATTACAATCCAAGACAGGAAGGACATGCGCCGCATAGAAGAAATGAAGATACGCCGCATCTAAAAGGCGGTGTACGAATATTCCCTGAATATATTAATCTTGGACCCCACGCGAAGTTACGGAGATGCGCCGCATCTACTAATCCTATGTGCTGCATCGACCCCTAGACAGAAACTATAAATACCCCACAAGTCAGACGGATTTAAGTGTTGGAGTGCAGAACAGTACAAAAACCCTAAAGAAGACAGCCGAATTCAGACGACTTAGTAGCACTAGACACACCCAAATCGAAGATACAAGAGCTGTAAGAAGGTCCTGCATGTGTTTAATTCATTAAGTAGTTTTGTTTTATTGTAATAGTACACTTTAATTCATCAGGATTGATGGGCTGATGTCATGTGACTACGGAATAGCATGCGCACCCCTTAAAATTGCTTTCCCATCAATTAAAGTTTATATGTTGATGTCTTTGGTGACTTTTATTAGTACATTGATAACCTCTGTGTCTATTAGTGGCCTGCGCACGTGACTACGGAAGATCGTGTGGCTCCCACGGTTATACTAACCTGATCAATTAGTAAATAACTTTTAGACATAAGTAATCATTAAGGGTTTACTCGCCGATAAGATTAGAGCCAACGAGAAAGATTTAATTACATACACTTCATATAAAATTAGCAATAAAACAAGTGACAAGCTACTTAATTATCAGGACAGGTCTTCTTATTGTCTCAAGTATCTATCTGTGTACGTGTGTGCCAATCGATGATTCGTGCTCTTTAGTTTAGTTTATAGTTTAATTATAACCAAATCGTGGCAGTGTCTCAGGCTGAAACCCCCTTGCGTTGGATTAGATTGTAAAACTAACTTAGGATATTAAAATATTGATTAGATTAACTAGATAATACGTTCCACTCTTAGTGATCGACACTCTACTTACCATTATATTCATACTGACCGGGTACACTGCTCGTTAGGTGTGTGTTATTGATAAGTCGGCTAAATATAAATTTAAAACTTGAGTAGGCATTAATACTGCTAAACCGCAATGACACGCGACACCGCATCAAGTTTTTGGGGCGCGCTGCTGGGGAGTGAATTGTTATTATCTGTTAATTTGGTTAAGTATTTTAATTAGGTTTTTCTTTTTAGATTCTAACCACTAACCGTTGTATATTAGATAGATTACATTCATTGTATAATTTGCATATTTTCTACTTTTGTGTGATTTTTGTTTCTTTGTGTTTTTGTGTTTATTTTTATTATTTTTGTATTTTTGTGCATTCTGCTGTCATTGTATTGTGCTGACACAAACGATACGGCGCATCTGATTTCCCAGATACGGCGTATTGCGTTTGATTTTTATAAAATACAACGCGTTTAATAAATTCGAGTACGGCGCATCTTTCCCAAGATACGGCGTATTCTGTTTTTAATAAGAATTTTTTTCTAAACTTTAACGCCATACGGCGCATCTGTTTATACAGATACGGCGTATTTAATATTTAAATTAAAAACAGTTTTCGAATTATTAAACATAAGCGACGCATCGATCTTTATCGATACGGCGCATCTGCTAAATCAAAAATCCTTTATTTTGAAACGTAACGAAAATACGGCCCATTAGCTTCTGTTAATACGACGCATTTAATTTTAATTGATATAAACGATTTTTGATAATTTAAACAGGATACGGCGCATTCTAATTCATAAGCGGCGTATCTGCTATCTGAATAAAAGTCTGATTAAATTTTAACGTAATAAGATACGGCATATCCAACTTTTTGGATACGGCGCATCGTCTGCAGATATCAGCAACTTTTATTTTTCGTATTCCGTTTTCGTTGTTAATTATCTGATATCATACTTTCTTGAACATACCCTACTGATGATTTTGTGATTGTTTCAGGAAGTGCATGACCAGGAGTTCAACTAAGAACTTGATGATACCTTTCAAAGATCCTGAACGAGCCTTACATTCGCTTAAAAGGCTTTTCCGCACAAAAAACTTTGAAATTTCAAGTTCACTCGAGCTTGATTACTTTTCTGAAGAGGAGGAGAAAGTTGAAACAGAAACAATGACTGAAAACACTACTATGGAGGAATACATGAACAAAACCCGTACCGATTACAGTTCAGGAGTTGCTAGGCCAAAGTTTGATGAAAAGGCAAAGTTTGAGTTGAAGGGTCAGTTTCTCAAGGAGCTAAGAGAGAATGCTTTCAGTGGGACAGAAGTTGAAGATGCCAATGAACATGTTGAAAGAGTCCTAGAGATTGCAGACTTGTTTACCACAGAAGGAGTCTCTGACGATCAAATTATGCTAAGGATCTTTCCAATTTCGCTTAAAGGAGCTGCTAATAAATGGCTAAGGAATGAACCTTCTAGTTCAATCAAAACATGGGAAGATTTGAAGAGCAAATTCCTGAAAAGATATTGTCCACCTACTAAAACTGCTAAAAAAATGGAGGCTATCAACAGTTTCAAGCGAGAGCCTGATGACACTCTTTATCAAGCTTGGGAACGATTTAAAGACTTACTGGTGAAATATCCTCAACACTATCTAACCCCAATGCAGGAGATAATATTGTTCTATCAAGGATTGGACGTGCCTACTAGACAGATTTTGGATGCTAAGGGAGATGTACCTCAAATGAGTGCAGCCAATGCTAGAAAGGCCATCCAAGAAGCTGTTGATCACTCTCAGAAATGGCACGATGGGACCTCTACTAGATCTAAGAGCAGCACTAATTTTGACGGGTTTGCTGCTATTCAAGCTCAATTGGATAAAATGAGTAGAGAGATGAAGAAGCGTGATGAGAAAGTTTATGCTGCCCAAGTTAGATGTGAAATATGCGAAGGACCTCACTATACTAAAGATTTCCCTAAAAAGAATGAAAGTGAGACTTTTGAAGAAGCATACCACACACAATTTGGACAACCATTCCAACCTTCGGGAAGATTTGGGGAAGCTGATCCGGGATACTATCAAAAGAACAACTATAATTCCAATTATCAAGAAAGGAGGCAGACTTTAGATGACACTCTAAAGCATATTATGGCCGATGCTGCTAAAAGACATGAAGAGAACACTGCTATGATCAAAGAAATCCGAGCTTCAACGGACACTATAACAAGAAATCAAGGAGCTTCGATCAAAGCATTGGAACAGCAAATCGGGCAAATGAGCAAGGTTCTTCAAGAAAGGGGATACGGAAGTTTACCTAGCTCACCCGAAACGAACCCAAGAGATCATGTCAAGGCCACAAGCACAACTGAGGAAGTCATGCCTAACACGCCTAGAAGATTGGTGAATGGTAATGATGCTGCAAAGCCCGAATTTTTCTTTAATTCTTCAATCAGTTTAAGGAGGTTACTCAAAGAGAAGGCAAATATTGAAGAGGAGATCAAGGCTACAATGAAAGAAGAGAGCTTTGCAACCGACTTACATGCTTTGCCTCATAAAGAAAAGGACCCAGGAAGTTTTACTTTACCTTGTTCAATTAATAATATGTCTTTCAATAATGCATTAGCTGACTTAGGAGCTAGCGTTAGTGTTATGCCCCTTGGAACATTCACTACCCTAGGACTAGGAAAATTAGCACCAACTAAGCTGCTTATTGAATTGGCTGATAAAACGGTTAAAACAGCCTAAAGGGATTGCTGAAAATGTGCTAGTTAAGATTGAGAAGTTTGTTTTCCCTGTAGACTTTATCATACTAGATATGCCCGAGGATGTTAAGATTCCTTTAATCCTCGGAAGACCTTTCTTGTCTACCGCCCATGCTAAGATTGATGTGTTTAAAAGAAAAATCTCATTAAAAGTAGGGAACAATAAACTAGTCTATAAGTGCCAAGATCCTGTTAAGAGCATAATTAGAGGCGTCTATGTGCTAGGATTAAGAGAACGTATGGACCTCAATCTTGAAGCTAGGTTTATGGGAGAAACCTTGGTAAATAATGAATCACTTGAGACCTATAATGGAGACTACATTGAATTAGATGATCTTAATTTACCATTAGGAATCAATGATCAATTTATGGAGGATTTCGAACCCGAAATTGAAGAAGGAGAAATTGTGGATACACCTAGAATCAATATGATCAACACTAGGAATTATGATGAATTTGAAGGGTATCCTAGTTTCTGTGATTATGGTAGAAGGATCCATGTAGATTGTGCTTATAATTTACAATTTCCTTGCATGATAGGATTTAAACAAGTTAGTGCCAACTTTTTCCCTATTTTACCAATTAATGTAATGTCAAAAGATTTCTATAACTCTATAATGAAAAACAAAATTGAGTATAAAGGGAAAAATGTAGTTGGAATGTTCATGAATGTACCTATTTTTGTTGGAAATTTAACTATTGTTACAGATTTCACCGTGGTGGAAAACATGGATGCCTATCGTGATGTTGAGATGGGTGACGTGATCGTTGGGAAACCATTTTGTAGGGAGATCGAAATTGATGCTAAAAGATTTGAAGGAAAAATCACCTTTCGAAATGGAAGCAACATTATCACTTACATGATGCCTCGTGCTCACCCAAGGTTTAAACATGCCCCTAACAAATTTGGTTATAAATTTACACCATTTCTTTTTGTAGATGAAAATGACGCTGAGAAAGGGATCGAATATCCATACCAAAAGATGAAAGGATTCTACAAAGGTGTACTTGAATTGGGGCCGGAATATGTTCGTGACGAAGTAATTCGCAACTACATCGTGCACGGACATGTGGGGATCAACAGAGCGAAGTAACGAGCTGAACGTGAGTCTAACTTGAAGACTCTGGAATAAAGACAAGTGCTGACCGGGAGACAACCCGGAAAAATTTTACATTCTGTTATCAGTCGAGTCTGTCAGACCTGTAGAAGATACGGCGCAACTGTTTTTGCAGATGCGGCGCATCACCTGCACTGGTCATATCTTATTTTTCTGCATTTTTTATTTTTGACTTTGAAACTTTCTGTCAGTTTATTTAATGCGGCGCATCCCTGGTTAAGGATGCGACGCATCTTTTATTCTGATCCGTATTTATTCCAGGCTCGATACGGCGTATCTTCTTCCATAAGATACGGCGTATCGACTGACCTGATGATTTACAGTTTTCATTTTTTAGTTTTATTTTTACTAACTACTAATGTATTATGCAAGTTTGAACCTTCTTAACTCAGGTGTGTTAAAGTGTAAATGGTATTATAGATTCCTGCATTTTTGTGGATGCATCATTTATGAAGCTTAAACGATTCTCATCCACAAGAAGTTGATTTTTGCTCTTATACGAATAATGGAGGATCATACCGAGCAAGTCTCAGGTGAGTTTTTTCCGTTCTAATTCTTTTATTTTCCAGTTTTTAACCTTTGACACGAACAACGAGAACGTTTTTTTAACTTAAGTGGGGGGATGGAGAATTAGAACACTTACTTGTCCTAAACTTTTTCAAAATATGCTTAAAAATGAGCTTAATATATCAAAATTTAAAATTTTTTAGCATGTTCTTGTTTAAAGTCTAAATTACATAACCGCGCACATAACGCTATTCTTTCAAAAATATTAAAACTTTAGTGTGTCGGTGACTTGTAAACTTTAGAACTTGGCTTGTATACTATTCGAGACCACCATAATAAGTATTATTTATATAATTGGAGTGACTTGTCTAAATTGGTAATTTCTAGGATTACACCAAATAGCCTTTATATGTTATGTGATATTAACTAACTACACTGGTTAGTTAACCCCCGTATAAACCCTTTTGTTACTCTCATTTTTAGAGTAAGATACCCCTAGAAAAACACTCAGAGCCATTCCTTTCGTTTCTTACACCTTTGTTATAATGTTTCATTACACCCTTACACCTTAGCCTACCCTGTAGATTAAAATCCGTGGTTAATTGCTTTAGGCAAAGTGTGTTTCCTTACATTACCTGTGTTCGCGTGCGTAATTCATTATCTTTGGTTAGTTTGGAAATTGCACAATGCAATTGGTATGAAAGTAAATATTGTATAACTTTGAGTTTATTTTTCGTGTGTTTACTACTTTCACTATTACAGTTATTTCTGAAAGTATGAAAAGTATGAAAAAAATTATCCGAAAAAATAGTAAAGGAAAAGTTGTGAAATTTTACACATATATGTTGATGTCAAAAAAAAAAAAAAAAAAAAAAAAAAAGAAGATAAAGTTGGAAGTTTGTTTTAACCAACTTATGTAAAGTTTTGTATTAAGTGGGAGATATCACCACTATTTGTTGTATATTATATTTATGGATTGAATGGGAGTTGGCCGTTATGGGAACGCCAACTAAGGTTATTCTTTGATTAAGATTTTGTTGAGTATAATTCGTGTCTACCTAAAGCGTGTGTTTCAAGTGTTAAAGCGTGAGTTATTCAATGATATGAGTCTTATTCATGGGATGGTTGGGAAAGTAATTTACCACACTTAGGATTTTGATTTATCTGTTTTTTTTATTTTTCATTTTACACCAATTTGTATCCCAAATATTATCCATACCTTGTATCATTCTTCATCCAAACCTTTGATTTATTGAGATTAGGGATTTGAGCAATCTTAAGTATCGTAGTCGTAGATTCGGCTATGTATTTATAATTTTGTCGCTCTTTTTGATATAATATTATTGGTGAAGATTACTTGATCCTATCTTTAGCCCATTCGAGTTAAGGATTTGAGCAATTGCAAGTATCGTGTTCGTGGATTCGATCATGTATTTGTGATTTTGTCGCCTTTTCTGGAATGTGAGATCGATAGAGATTAAAAATAATGATTAACCCTTAACCAACAAACCCTTTTTACCGCTTTAGACTTGTTATTCCTTGGCTTTAGTGGGGGAGATGCGTATACTTGCCAAGCTTATGATAGATTATTCGTCACGACTAAGCACTAAACGATTTAGAATTGTTTTACATTGAACAATTATTTTGATTTCTACTTCGTTAAGTGTTTGGTTGTGTGATTACGACAAAACGAATACATGCTTAACCTTAAAAATAAATCCTAATATCTTTTAGGATACATTTTCATAAGATTAATTCTAAGGTTTACTTGGGGACAAGTAAAGTTCAAGTGGGGGGATATATGATGAACTCAAATAAGTACATTATATTATCATCATTTATCCTATTTATTTGACTTGTTTTATTATATTATGTATGAGAATTGGTGCATTAATGTTTACTTTAGTGATTCTCAGGTAAAAACAAGTATTAGGTGAAACTTGGCGATTTTGGACTAATTATGGAGCAAAACAAGCGAAATGTCAAGAGTCTACTAAAGTCAAGAAGATCAAGTTCATTCTGCTCCAAGATACGCCGCAACTTACTTATTACATACGGCGCATCACTATCAAGATTTCACAGATTACAATTCAAGACAGGAAGGACATGCGCCGCATAGAAGAAATGAAGATACGCCACATCTAAAAGGCGGTGTACGAATATTCCCTGAATATATTAATCTTGGACCCCACACGAAGTTACGGAGATGCGCCGCATCTACTAATCCTATGTGCCGCATCGACCCCCAGACAGAAACTATAAATACCCCACAAGTAAGACGGATTTAAGTGTTGGAGTGCAGAACAGTACAAAAACCCTAAAGAAGACAGCCAAATTCAGACGACTTAGCAGCACTAGACACACCCAAATCAAAGATACAAGAGCTGTAAGAAGGTCCTGCATGTGTTTAATTCATTAAGTAGTTTTGTTTTATTGTAATAGTACACTTTAATTCATCAGGATTGATGGGCTGATGTCATGTGACTACGGAATAGCATGCGCACCCCTTAAAATTGTTTTCCCATCAATTAAAGTTTATATGTTGATGTCTTTGGTGACTTTTATTAGTGCATTGATAACCTCTTTGTCTATTAATGGCCTGCGCACGTGACTACGGAAGATCGTGTGGCTCCCACGGTTATACTAACCTAATCAATTAGTAAATAACTTTAAGACATAAGTAATCATTAAGGGTTTACTCACCGATAAGATTAGAGCCAACGAGAAAGATTTAATTATATACACTTCATATAAAACTAGCAATAAAACAAGTGACAAGCTACTTAATTATCAGGACAGGTCCTCTTATTGTCTCTAGTATCTATCTGTGTACGTGTGTGCTAGTCGCTGATTCTTGCTCTTTAGTTTAGTTTATAGTTTAATTATAACCAAATCGTGCCAGTCTCTCAGGCTGAACCCCTTGCGTTAGATTAGATTGTAAAACTGACTTAGGATATTAAAATACTGATTAGATTAACTAGATAATACGTTCCACTCTTAGTGATCGACATTCTACTTACCATTATATTCATACTGACTGGGTACACTGCTCGTTAGGTGTGTGTGTTATTGATAAGTCGGCTAAATATAAATTTAAAACTTGATTAGGCATTAATACTGCTAAACTGCAACGACACGCGACACCGCATCAGAGGGATATTTCTTTTCACCCTTTCATTAAACTTTTCTTTTTCATTCTTCAACCCCTTCTTTCTCCTTTCTCATTATACTCCTTTTTTCAATCTTACCTAAGTACTTCTAATTCTAAGCTATTGGAATTGTCCTTGGGTAGATCCCTCTAGTTCTGGCGGATCATTGGACATAACCTAACCATAATCACCTTATTACTCCATGATTATCCTAGATTATAGATCACATACCACAAAACCTTTGGAAAATCTCTCAACGTGTTCATGAACAAACACATTTAGTTGACACATTGAGAGTTTTGCATTTTTGAAACACTCCCTCTTCACATGTGCTCATGCATTTTTTGGTATAAATTTGAACATGTTGGGTAGAGTTCGCACATTTTGAAATAATTGACTTTCAAAGAACATGACCTTCGCGAGGCACGCTTACATCACTAGTTAAACTAGCTTGAAATTATTACCCGTCCCGGTCATATTTAATGATCATCTCTCGAATTGGTACATTCTACTCCGACAAGTCCTTTGCGAGACACGTTTACATCACTGGAGAACAAGTTTGAAATTATTACCCGTCCCGGACATGTCTTTTCGATAACAGACATTTAGTTTCGTCAATTCGAGGGTTAAGACTGAGTCTTGAGATTCAAACCACAAAAACTTTGAGATCACATTTTAATCACGTCCTCTCTCTTTTATATATAATTAACACTTAATCTCCCCCTCAAAAATAGCATGAAATGGTCTTTTTGAAAACAGTTGATTAAAATGAAACTTTTTGTGGAGAGACGGACTGATTTTAGCATGAAAACGGAACGTTTTTCTTTTATACTCCCCCTTAAACAGAGCATTTTATTAAACCATTCAGTTTAAAAGCATTTAGGGGTCTTAGAGAGAGTATTTGTGAGCACAAAATTTATAGAAAGACTTTGAAAAATCTTTTTGAAACAATTTTGATTAAGTGCTCATGGTTTTAGCTTTTTGCCATTAACATTGCGAGTCCTGATCGGAAATAATAAGAAGTCATTCAATGTAGCTCGGGTTCCGTACAGAAATGCACGAAAGCCGTTTAGAAATTTGAGAAACGACATGTTTTAGAAAAACATAAAAAATAACTCTCGCTCAAGCATCTGTAAACACCCGTATCATTGTTGAATGACATTTCTAGGTACGTACAGAATATCGATTATACGAGAGACATGTCGTGAGAAGAATATTTTTGGTTTTTTGAGTTTTATATTTTTTATGTCTTTTTGAAATTTTCTATTTTTTATATTTTTGTTTTTGAAAAAGTATATATTTACAAAATTATTTACAAAATATTTACGCAAAATGTTTACTAAAATATTTACATGCGAAGCTTTATGAAGTAAATCAAGAAGATTCGAGAAGACTTTCTAACTCTTCGGGAGTTAGGCTTCGCATTCCAATTCGACTAACTAAGTTATCAAACCGCTCTTTTGGGAGGGCTTTAGTAAATAGATCGGCGAGTTTGTATTCAGTCTTCACGAAAAATAATTCAACCGTACCCTCTTCGACATGTTCCTTTATGAAGTGATAGTGGACTCTAATATGCTTGGTCTTCAGGTGTTGCACTGGATTGCACGAGACGGCTATGGCACTTTTCGAGTCGCAATACAAAGGTATGCGGTCGAAATAAAAACCATAATCTGTGAGTTGTGTCCTCATCCATAGAACTTGGGCACAACACGCAAATAGATACACA
Organism: Artemisia tridentata subsp. tridentata; assembly: GCA_021014915.2. Classification (NCBI taxonomy): domain Eukaryota; kingdom Viridiplantae; phylum Streptophyta; class Magnoliopsida; order Asterales; family Asteraceae; genus Artemisia; species Artemisia tridentata. The sequence goes on from CP139509.1 coordinate 25,457,665, forward strand.
TACTCGGCTTCTGTTGTTGATAAAGCAGTGCAGTCTTGTATCCTTGATGACCAGCCTACTAGCTTGGCAACCTCTTGGAGGTGAAGTTCGGTAGGCCTTGCCTGAAACCGTGCAAGTAAACAAACAACAAAATGAATATCTGGTCGGCTTGCAGTTAAGTACATGAGAGACCCAATCATGCTTCGATATTTCTTCGGATCCATGGGTTTCCTGTATAGGTCGGCACCAATTATGGGTGTAGTGACCATTGGGGTTTGATGCGTGTCGAGTGTCGTTGCCGGGGTGGCATTAGTGATGCCTGCTCAAGTTTTAAATTTATATTTAGCCGACTTATCAATAACACACACACTTAACGAGCAATGTACCCGGTCAGTATGAATATAATGGTAAGTAGAGTGTCGATCACTAAGAGTGGAACGTATTATCTAGTTAATCTAATCAGTATTTTAATATCCTAAATTAGTTTTACAATCTAATCTAACGCAAGGGGGTTTCAGCCTGAGAGACTGCCACGATTTGGTTATAATTAAACAATAAAATAAACTAAAGTGCACGAATTAGCGATTAGCACACACGTACACAGATAGATACTAGAGACTATAAGAAGACATGTCCTGATAATTAAGTAGCTTGTCACTTGTTTTATTGCTAGTTTTATATGAAGTGTATGTAATTAAATCTTTCTCGTTGGCTCTAAGCTTATCGGCGAGAAATCCCTTAATGATTACTTATGTCTAAAAGTTATTACTAATTGATCAGGTTAGTTATAACCGTGGGAGCCAAATTCAATTCCGTAGTCAAATGCGCAGGCCACTAATAAACACAAAGGTTATCAATGCACTTAATAAGTAGACACCAAATACATCAACATATAAACTTTAATTGATGGGAAAGCAATTTTAAAGGGTGCGCATTCTATTCCGTAGTCAAATGACATCAGTCTATCAATCCTGGTGAATTAAAGTTTACTATTACAATAAAACAAAACTACTTAATGAATTAAATACATGCAGGACCATCTTACAGCTCTTGTATCTTCGATTCGGGTGTGTCTAGTGCTGCTACGTCGTCTGATCGGCTGTGTTCTTTAGGGTTTTTGTACTTTTGTGCACTCCAACACTTAAATTCGTCTGACTTGTGGGGTATTTATAGTTTCTGTCTGGGGGTCGATGCGGCGGATAGATTAAGTAGATGCGGCGCATCTCCGTAACTTCCCGTGGGGTCCAAGATTAATATATTCAGGGAATATTCGTACACCCCCTTTTAGATGTGGTGTATCTTTGTTTCTTGTATGCGGCACATGTCCTTCCTGTCTTGGATAGTATCTTGTGAAATCTGGATAGTGATGCGCCGTATATAATAAGAGAGTTGCGGCGCATCTTGGAGCAGAATGAACTTGATCTTCTTGACTTTAGTAGACTCTTGACATTTCGCTTGTTTGGCTCCATAGTTAGTCTAAAATCGCCAAGTTTCACCAAATACTTGTTGTTACCTGAGAATCACTAAAGTAAACATTAATGCACCAATTCTCATACATAATATAATAAAACAAGTCAAATAAATAGGACAAATGATGATAATAAAATGTACTTATTTGAGTTCATCAAATATCCCCCCACTTGAACTTTACTTGTCCTCAAGTAAACCTTAGAATTAATCTTATGAAAATGTATCATAAAAGATATTAGGATTTATTTCTAAGGTTAAGCATGTATTCGTTTTGTCGTAATCACACAACCAAACACTTAACGAAGTAGAAATCAAAATAATTTTTCAATGTAAAACAATTCTAAATCGTTTAGTGCTTAGTCGCGACGAATATTCTATCATAAGCTTGGCAAGTATACGCATCTCCCCCACTAAAGCCAAGGAATAACAAGTCTAAAGCGGTAAAAAGGGTTTGTTGGTTAAGGGTTAATCATTCTTTTTAATCTCTATCGATCTCACATTCCAGAAAAGGCGACAAAATCACAAATACATGATCGAATCCACGAACACGATACTTGCAATTGCTCAAATCCTTAACTCGAATGGGCTAAAGATAGGATCGAGTAATCTTCACCAATAATATTATATCAAAAAGGGCGACATAATCATAAATACATAGCCGAATCCATGACTACGGTACTTAAGATTGCTCAAATCCCTAATCTCAATAAATCAAAGGTTCGGATGAAGAATGATATAGGGTATGGATAATATTTGGGATATAAATTGGTGTAAAATAAAAAATAAACAAAACAGATAAATTAAAATCCTGAGTGTGGTAAATTACTTTCCCAACCATCCCATGAATAAGACTCATATCATTGAATAACTCACGCTTTAACACTTGAAACACACGCTTTAGGTAGACACGAATTATACTCAACAAAATCTTAATCAAAGAATAACCTTAGTTGGCGTTCCCATAACGGCCAACTCCCATTCAATCCATAGATATAGTATACAACAAATAGTGGTGATATCTCCCACTTAATACAAAACTTTACATGAGTTGGTTAAAACAAACTTCCAACTTTTTTTTTCTTTTTTACAAAAAGAAAAAAGAAAAAAGACAACGTATATGTGTAAAATTTCACAACTTTTCCATTACTATTTTTCTGGATAATTTTCTATACTTTTCATACTTTCAGAAATAACTGTAATAGTGAAAGTAGCAAACACACGAAAAATAAACTCAAAGTTATACAATATTTATTTTCATACCAATTGCATTGTGCAATTTCCATACTAACCAAAGATAATGAATTACGCACGCGAACACAGGTAATGTAAGGAAACACACTTTGCCTAAAGCAATTAACCACGGATTTTAATCTATAGGGTAGGCTAAGGTGTAAGGGTGTAACGAAACATTATAACACAGGTGTAAGAAACGAAAATAATGGCTCTGAGTGTTTTTCTAGGGGTATCTTACTCTAAAAATGAGAGTAACAAAAGGGTTTATACGGGGGTTAACTAACCAGTGTAGTTAGTTAATAACACATAACATATAAAGGCTATTTGGTGTAATCCTAGAAATTTACCAATTTTGACAAGTCACTCCAATTATATAAATAATACTTATTATGGTGGTCTCGAATAGTATACAAGCCAAGTTCTAAAATTTACAAGTCACCGACACACTAAAGTTTTAATATTTTTGAAAGAATAGCGTTATGTGTGCGGACATGTAATTTAGACTTTAAACTAAAACATGCTAAAAAATTTTAAATTTTGATATATTAAGCGCATTTTAAGCATATTTTGAAAAAAGTTTAGGACAAGTATGTGTTCTAATTCTCCATCCCCCCACTTAAGTTAAACAACGTCCTCGTTGTTCTTGTCAAAGGTTAAAAATAGGAAAATAAAAGAATTAGAACAGAAAAACTCCCCTGAGATTTGCTCGGTATGATCCTCCATTATTCGTATAGGAGCAAAAAATCAAATTCTTGTGGATGAGAATGTTTAAGCTTCATAAGTGATGCATCCACAACAATGCAGGAATCTATAATACCATTTACACTTTAACACACCTGTGTTAAGAAGGTTCAAACTTGCATAATACATTAGTAGTTATTAAAAATAAAAACTGAAAATCATCAGGTCAGTCGATGCGCCGTATCTTATGGAAGAAGATACGCCGTATCGAGCCTGGAATAAATACGGATCAGAATAAAAGATGCGCCGCATCCTTAACCAGGGATGCGCCGCATTAAATAAACTGACGGAAAGTTTCAAAGTCAAAAATAAAAAATGCAGAAAGATAAAATAAGATATGACCAGTGCAGGTGATGCGCTGCATCTGCAAAAACAGATGCGGCGTATCTTCTGCAGGTCTGACAGACTCGACAGAAATAGAATGTAAAATTTATTCGGGTTGTCTCCCGGTCAGCACTTGTCTTTATTCCAGAGTCTTCAAGTTAGACTCACGTTCAGCTCTTTATTTCGTCCTTATCACGTCCCATCCTTCTTCTTTCATCCGAAAGATGTTCCCGTATATCTCCGCAACATTTTCTTCCGTTCGACTCCATCTAAGATACTTCTTGGCCTTTATCGCAACATATTCCTCATCTGGTCCCAAAGAGTATTTGATGACTTTAATTTTCTCGGTAATTATCACGGGTGGGTCATTATAAGGTATCCCAAGTAGTCGACATTTTCTCTTTTCGAACTCCTCTTCGTCTTTATCAACAAACTTGGAATAAGGATCCTTAAGTAAGTAGTCATCAAGCTCATCAATCAATGACTCATCGTCATTTTCTTCTTTAATCGCCTCCCACTCTCTTTCTAATTCCCATTGTAAGCGTCGATTAAGCCATGTGTAATCATCATGCTTTCTATGCACCTGATGCGTGGTTTTGCAACCTTACAACAGGTTTTACCTCTCGAGGGATCTCAAGAGGCTTACAACCCTACCAGGCAGTGTACCTGACCGATGTAGTATAGTGTAGTGGTAAGTACGGGGGATTGATCGTTCTCCACAGGGAATAGTGTTCGTTAGGTATGAAAGACTACTCTAATTAGGTCTAAGGGTTGAGGAAGATTCTTTTTATGTTTTTATATTTTTATGAAAGCAAGTAAAATCTCGGGTTTGAAGGAGTGGGCGGAATTAGTTGCTAGTCAACTAACCCAAATAACTACAAATGCAAATAAAATAAAATAACAAAAATGAAAATGTTGGTGAAAACTTATGTGTAGAGAAATGTGTTCACTTAGATTTCCTTACTCCCTAACTATCTTTTACCGGTTGATTAGTGTGTATTAGTTGCGTGGATGACGGGTGTATTCCTTAATACCAATCGTGGGGTGGCGTACGTACTTCCCCAACTCTACAAGCTCCTACTTCACTCCTATGTCGAGCCGGCTAGGAAGCTCCTAACATGGGATCACTAGAATTCGCTTGTGCATTAAATACAACCATAAAAACCTTTAGTACGCATTTGGTTCATGTTTCTTAAGACGTTCAAGCAAGTTACCGAATAGGAAGTTAGCCAGTTTTCTTAAGCCTAACATAGATAAACAATCATCCAATACAGCTAATAACACACTAATAACCAATAATCAATAGCTAGGTTTCATAAGATCTAAGCAAACACAAGATAAATCTAGCCTAACATGTTAAACAAAAGACAAGAACAAGATAAAATCAAACAACACATAGACATATTGAATGATTAATTGATAACTTATCTTTCAATGTAACATGGAAGATCTCAAGGCAAAAAGCCTTGAAAAAGATGCTAAAATCGTCTTAGGGTTTTCTCCCAAAAATTCCACACTAAGTTCTCTCCTAATGACAAAGAATTGCAAAACTATATATAGATTTTTACATCTGACGGCGTCACGTTATGGAGTGTGACGCCGTCACCTCGCTGCTTCTAGGGTTCCCGGATGGCCTTCTTGACGCCGTCCCTTTTTAGCTCTCCAAAATCCGTTCTGGCTTATCAAGGCTTGACGCCGTCAGCCCTTGAACGTGACGCCGTCCCTCTTTGAATTAAGCCGTGACGCCCTTGATCAGGTTAAAGCGTAACGCTGTCAGAATTCACATGCAATTTTCACTGGCTTATCATGAGTAAATTTGACATCCACCTTTTCTTGCCAATCCATGACGCCGTCCAGGGTAAAATCTGACGCCGTCAAAGGTAACTTTTAGCCGATTTTAGAGACTTTGTCGTTTTCTTCACTTTTATGCTCCAAAAACGTCCAAAATGCCTCCGTTTCCAGATTTCTCCTCAAAAGTACCTAAAATGACAAAAGGAACGATTTAGGGCAATATTTGATCAAATAAATACGATTTAGGGCTTAAATGACCCCTTAAAAGCGGTACACTTTTCGCTTCATCAAATACCCTTACACTTGAGATTTGCTTGTCCTCAAGCAAATGCGCTTTTATTCTAATCAAAATACAAGTTAGGGGTCATTTAATGCAAACATAAAAGTAATTACAACAAATAATCGTTCCACTTCAATCATAATAAGCACGGAGATTATAAACTAGCACCTCACAAGCAGTGTTTAGATACTCACATCTCTCAAGTGTCATCAAAATAAATCTCATAAATGAAAACGGATAATATCTCTCACTACCTGTCATAGCAAATAGATTACCATAGGCTTGGGAAAGGATCGAAAACCTCCTCCACTAGGCGTAAGCACCAAAGATAAACTATCAAAGAGGGCTTTTACATGGGTTATAACGTTAGGTGTAGGGAAAAGGAAAACACGGTTTTGTTGGATAAAGGATATTTTACTGGTGGCGAGTTTAAGATCTTGATTAATTACATGTACTATACAATGTTGCTAAGCCAAGACTCGACTCAATCTTAAGCTAATGAAAGAAAATAACAAAAACATAAAATAAAAGTGAAACGGGATGGTAGTCCGTATGTTTTTTCTACTTTTCTTTTTCTCATTTTTTTGTATTTTTCTTGATTTTTTTTTTTTTTTTTTTTTTTTTGCATACACTCTTGCCCTACCATCCAAAATAATACATCATAGGAGCATTGCATCCCCTTACACTTGAACTTTTACATAACTTTACAAATAACTATTCTAATGACTCGAATTAAGATAATTGAAAAACTTGGAGTACTTTTAAAATATTTAGCACATATGGGGGTAATAATGTTGTTCTTCCCCATTACTCCATTACACTAGTACTTTACCCATGAGTCCCAATCGTCCCAAAACAATATGTACAAAGATATGACTCGACTTAGCAACCATGTAATCAACTAGATAATTAACTTGGGTTTAAACAAATGTTGTCACAATAATGCACTAAAAATGAGTGCATACAAGGTAGGCTAAGGCGATTTGGGTGTACATTTTAGTGGGGTGTAACAAATTCTTCCTTTAAGTAAAATGCTTAAAGGTCGAAACGAAAAGATAGGCTCTGAGGGGTGTACTAGGGGTATCGTGTACTAAAAATGAGTACAACGCAAAGGGTGTGGGAGAATTACTTGACCAATGTAGCCAAAGTAATTATAACAAAAACACAGGTGTAAAACAATGGGTTAATCCTAATGCCTCTTATCATGTAGTAAATCTAACTACACGAATGTAGTCTCACTTGTGGCCTTCGAATGGTCCTAACGCAAGTTCTAGAATCTAAGTGCTACCGGTACACACATCATAGCATAAATGCTTTTCCTACCAATTCTAGGGGCGAACCTCACATATTTGGGGGTGGAAAATTTTTTAGTGGTACGGTTTTTGTGCTAGTCATATAACTCCTATCCGTGAGACGCTCATTAAGATCAAAGTTTCACTCCTATATGTTGTAAAAAATTTTAAATTTGGCACTAAAATTGCCCTAACAGATATTTATCTCAGTTTTATTACACATCTACTATTAAACAAATAAAAATCAAGCGTAATAGCATTCTCTAATCGTACTTTTACCCTCCCCTTACACTTAAGATGAACATTGTCCCCAATGTTCAAATAACAAGATGTAAAAGCATAAAGTAAAAGAATGAAATCAAATACTCCCCTGATTCGTTCGGTGGATAATGAAGTAACACGGTTAAATCTTCTTCCAAAGTAATGTTGAAGCTCCATGACTAATGCATCGCCATAAGCTTGATTCAAAACATTTCCTTGTCCGAAATAACCTGTTAAACCTGAGAAAACAAACACGAAAACCTGCATAACATCGGCGGGATAAATCTATATATAAGGATATAATGCTTGTGGAATGATAATTTTGCAGATTCCTGGAGATTATAAGTTAGAGATTTAATAAAAACTTTTTATGAAAACAAAACTTTCAAAAATTTTCAGAAAATTAAACCTGACGCCGTCAGGTTATAAACCCTGACGCCGTCAGAAATGACCTGACAAAAATTCTCATTTTAAGTTTCCGGAAAATTTCTGGAAAAACCTTTACCTTACTTCCTGGAAATCCTGCAAAACATCATTATGACTCGATACAAGCATTTGACTCAAACAAATACTAATATGTATGTTAATTTAATATTATTATGATTCATGTTCATATGTGTTCTAATAAACCAATTTAGATTTCCCTTACACTTATCTTTTGCAAAATACCTTTATATGTAGTTAAGACGAAGTTAAAAACAAAATAAAGCATTTTCACAATTTTAGTTTTGAACATGAATCAATACTAATAAAAATTAAACACACATACGGAAACAAATAAAATCAAACAAACAAATAAATAAACACACAAAGCAAATAAAGAAACAATCAAATGAGGCTAGCATGCGATAAATAAAATCAATGTAACAAATGTTTTAAGGCAAACAGATGCCTTCCCTAAATTATTACAGACCATATTGTTTCAACACATACAACCAAATATCAAATTGTTCAAACATCAAAACATCAAATCACATCATCACTGGGGTGGGGGACCTTGGCGATAGTCGTAGCCTGGAGGGAGGTGCCCGTAGTACCCATATGGTGGGTAATCCTGCTCACGACCCGGGAAAGGGTCAATCTGCAGATGTGGGTCCAACTGATCACGTGTAGATAGATGTTGCATCTGACGAACCGTGTGATCATACATCCAGTCGAACTCTCGTCCACCCTGGTCCTCCAAGTATCAACCTGGCCCATCCAGGTCCCCTGGTGAGCCTGCCAATCCCCCTGCTCATGTGCCGGTAGTAATCAGCTGTACCGGCCTCATAACCCTCATGCTGCTGCTGCTGGGGCTCCTCCTCCTCCTCATCATCCTCATCATCATCATCCTCAGCTCCGGCTGGATGATACCACATAAAGGACCCATCATGCATCTCCATAATCACCTCCATCTGCTTCAGGGACCTCTCCTTCACCGTCCTGCATGCATCACCACTCAAATACCTCATGACCTCGGGCCTGAGGACTCCATAAGACTGGGCCAGCCGGGTGATAAACATCCCACCATAAATCCTGTCTCCTTCCCTCTCCCCAACTCCACCATGCATAAAGCTAGCAACCCAAAACGGGATGTTGCAGTAAACATCATTAGAGTAAATGGTGTACAGGTAGAAGAGATCAGAAGCAGTGACACGGATCCCTGATTTGGTGCCACAGTGGTCGAGGTATACACCCCATCCCCAATAGTTTGCCAGAACATGGAACATCTAAAATCATTCTTCATCGACTCCCCACGCAACAACCTATGCATGAACCCTGCCTGAATGGTATCATGCTGATCGTACAACCCAAGTCTCCACCCAAACTCAGTAACCGAACACGTCCTTAGCTCACCCCCCAGCCTGAAATAGATCGTGGTACTGCCTACATCGGTCCTTGCCTCAGCCATGTCAAAATGAAAGGTGGCAAAGAATTCACGTACCAATTCCTCATATACCGGCTCCTGAATTTTAAACAGTCTTTCCCACTGAGGGCCGGTAAACCCATCCGTCTGAAAACTTTGGAGAAAGGTCTGCTCAAGACCTTCTCTCCTCAGAAAGTTCCAATCAACTACGGCCCCATTTTCGACCTTGTGTAGTAGCAGTTGTGCGTATTTGCTTGTAGCAGCATCGTTGTCAAAGACACCCCAACTGAGGACCGTATCCCCAAAGTTCTCTTGTTGAGATCGGGAAGAACTTCCTCGGCTGGGTCTTTGACGCTTACTCATTATCTGGAACAAAGCAGGAGGAACAAAAGTGTTAATATGTGAATTAAAGACTTGGTGGCGCATCAGACAGGTCTGACGCCGTCACGCTTTGATAGGTGACGCCGTCAGATTTGACCAAGTTCAAATCCATAATTACGAGGGAAAAATCAATATTCAAACTTCAGGCTCAATAACCACACACCACTTTTTACAGAAAAATGGGTGATTTGATCATAGGTTATGGTTCAAATTCGTGGCCACCCGATTAGTGAATTGACCCATTTGATTGCTAACAATCACATGCTCTTAATCATTGCTAAAATAACACTAATTAAAGGACATTATGAGTTCTAAGCATGAATCAACCCTAGGGTATCATGAGTAGAGGGCTTTCGAAATTGAAAAATCCTATGAGTAATTGAAACGAAAAGAATGAATAAAAATTACTTACCACGTGGAAATTGGTGACGAAAGTCGGTGAATTTGATCCTGGAAATTCGAAGGTGGGGTTGGAGTGGATATGGTTTGTGGGGTTTGTGATGAAAGTGATGGAATTAAAGTTATTATTGTTGTGCAGACGGGGTGACGGCGTCACGTTCAAATCCTGACGCCGTCAGATCAGCGTTATTTACCACTTTGTGTCAGTTTACAAATGAGCCCCTCGTACTTTAAAGGAGCAGCTAGTCAGGGTCAATAATCCTGATAGCTAGTCTCGTTAACAAGTTCCTCCTGGGTCAAATGTTTTGTTACTGTCACGGGATGTGGTAAAATGTTGAAAAGGGCCGGTTGACGTCACATTCAGGTTCCAATCTCCGTCACGGCAGGTATTCAGGGAGTGTGAGGAGCTTTTACAGGGGGTTTTCGAAATGAGGATGTGCTTTAATTGAGTTCTTCTCACACCTGGCTTAAAGCCAAAAGATCGTTTCCTAGCCTCATGAAAGTTAGGGAGCGTGAAAACCATGCTTCCCACGAAAATGCTACGATCTTGAGAATTCTTTTTCTCGCGAGAGGATCCAAATAGATAAGAGGGTTTTAAAAGTGAAGGCTCGGGGAGAGGGGTTTCATCATCCCATTCGTTGTATGGTTCATTAGGGACCGGGAGTTCAAAGATCTTCTCGATCTTTTTGTGTGAGGCTTCTTCCCTAATTTTCTCCTTTATTCTCACAATAAACTTTCCTGCTAGTTCCATGAACATATCTTGGGTGTTTTTCAAGTGAGTCTCTAATTCCTGGATCCGCCTTTCTTGGTTGTTCACGAAAGTTAGCATTATCCCTTCAAACTCATCTTGTCGTGAGAATTGATGAAACGTATGTTTACCAATTGTGTTCACGCACTCATCGGGATTTTCATCAGCCGTAGGTGTCTCAGCTTTCATTAAGCTCTCAACCTGCCTTTTTATGTTTTCGAACAGCTGTTCTTGGGTTGCACTCATGCAATTTAAAATCCCTTCTTCCGAGAACGTTGAGTCATTCCATTCTTCCTCTTCGTATTGTGCTAAGTCCTCAATGACTTCCCAGCACTTATCGACACTGAGCCTGCTCAATCTCCCATTGGCGGCGTAATCTATGGCTCTTCTAGTTTGATGATTGACACCATCATAGAAGATTTGGATTTGTAGCCAAGGATCCATGCCATGGTGAGGGACCTTTCGGAGTAAGTCCTTGAATCGAGTCCATGCCTCGTAGAGAGTTTCGCCTTGACGTTGTTGGAACATCAAGATATCATTCCTTAGCTTGGTAGTTCTTCCTGGTGGGAAAAACTGAGCAAGGAACCGAGTGGTGAGATCATCCCAAGAGGTGATGGATCCTGCGGGTTGACGTTCTAGCCACTGACTAGCTTGGTCCCGCAAAGAGAATTGAAAGAGACGCAATCGGGTCGTCTCTCGAGTGGCAACATCAAGGTCTATAGAATCAACGATTTTAAGAAAGTCCTTGAGGTGTTGATTAGGATCTTCAGAACGAAGTCCATGGAATGCGCATCCGCTTTGCACCAACCGGATGGTGTCGGATCGCAAGGGTGTGACATTGGCTCCTTGAGTGAGCTCAATGGTGTTTCGATAGCCATGGTGGCTAGGACGGGAATACTCTCCTAAGGTACGGGCTCTAGGAGGTGGTGGTGGTTGTTGTGGGATGTTGGGATCAAGGATATTACCATCTTCCATGATGTCGAATGGTAATGGTTACGAACAAAGAAACGAAGAAAATAGATAGACTAAAGAAGATCTAGAAAAAGAAAATAAAAAATCTCACTAGAAAGGAATCTAGTGAGTAGACCTATAAAGTAAAAATTCAACCTAAACAATAACTATTCCCCGGCAGCGGCGCCAAAAACTTGATGCGTGGTTTTGCAACCTTACAACAGGTTTTACCTCTCGAGGGATCTCAAGAGGCTTACAACCCCACCAGGCAGTGTACCTGACCGATGTAGTATAGTGTAGTGGTAAGTACGGGGGATTGATCGTTCTCCACAGGGAATAGTGTTCGTTAGGTATGAAAGACTACTCTAATTAGGTCTAAGGGTTGAGGAAGATTCTTTTTATGTTTTTATATTTTTATGAAAGCAAGTAAAATCTCGGGTTTGAAGGAGTGGGCGGAATTAGTTGCTAGTCAACTAACCCAAATAACTACAAATGCAAATAAAATAAAATAACAAAAATAAAAATGTTGGTGAAAACTTATGTGTAGAGAAATGTGTTCACTTAGATTTCCTTACTCCCTAACTATCTTTTACCGGTTGATTAGTGTGTATTAGTTGCGTGGATGACGGGTGTATTCCTTAATACCAATCGTGGGGTGGCGTACGTACTTCCCCAACTCTACAAGCTCCTACTTCACTCCTATGTCGAGCCGGCTAGGAAGCTCCTAACATGGGATCACTAGAATTCGCTTGTGCATTAAATACAACCATAAAAACCTTTAGTACGCATTTGGTTCATGTTTCTTAAGACGTTCAAGCAAGTTACCGAATAGGAAGTTAGCCAGTTTTCTTAAGCCTAACATAGATAAACAATCATCCAATACAGCTAATAACACACTAATAACCAATAATCAATAGCTAGGTTTCATTAGATCTAAGCAAACACAAGATAAATCTAGCCTAACATGTTAAACAAAAGACAAGAACAAGATAAAATCAAACAACACATAGACATATTGAATGATTAATTGATAACTTATCTTTCAATGTATCATGGAAGATCTCAAGGCAAAAAGCCTTGAAAAAGATGCTAAAATCGTCTTAGGGTTTTCTCCCAAAAATTCCACACTAAGTTCTCTCCTAATGACAAAGAATTGCAAAACTATATATAGATTTTTACATCTGACGGCGTCACGTTATGGAGTGTGACGCTGTCACCTCGCCGCTTCTAGGGTTCCCGGATGGCCTTCTTGACGCCGTCCCTTTTTAGCTCTCCAAAATCCGTTCTGGCTTATCAAGGCTTGACGCCGTCAGCCCTTGAACGTGACGCCGTCCCTCTTTGAATTAAGCCGTGACGCCCTTGATCAGGTTAAAGCGTGACGCCGTCAGAATTCACATGCAATTTTCACTGGCTTATCATGAGTAAATTTGACATCCACCTTTTCTTGCCAAGCCATGACGCCGTCCAGGGTAAAATCTGACGCCGTCAAAGGTAACTTTTAGCCGATTTTAGAGACTTTGTCGTTTTCTTCACTTTTATGCTCCAAAAACGTCCAAAATGCCTCCGTTTCCAGATTTCTCCTCAAAAGTACCTAAAATGACAAAAGGAACGATTTAGGGCAATATTTGATCAAATAAATACGATTTAGGGCTTAAATGACCCCTTAAAAGCGGTACACTTTTCGCTTCATCAGCACCCATTCCCAGAAAGTAGTGTTCGATGCTCCCTTTAGTTCTTTCAAGTACTTGATCCGTGCTTTTTCTTGCAAAGCCTCTGCCTTATGGGCAGTCTTCAACTTTTTCATACCAATCATCGTCTTCAAAGCATACATCGTTTCCAACCCGTTTCATCCCAATTATGCTTCCTCCATTACAGGTTCCGTCATTCTTATAATCACAGGTTGGCCATTTACTACTTCCATCCTTGAAACAAAAAGGTTTACAAGTGTGATTAATATGCTCAAATTTCCATGGTTTATCCCACACCCATGGTATTTGGTCATTCCATTCATAGTGCCAGGTGTTTTTGAACTCATCATAAGTTTTGAATCCCGGTAGGTCTCTAGTTAGCAAATCAGCATCGATTTGAAGAAGGTAATTAAATTCCTTGAATTGTTTGCACAAGGGTGTCTCATAATTTAGCAAATCAGTGTCAATGCTGAACAGTTCTTCAATACCTTCCTTGATTGTTGAATCGTCATGTGATGATCCATCGTTGCTTCCTACCTCCTCATCTTCCCCTCTCATCCAATATACCCATAACACATCTTTAGTGGCTCGATCCATGCTCTCATGGTTATTGAACTTACTAGCTAACCAATCTGAAAAATCAACATTGTTAGGATCATGGTTAACGTCAAAGCTAGTATCACTAATCATTTTCCTTCTTATCTCCATGAACTCGTTAAATTGTGCTTTAAAACTCCGTGTCAACCATGAGGTCACAATCCGTTTGACTTCATTTACAGGAGCAAATTTAGGATCACCGAATTTAAGTTCAATCCATTCTTCTAAGGAGATGTCCATCAACCTTACCAACCTGCCATGAAATAGTATCTCCGATACAGCATAAATTCTTTCATCTTCCAGATAGTTCTCATCTAATCCCCAGTACTGTTCGGAATAAGGCATGTAAGAAATTTGTATAGGTTGGGTATTGTCTCCACCATAGCTTTTGTTGCTTGAGTTCATGTATTCAATTTGGAATTTCCCATCTTTCTCTTCGATAGTAGTCCAAGTCAATCCCTTAGATTCAATGATGGGCCATAAGAGTGACAATTCATCTTCAGTGTAGCTCATTAGTATATCATAATAGAATATCCCATCTTCAATATTGCATAAGCGTTTGAATTCCTTATAAGTAGCTTCAAGAAGGGTCTCCCAAGAAAATAAATCGGTATCAATTGTGAGTACATTGAAGTTGACATCTTCATAAACATCCACTGAGTAGCAGGGCATGTTGGTATGAGATACGGGTTTGAGTAAAGCATCAATAGTAGGTAGGTTGCAAGTAATAGCATCGAAATTATCGAATGAGTCCGAGAGCAAGAGTTCCTTCCAATTCTGAGCTTTTAGTAATGTTCAATGCTGGGAACTTGCTCAAGCTAACCTCATAATTATCACACTCGTCATCACTTTCCAGAATTAACGGCTTTTTGGTGCGGGAATTTTCATTGTGCTTATCATTCATAAGTTCCTTAGCAAAATATACGTTCATTGACATATCTCCCATAGCAAAATCTGTCATCATAGGTAAAATCATCAGTAGGATTTGTTCGCTAGGAGAGAAATTAATGAATTTAAAAACGAATATAAGGAACAAAAAGTGCTGATATCTGCAGACGATGCGTCGTATCCAGAAAGTAGGATACGCCGTATCTTAATACGTTAAAATATAATCAGACTTTTACTCAGATAGCGGATACGCCGCTTATGAATTAGAATGCGCCGTATCTTTTTAAATTATCAAAAATCGTTTATATTAATTAAAATTAAATGCGTCGTATTAACAGAAGTTAATGCGCCGTATTTTCGTTACGTTTCAAAATAAAGGATTTTTGATTTAGTAGATGCGCCGTATCGATAGAAATCGATGCGTCGTATCTGTTTAATAATTCGAAAACTGTTTTTAATTTAATTATTAAATACGTCGTATCTGTTAAAACAGATGCGCCGTATGGCGTTAAAGTTTAGAAAAATTTCTTATTAAAAACAGAATGCGCCGTATCGAATTTATTAAATGCGTTGTATTTTATAAAAATTAAACGCAATACGCCGTATCTGGGAAACCAGATGCGCCGTATCGTTTATGTTTGCACAATACAACGACAGCAGAATGCACAAAAATACAAAAATAATAAAAACAAAAAATAAACACAAAAATCACACAAAAACAGAAAATATGCAAATTATACAATGAATGCAAACTATCTAATATACAACGGGTTAGTGGTTAAAATCTAAAAAGAAAAACTAATTAAAATACTTAATCAAATTAACAGATAATAACAATTCACTCCCCGGCAACGGCGCCAAAAACTTGATGCGTGTCGCGTGTCATTGCCGGGGTGGCATTAGTGATGCCTGATCAAGTTTTAGATTTATATTTAGCCGACTTATCAATAACACACACACGTAACGAGCAGTGTACCCAGTCAGTATGAATATAATGGTAAGTAGAGTGTCGATCACTAAGAGTGGAACGTATTATCTAGTTAATCTAATCAGTATTTTAATATCCTAAATTAGTTTTACAATCTAATCTAACGCAAGGAGGTTTCAGCCTGAGAGACTGCCATGATTTGGTTATAATTAAACAATAAAATAAACTAAAGAGCACGAATAAGCGATTAGCACACACGTATACAGATAGATACTAGAGACTATAAAAAGACCTGTCCTGATAATTAAGTAGCTTGTCACTTGTTTTATTGCTAGTTTTATATGAAGTGTATGTAATCAAATCTTTCTCGTTGGCTCTAAGCTTATCGGCGAGAAATCCCTTAATGATTACTTATGTCTATAAGTTATTACTAATTGATCAGGTTAGTTATAACCGTGGGAGCCACATTCTATTCCGTAGTCAAATGCGTAGGCCACAAATAAACACAGAGGTTATCAATGCACTTAATAAGTAGACACCAAAGACATCAACATATAAACTTTAATTGATGGGAAAGCAATTTTAAAGGGTGCACATTCTATTCCGTAGTCAAATGACACCAGCCTATCAATCCTGATGAATTAAAGTTTACTATTACAATAAAACAAAACTACTTAATGAATTAAATACATGCAGGACCTTCTTACATCTCTTGTATCTTCGATTCGGGTGTGTCTAGTGTTGCTACGTCATCTGAATTCGGCTTTGTTCTTTAGGGTTTTTGTACGTTTGTGCACTCCAACACTTAAATTCGTCTGACTTGTGGGGTATTTATAGTTTCTGTTTGGGGGTCGATGCAGCGCATAGATTAAGTAGATGTGGCGCATCTCCGTAACTTCGCGTGGGGTCCAAGATTAATATATTCAGGGAATATTTGTACACCGCCTTTTAGATGCGGCGTATCTTTGTTTCTTGTATGCGGCGCATGTCCTTCCTGTCTTGGAGAGTATCTTGTGAAATCTGGATAGTGATGCGTCGTATGTAATAAGAGAGTTGCGGCGCATCTTGGAGCAGAATGAACTTGATCTTCTTGACTTTAGTAGACTCTTGACATTTCGCTTGTTTTGCTCCATAGTTTGTCCAAAATCGCCAAGTTTCACCTAATACTTGTTTTTACCTGAGAATCACTAAAGTAAACATTAATGCACCAATTCTCATACATAATATAATAAAACAAGTCAAATAAATAGGACAAATGATGATAATAAAATGTACTTATTTGAGTTCATCAGGGTTCCAACAAAATCACAGTTTTCCATTCCATGTTTTTTCAAGATCTCAATTGTATATTTAGCTTGATTTAGAAAAATTCCACGTGGGGATTGATGAATTTGTAAGCCTAAAAAGAATTTTAATTCACCCATCATGGACATTTCAAATTTGCTTTTCATGAGATTTTCAAAATGTTTTGAATGTTGTGGATTAGTGGACCCAAATATTATGTCGTGCACATAAATCTGAACAATCAAAATGTCTTTTTTGTATTTTCTTGTAAACAATGTTGGATCAATTGTTCCTTTGGTGAAATTATTTGACAACAAGAAAGATGATAACTCGTCATAGCACGCCCGTGGGGCTTGTTTCAAACCATAGATTGCTTTCTTTAGCTTGTAGACGTATTCTGGATGATCTTTGTCAACGAATCCATCTGGCTGACTCACGTACACTTCTTCTTTCAGAGTTCCATTCAAGAATGTCGTCTTGATGTCCATATGATAAACCGTGATGTTCTTGTGAGCCGCATATGCTAAGAAAATCCTGACAGCTTCAAGCCTTGCAACTGGTGCGAATGACTCTTCAAAATCTATCCCTTCTTCTTGTCTGTATCCCTTTGCCACTAGACGAGCTTTGTTGCGAATTACAGTCATCTCTTCATCCTTTTTGTTCTTCCATAACCACTTAAGATCAATGACAAGTTTGTCAATTGGTCTTGGAACTAAATCCCAAGTGTCATGGATTTGAAATTGAAGAAGTTCTTCCTGCATCGCTTCAATCCAGGCATTATCTGCCATTGCTTCTCGAATGTTCTTAGGTTCTATGAGACTGACTGAGCAGACATAGATGCACATGTCGCAATCGGTGTTTAGTTGTTTTCTCGTTTGAATTGGCCTTGAGGGTTCACCAATAACGTGTTCTATTGGATGGTCTTTAGTCCACTGTAACTTTGAAGGGTACCTTGGTTGTAATGAATGTTTGTTAGATGGTTCGAGTATCCTTGAAGATGATTCAGCAGAATCAGTTGCAAATGGGTTTTCGAACACTTCTTGTTCTAACACAGCATCGTTTTGTTCTTCCTCATCAATTCTCGGTAAAACAATCTCAATGAATGGATGTTGTAGAGTACATATAGATGATGTTGAAGGAGATAGTGCGTCAGCTTCGAATGTTGTAGATACATCTTGAGGTGGTGGTGGTGGTGGTGGTTGTTGAGGTTGAGCGGGTGCAGCGGATTGATGTGTAGATGTATCCTTTGAAGCGCCACCAAAATAATCATCATACATAAACTCAAAAAAGTTTTCCAATTCTTGAGGTGTTGGTTTATCTGTTGGAATTGATTGAGTTCCTGGGGGTACGAGTCCTGAACTGATATGTCCAGAAGTTTGACATTGAGGTTCGGGTCCTAATCCGGTATGATTAGAAGCCATCGGGTTAAGCGCGGGTTCTAGAGCGAGTCTCTCAGAAGCCATTTGTGAAATCTCATCAAATTTCACATTCATCGTCTCCATAACCTTCTTCGTTCTCCTGTTATACACCCTGAATGCCCTCGAGTTTTCCGAATAACCAATGAAGATTCCAATATCACCCTTAGCTTTCAACTTCCCCAGATCTTCTCTGTCATTTGTTGGATAACATAAAGCACCAAATACATGTAGGTAAGAGATATCGGGTTTTCTTTTGTTGATTAGTTCATATGGATTTTTATTGAATCTTGGATGGATTAGGGATCGGTTTTGAGTAAAACAAGCAGTAGAGACAGCATCAGCCCATAAGAATAACGGTGCACTGGAATAAATCAGCATTGTGCGAGCAGCTTCCACAAGAGTTCGATTTCTTCTTTCAACTACCCCATTCTGCTGTGGAGTTCTAACAGCTGATGTCTGGTGTGTAATACCAGTTTCTTTAAAGTATGATCGTAGACTCTTGATTTACAAATTCCGTGCCATTGTCAGTTCTTACTATCCTAACTGGAGCTTGAAGTAGAACTTGAATCCACTTCAGAAAGGTGATGATGATGTCAGGTGCTTCATCTTTCGATCTCAAAACATCAACCATGTATATCTTGAATAGTCATCAACAATTACAAGAATATACTTTTTCCCATTTATGCTTTGAACTCTCATTGGGCCACATAAGTCCATATGCAACAAATGTAACCTATCAACCGAACTAGGTACGGGTTTAGGTTTAAATGTTGCTTTCTTGCACTTTCCTAGCTCACAAAATGGACATAGGTATTCTTTGGTGTATTTGAACTTTGGGAGACCGGAGACAATGTTGTCTTTGGCAAGCTTGTTGATCGTGTCAAAGTTCAGATGGGACAAACGTCTATGCCACAACCAGGATTTTGTTTCACCTGCCCTGGTCATGAGACAAATCAGTGATGAAGAGGCCATTTGGTTTATGTCAATAGCATAGAGATTGGAGCCACGATTTCCAATTAAGAGATCATCCCCAACCAAATTCCTAACATAGCAAGTGTTTCTCCTAAATGCAACCTCTAAATTAGCATCACAAAACTGCCCGACTAAGAACAGATTGTGTCCAAACCCTTCGAGATAGTAAACCCAAGTGATCAAGAAATTCCCAAACCGAAGATCTCCATAACCCAGAATAGCTGCAACATGATCATTCTCAAACCGTACAGTCCCCATGAACTGCCACACAAAATTGATCAGCAGCTTCAGATTCTCGGTCATGTGCTTGGAGCAACCCGAGTCGACGATCCAAAGACAAATTTCAATGACTTGCAAAGAACAGATGATTTTGTATATGGAAACCGTTTAACATTTGGTTCCAAGGGGTTAGATGTAACAGGTGAATCACACTTAGAAATGGTTTCCTTAGATGCATTGGGAACTATTTCTACTGTGCCATTCTTAAGTGCAAACATTCTACCCGTTGGTTTCCATGCACAAAACTTAATGTGATCCTTAGGTAATAGGCTGCTAGTGGGTTTCCTAGCTTTTACAATAAGTCTTCGAATATACCTAGACTTAGCCCTAGTTACTGAAGGATTCTTTTTATGTTCAGGCATATCATTCTTTTTCACATTATTAGAAACATTATCATCACAAGCATTTTTAGACAAAGATTTCTTTTGCATTAAACAATCAGAATTATTACATGCATTAGAAACAGGAGCCTTAACATTACAACTAGATGATACATGTTTCTTCTTAGAAAGCGGTAAATTCCTAGGGTGTTCTTCTACTTTCTTGCATGCACTCTCAGAAACATGTGAGACACTAGGTTTCTTGTTGTTGCTCCTAGACTGTCTTTTGCTCCTAGAAGTGCTTTCTAATCCTGTAGAAGGTAAGGCACACTCATTAGAATTTATGGGGTTGTCCTTAGATGTTGTTGTAGCATTCCTATACTCATTTGGATTATCTTTCTTACTTTGGTCTATCGCCTTATATGTTTTAGATGCAGAGGTAGACGCAGTAGTGGGACTAATCCTATAAAGGCCAGGCGCTATTACATTCGATGGTGTGACAACAACTTTCCCTTTCTCTTTCTCACTAGGCAAGGGGGTTAATGGTGCAATACCCTTTGTTTCCTCACCCTTCCCTTTTTGACTTTCGAGTTGAGACTTCAAAAGATCAATTTGAGCTTGCACGTTTTTGTAAGAACGCTCATACGACAATTTGTCATACTTGCATTCTTCCTTTTTTGTATCAAGTTGTTTAAAATATGTAACATTTTGTTTTTCAATCTTGGCAAATGCTTTTTCATATTTTAAAACAATTTCAGAAGTCTCTTCCCGAAGTCTTTCACCATCCTCAACAGAATATGTTTGGTAAATAATAGACATAATATCAGTCGATAGAGCTTCTTCAGAGAGCATGTCATTTTGATGTTCCAAAACCTTTATTCGTTCTAAGTATTCATTTGCTTCCTTCACTAAGGATTTGTGATCCTTAACGAATTATGCAGCTTCTTTTAAAAGATTATTTTCCACATTTTGAACCACCGCATAGATTGCAGCAATATGTGGATTAATTTCTGTTTTAAAAATCTTTTTAATTTCATCCTGAACACCTGGAAACCATTCAAATTTTTGATTGTCTGTTTTGGAAGCCACAATACGTTGAAGTGTTTCAATTCTCTATTTAAGATCCACCAAATATAGTCTAGCTGCACTTGTATCATAAGTGTTTTTAGATGCCATTTGTTGAATGTTAGACAGATGTTTTGAGACAAATATTCGTTTTGCGACAGCCACTGGTTTTTTGAAAAACAGTGGTGACTCTTTTTGAACAAGATGAATCCCAGAAAGTTTGTTAAGTTCATTATAGTCTATGGGTTTTATTTCTCTGTTCATTTGTCGCATTTTGTTTCTGCTCTCTTCTTCAAGCTCAATTGTCTCAACAGAATCATACCCCGCTGGAGGGCCATGGTTATCATTTATAAGCGTACCATCATATAACACATTCTGGTTTTTTCTGAGCCTTTTTGAGATTATAAGGGTTTTCACATCCAATTGCCATTTTCTTTACAGTATGTAAAATCGGGTTTTTATCGTTTATTAACAAATTAACCGTTTGTGTAGGGTGACCCGTTTTTACAAGTAAATCTTCCAACTTTGCAATGGTTTCCTTTTTGTTAGTGATCTCTTTAAGAAGATCTTTTTCACGTTTTGAAAACCTTTCATTCAACTCCTTCTTTTCCTTTTCAAGATTAGAATAAGTTGATTTTTGTTTTGAAAGTTGGGTTGGTTAGTTCAGAAATTTCTTTGTTTAGAGATTTGATTTCCAAATTCAAATTAACATCTAAAGTGTCAAATTTTATTTGCAAACGTTTCTCTCTCAACTCAGAATCTCTTAAACTATCCCCAAGATTTGGCTGACGTTTGTTGTGAAAATCAAAAGCTTTTTCATTATCCTTATAACTCTTAAGCTCAGCGGTCAATTTGCCAATTTTTGTACCATAGCAAAGCCGTCTAACTCGATCCCACATTTCATAGGCAGTTTCACAACTATCTACAACACAAAATATTTCTTGTGGTAAACCGAGTTGGATTAAATGCATTGCCAAGTTATCAGCTTCAATTTGCTTCCAGTCTTCTGGCGTATAATCCTTTTCCTCTTGGATTTTGAATGTTGGTTCGACGGGAGGTTCTGCTGTTGGATTTCCAGCTGTTTCTTCAATCTCACGAGGCTTGAATGGACCTTTCTCGACGGAGTTAACCAAGAGTCTACCTTGTCCATTAGGTTTGCTTCTCATGTATCGAAGCATACGACTCTTCCATGGAAGGTAACCACCTTTTTCTAACATTGGAGGAAGGTTTTCTGAACCGGAGGCATGAATGTCTTGTTGTGTAGTCATCCTTGAAATTTGTGTATGATAAAGTAGATTGAGGATCGTTACAACAAAATAGGAGTTGTTGTTGTTGGAGGTTAAACTTGGTTGATGTTGTGTAGCCTTGGTTTGTTGTTGATGATCGTTGAAGTTGTAAGATATGTAAACGAAACAAATTAAATAACGTTACTAAATTTGATTAGAGTATAATTAAGACAAAGTCAAAAGTTTACAATTTCGACAAAAGTTATGTAAATTACAATTTAGATAAAAACGACAATTTCTATAGAAATTTCAATTTGACCAAAATTTATACAAATTATGGCAAAATATCAATTTAGATAGAAATATATCTAATTTATATAAATTGGTAATTTATATAAAAATCTAACACTCTTATACAAGAGGGTAGATATCCGTTTGTCGAAGTATTTTACACACTTATACAAGTGTAAAAATACCG
This sequence comes from Artemisia tridentata subsp. tridentata, assembly GCA_021014915.2. Taxonomy (NCBI): domain Eukaryota; kingdom Viridiplantae; phylum Streptophyta; class Magnoliopsida; order Asterales; family Asteraceae; genus Artemisia; species Artemisia tridentata. The sequence continues at coordinate 25,480,504 of CP139509.1, forward strand.
AGTTCACTTTTGAGTTGACAAAATTACGTTCGAATCAAATCCTTAAAAGTTATTTAACTTTGAAGTTGTTTATGCCAATTGCGAGGGCCATAAGTGACAAATCCGAAAGTTCCCTAAGGCTGCTGAGAAGACAAGGACCGAAGTTGCCAAAACTGAAAATTGCTCTAAATTGCGAAAGCTAGCTTCAATTGCGAGGCAGACTTGAATTGCGAAACAAGTGTGAATTGCGAAATACCATCCAATTGCGAAACAGAGTTGCAATTCCGAAAGTATGACCAATTGCGAAACTTAGTTGCAATTCCGAAGGTAGTACCAAATGCGAGATCAGGTTCAATTGCGAGACAAGCAGCAATTGCGAAGAGCTGTTGAATGCGAAAGTAGGTTCAATTGCGAGACCTTGGCCAATTGCGAAATTCTTGTCAATTTCGAGAATTATTTGAATTTCGAAAATTATTTGAATTTCGAAAGTCTGCAGCTCAACAACTCTTGTCTTTTTGTGCCCTTTTGTGTCTTTTTCACCTACATGCCCATGCTATTCCCTTACACTCCCATACTCACTGTCACCAACTTCTACCAACTTACTAACTTCCACCAACTCAAATCCAATCAATAATTCACTAAAATAATCAAAGATAATAAAAAAAACAAATCGTGAATTATGTTCTTGAACAAGTGTCGATCTAAACCACTTAGAACAACACAAAAACCTTGATCTTCCAAACCAAGATTCGAGTGAAAGAACTAGAAAGCTTCACAGCCCAAGTCAAATAAACATGAAACAAACACAACTTTCTTGATTTTTGTAAGGATCGATTAGAAGAAAAACACAAATTGTGATTTTTCTAGTGAAAGAAAAATAACAAAGAATGTTTTAATCTTTAGGATCAAACAAAAATAAAGATACTCCTACCTTGAAGTTAGGCTCTTGAAACCACTTGTAGAGGTCGAACCACTCCTTTATCACACAACAACCACGATAAGAACAAGGATTAGATGACTCACAAACACAAGTTAAGAACAAGAGAAGTGTGGATCATATGTTAAAATTTCTAGTCGAATGCTTATTATCTTGGTGAAAGAAATAATACAAAGGACTATGGGTAAACACACACACACACTCTTACAAACTATGAGACATGCTTGAGAATGTGAGAGTGTGTGTGGTTTTGTATGATCGACAGCCACATCAAGGCTTGATGGGCTTTACACTTTTGGTCCATGTGTGGGCTAAGTGTTGCACTACACTTATAAACTTAAGTAACTATCAATACTAATGCCTTAGCCCACTAAACTTAATACATATTACACATGACACTAAAAGTTCTAACTACAAATGACCATCACTTCCTAAATAGCATAAATTAAATGCTAACAAAGTCAAAGTGCTAAATTTGAGATAGAATTCCAAAATCTAATAACGTCTTTGTCATTTCAAAACAATCATGACTCCAAGAGTCAAGACTCAAATGAAAATGTTGTTCTAAGACATCAACTGTTTGAGTATGAGAAATAAATTGATGAAACCATTCAAAACAGAAATGAAACAGTACGTTTCAGCAGAATTTTGGATTCAAAAAATCAAGAACTTCAACACATCATTGTCGATTTGAAAAAGAAACTCAGAGTTTTAGACAAAGCAAAAGTTCACAAGATTGCCCCAGGAATGTATGCAGTAGACAAGGCACTTACCCAAGCATCAAACCAAACCACTAATGCGAATACTTCAACTTCCACAGGATTAGACACCATATCTAAGGCTAGCAGCTCCAAGACCCAAAAGAAACAATAGAGGAGTAAGGAAACCTAGGAATGGATCATCTAAATCTGTAGAAGTTAAAGTTAAAGCAAGTAGGTTGAATAAAACGCATGTAATGTTAGGAATAGAATCAAACTTATCAAAGTCTAGTTCTAGTAATGATGTAACAGACGTTAAATCTATGAATGTTAATGATGATGTTATGGTTGATGCTAGTTGTATCTTTTGTCGTGTTAGTATATTATCTGGTGATCATCAAAAATGCATTGCTAAAACTCTGTTGAATCGCAAAAAGAAATGAACTAGTGGCTCTTCCTCTAGGCTCAAAACTATTGCCAAGTCCATATTAGGGAAACCACCAGTAGTAGTTTCTGAGCAAACCATAGAAGCACCCATAGCCAAACCCAAGACAACCAAATCACCTAGTGCATTTATTAGGAAAAATGTTGAGACTAGTTGGACATGGTGATGAACTCAAATAAGTACATTTTATTATCATCATTTATCCTATTTATTTGACTTGTTTTATTATATTATGTATGAGAATTGGTGCATTAATGTTTACTTTAGTGATTCTCAGGTAAAAACAAGTATTAGGTGAAACTTGGCGATTTTGGACTAATTATGGAGCAAAACAAGCGAAATGTCAAGAGTCTACTGAAATCTACAAGATCAAGTTCATTCTGCACCAGATACGCCGCAACTCACTTCTGACATACGGCATATCACTATCAAGATTTCACAAGATACAATCCAAGATACAGGAAGGACATGCGCCGCATAGAGAAATGAAGATACGCCGCATCTAAAGGCGGTGTACGAATATTCCCTGAATATATTAATCTTGGACCCCACGCGAAGTTAAGGACATGCGTCGCATCTACTAATCCTATGCGCCGTATCGACCCTCAGACAGAAACTATAAATACCCCACAAGTCAGACGAATTTGGTGTTGTGTAGTGTACGGTGCAAAACCCTAAAGAAGACAGCCGAATTCAGACGACTTAGTAGCACTAGACACACCCAAATTGAAGATACATGAGCTGTAAGAAGGTCTTGCATGTGTTTAATTGCATTAAGTAGTTTTGTTTTATTGTAATAGTACACTTTAATTCATCAGGATTGATGGGCTGATATCATGTGACTACGGAATAGCATGCGCACCCCTTAAAATTGCTTTCCCATCAATTAAAGTTTATATGTTGATGTCTTTGGTGACTTTTATTAGTGCATTGATAACCTCTGTGTCTATTAGTGGCCTGCGCATGTGACTACGGAAGATCGTGTGGCTCCCACGGTTATAACTAACCTGATCAATTAGTAAATAAATTTTAGACATAAGAAATCATTAAGGATTTACTCATCGATAAGATTAGAGCCAACGAGAAACATTTAATTACATACACTTCATTGAAAACTAGCAATAAAACAAGTGACAAGCTACTTAATTATCAGGACAGGTCTTCTTATTGTCTCTAGTATCTATCTGTGTACGTGTGTGCTAATCGCTGATTCGTGCACTTTAGTTTATTTTATTGTTTAATTATAACCAAATCGTGGCAGTCTCTCAGGCTGAAACCCCCTTGCGTTAGATTAGATTGTAAAACTAATTTAGGATATTAAAATACTGATTAGATTAACTAGATAATACGTTCCACTCTTAGTGATCGACATTCTACTTACCATTATATTCATACTGACCGGGTACACTGCTCGTTAGGTGTGTGTGTTATTGGTAAGTCGGCTAAATATAAATTTAAAACTTGATTAGGCATTAATACTGCTAAACCGCAATGACACGCGACACACCGCATCACATGGCAACGTTGGTTACAAAACACAACAAGCTTTAAATGGGTTCCAAAAATAATTAAATCTTGTGTTACTAACCTAACGGGTCCAACAGTTACCAATTCTCCACCTTTTTCCAATATTTGTGATGCAGGTGATACAAATTGTCCTCTGGATTGTTGATAGCGGGTGTTCCCGACATATGACCGACAACCTCAAGCTTCTAACAAACTTTGTTGCAAAGTTCATCGGAACGATCAGATTCGGGAATGATCACTTCGCTACAATAATGGGCTATGGAGACTATGTAAATGGGAACATCGAAATCAGCCGTGTATATTATGTTGAAGGCCTTGGTCACAATCTATTCTCAGTGGGACAATTCTGTGACGGAGACTTAGAAGTAGCATTTCGGGAGAAAACTTGCTTCATTCGTGATCTACAAGGAAATGATTTGTTGAAAGGAAAATGGGGAACCAGTCTATACACCATATCATTTGAAGGCATGGCAGCTTCCTCTCTCATCTGTTTACTTTCCAAGGCTCATCCCACAAAGGCTTGGTTATGGCATAAAAAATTGTCTCATCTCAACTTCAAAACCATGACTGACCTTGCAAAGAATTAATTGGTTGACAGATTACCCAAATTCAGATATGCCAAAGATCATTTGTGTTCTGCATGTGAACAAGGGAAAAGTCACCGTGCTCACTTTCCTCCCAAGGCAGAACACATCACATACCATGTCCTACAGCTGCTACATATGGATTTGTGTGGTCCAATACGGGTTCAGACTATAAACGGGAAAAGGTATGTTTTGGTAATAGTGGATGACTACTCACGATGGACATGGGTCTACTTTCTTCGGACTAAAAATCAAGTTCCTTCAATGGTGATCACGTTTCTCACGAAGATTCAAGTTCAAGTCCGTAACACCATTAGGATAATCAGGACAGACAACGACACTGAATTTAAGAATCAAACCCTTCGGGAGTACACCGAGAAACATGGGATTGTTCATCAGACTTCAATTGCTCGCACTCCCGAACAGAATGGTGTTGTTGAAAAACGAAAGCGTACGCTTGTGGAAGCAACAAAGACAATGTTGATCAACTCCCAATTACCAGATTACCTTTGGGCTGAAGCTGTCAATACTGCTTGTTATACTTAAAACCGCTGCATGATTAACAAACGACACAACAAAACTCCATATGAGCTTATTCAAGGCAGAAAACCAAACATCAACTATTGTCATGTCTTTGGAGCACTGTGTTACCCGAAGAATGATAGAGATGATCTTGGTAAACTAAAGGCTAAAGCAGACATTGGGATATTTGTTGGCTACTGTGAGAATTCTAAGGGTTATAGAATTTGGAATCTTCAGACTGGGGAAATTCAAGAGACTATACACGCCAATTTTGATGAACTCACGGAAATGGCTACTGAGCAAGACCGCTTAGAACCCGCTCACAACAGTCTAAACTTCCCTGAATCTTCAGCTGCACCTCTACCCTGTAACAGGAAGGATCTGGAAGATTTGTTTGCACCAATGTTTGATGAAGTTTGTGTTAGTAGTGCTTCAGATGCTTCCACCAGTTCTGCTGCTCAACATGTCTCAAATCAAACACCTGATCAATCAGCAACTACCTCTACAGCAGTTGCTAATGATGCACCTCAACCTGAACCATCATCATCCATGGATAAAACACCTCAACCAGCAGTTGAAGATTCTTCCCCCACTTCTAACCAAGTTCCCACACCTTCAGATTATGACGGGAACGCATTTTTCAATCCATTTGCTCCACCACCAACCATTCCAGAAACTGGAGAATCCTCCTCGAGCAACATGGACCCGTCATATCTGCATAACAACATTCAACATTTCCCATCCACTCACAAATGGACAAAAGATCATCCCTTAATAAACGTGATTGAAAATCCTGACAATCCAGTCATGACATGACAAAGACTCCACTCAGATGGTGAACACTGCATTTATGCACTCACTGTCTGTCAATCTGAACCTAAAAATATCAAAGAAGCCCTGACATACGACAACTGGATTGAATCCATGCAAGAAGAGCTGGATCAATTCAAACGTTTGGAAGTTTCGGAATTAGTTGAAAGACCAGATGGAGTTTATGTTGTTGGATTGAAATGGATTTGGAAGAACAAGCTCGATGCAGATGGTACCGTCATTCGTAACAAGTCCCGACTGGTTGCAAAAGGGTACAGTCAAGAAGAGGGAATTGATTTTGAGGAATCGTTTGCTCCAGTGGCTCGGATTGAGGCTGTTCGATTGTTTTTGGCATACGCGGCCCACAAGAACATTACTGTCTATCAGATGGATGTGAAGATGGCATTTCTCAATGGACAACTCCGTGAAGAGGTGTACGTGACACAACCAGAAGACTTCGTGGACCCAGATCATCCGAACCACGTATATCGGCTAAAGAAAGCCCTCTACGGCCTTAAACAAGCCCCGAGGGAATGGTACGATAAACTGTCTGCATTTCTTCTTGCTAATCACTTTACCAAAGGAACTGTTGACCCGACTTTATTTATACAGACATACGGGGAGGACATTCTCATTGTTCAAATTTATGTGTATGATATTATTTTTGGTTCAACCCATAAAAATATTCAAACGCTTTCGCTAAACTGATGAAACAAAACTTTGAGATGTCCATGATGGGTGAACTTAAATTCTTTCTAGGATTGCAAGTTCATCAATTGCCCTGTGGTATATTTATAAGTCAGTCAAAATATGCTCACGAAATCCTAAAAAAAGCATGGTATGACCAGCTGTGACACCTATAATACACCAATGTCCTCCTCATCCCCGAAGCTAGATGCTGACATAAATGGGACACCCATTGATCCTACAAAATATCGTAGCATCATTGGGTCGATCATGTATCTCACAGCTAGCAGGCCGGATGTTGTATTTGCCACGTATCTTTGCTCCCGAAATCAGTCAAGACCAACTGAGCGGCATTTGTCAGCTGTTAAAAGAATCCTTAGATACATAAAGGGAACCATTAACTTGGGGATCTGGTATCCAAAGGACTCTGGCTTTGAACTTGTTGCATTTTCAGATGCTGACCATACAGGGTGCCTAGACACAAGAAAAAGTACATTCGGAGGAGCACAGTTTTTGGGTGACAAGCTCGTCTCTTGGCAGTCCAAAAAACAAGACTGCACATCAATGTCTTCAACAGAATCTGAATATGTAGCCATGTTTGCCTGTTGTGCTCAAGTCATTTGGATGAGATCACAACTGATGGACTACGGATACATATTCAACAAGATTCCAATGTATTGCGACTCCAAGAGTTCCATAGCCATTTCATGCAACACCGTGCAGCATTCCAAGTCTAAGCATATTGATCTTCGATACCATTTCATCAAGGAACACGTGGAGAAGGGTACTGTTGAATTGTATTTTGTGGGAACTGAACACCAACTGGCAGATCTGTTCACCAAAGCCTTGCCTCATGCAAGATTTGTGGAACTGATCCACCAGATTGGTATGAGATGTTTGACTCCAAACGATTTGGAAAATTTTCTCAAAATTAATTAAAAGAGTCAAACATCAAAACTATCCATGTAAATATTTCTCTCTTTAAAAAAATGCAAGTACAAAACCCTTTTCCAACACTCTGTTCAAATTCTAAATTGTCAAATTTCATTTTAGAACAAGTGTTGAGGGGGAGTCACTACAAAATTTAAAAAAATTCTTTTAAAATTTGTACTTGCATGCCTTTCTGATAATTGTTGCTTCACAAAGTATTTGGTAATGAGATCATAAGATGGAAGAGATGTGTGCATAATTTTTTTGCTAAGTTTGAGACTAAGAGTTAGTAAATTGGTGGGTTAGGACTAAGCATAAAATGTTTCAAGGTTAGGGGACTAGATGTGTCAATTAGGGCAAAGTTCATTAAGAGATATATAAATTCAAAATTAACCGCAGTTAATACACTGCAACCTACTGACATATTTCACCCACCATATTAAATACTCTTCACCCACCAAGATCTATGGCCCTCGTTAAATCTGCACATCCGTTAAAGATCATTCAAATCTGTGAGTAATTTTGTGAATATTAAGTCATTCTAACAGACGGTTTTGAATTATATCATGATCCAACGGCTAGATTTATCGCAATTGTGAATTAAAGTTCTAGGGTTTGCGTTAATTTAGGGAAATTCAAATTTGAGACATTGATAATAAACAACGTTTGCATGCTTATTTGTACCCAGAAACATCTAATCGTCATAATCATGTTTAAGGGTTTAAGCGTACAAATTTGGGGAAAATCGTATGTGAGTGTTAAAGTGTAATTCATGTGTTGAAATGTTGTTGATATGCCTTGAATTGAACAAATACATGCTTTGATTGAACCCAGAAACACCATAAGAGCGTTAATTGAAGTTTATGGTTTAAGAAGAACGTATGAACACTAGCAGATTGAATCTTGAGATTTCGTAGATAAAAACTGTTATAACTTGGTCAGATTACTTAAAATAAACATAGATAATGTTTGAGATAATCTGTGATTGCAAAATCTCAAGTTGTGATAAATTTCGATAAAATCTGTGAAACTGTTCATCTTCAAGTCGTTATCGGAAATTCTTGTATAAGAGTTTATCGAAAATTGCCAAAAATTATCGCAAATTTGATTTTTATCGCAAATGCCATAATTATCAGAAATGCCATAATTATCGCTAATGCATTAAATATTGCAAATGCAATATTTATCGCAAATGCTTTAATTATCGCAAATACCATAATTATCGCAAATGAAATAAACATCGCAAATGCTATGATTATCGCAAATGCTATGATCATCGCAAATGCCATATTATCGCAAATGTGATTTCTATAGAAATTGATCAATGTCCTTAGATGATGTCTATCGAAATTGAACAAATTCTATAGAAATTGGTATTTTTTTATTATACTGTGGTCAAACATGTAAAACACCAATCATAGCTACAAAAGGATCTCATGTGTTGCATCAAGCTTTAACATCTGCTAACAATTATGTATCCTGCATATTTGTACTTGACTGATGTTTCAGTAATCTCCAATGGCTGCACCTCAACAACAACCACTTCCATCACTCACTAAGGCAGATGTTCTTCCTCAAGGGTATTCTTTAGATATTGGCAGCAACAATGCAAGGGTAGTACTTGACAAGATCAAGTGCTCTGAACCAAGCTGCCAAATTGCTGTGGAAATTCTCAAAGAACATGAGTGCAGAAATCTTCTAGACAGCTCAGACAACATTCCAAAATTGTATATACATCAATTTTGGAATACTCTTGAGCTGCACAGTGCTGACAAGTATTTCACATGCACTTTGGATCGTAAAAAGGTCAAAGTCACACCAAGTCACCTTCGCAGAGCCTTGTGTCTTCCACAAGCACCAGAACCTGCCAACAGATTCTACCCGACCCCATCTGAATCTGAAGTCATGTAGTTCCTTGTAGATCTTAGTTATGATGTTCAACCTAATACACCATTAACCAAAATCTCCAAAGTCAATGCAAAATACATCCCACAACCGTGGAGAACTATCTTCTACATTGTGACTCGTTCAATATCATCTAGAGATAGTGGCTATGAACACCCACGGTTACCACATCTTCAAGTCTTCTGGGGGTTCATAAATGAAGCAAAGATTGACTTTGCTACTCTTATATGGGAAGATATAACATTTCAAATACGGAAAGCCTTCACTAAGATCCCTTTCGTTCATTACACCAAACTGCTCATAAATCTTCTAATTGACGAACACACAGACACTGATCGACGTCCTAACGATCGAGAAATGCATCTGTACAAGATGGACAAGACTTTCAGCAATGTCTACTTTCCCAAAGGGAGCACACACAAACAAGGAGCTAGGCTGCCAGAGTTTCTGATGACTGAAGAAGTAAGGCAAACACAAGCCTATCATGACTACGACAAAGCATTCAATGAAGGTCGAGTGGGGCTCTCTAAAATCATAGAAGGATCAGGATCAACAAAGAACCGTTCTAAAAGATCCAAGTCAAAGACTGGAAGTGCCTCAAGTGCTTCCAAACAGCCCAAGCAGAAACATCCTAGAACAATCAAGAGAAGAGTACCAAGCAAACCTATACCAAAAGTAGAAGATGTTGGAATTCATGATGAAGAAACTGACTCTGAGGCAACAGAATCAGAAGGAGAGAAAATTATTAGAATGACTGAGGAAGAGGTTGCATTTCAAACACAACTCAATATGGAATATGCACCGAAAGTTAGTCTGAAATCAGCTAAAGAGGATGAAGAAAGAAGGGCAAGATTGGTAGTTGAGAAACAGAGGGAGTATGAAATAAAGAAAGGAGCAGGAGGATCTGGAACTGCACAAGAAGCTACTCTGACAGACACTGATCCGGTTAATCAAACCGGAGGGTATGAAGTAGCTACATCCACAATTCAGCCTGATACGGTTAATCAACCCGCAATGGCTGAATCTGTTGTTCCTCCACAACCAAGCTCGGTTAATCAACCCGACTTGGAAGAACATCAAAAGTCAGAGGAAAGAAAAGAAAAAGTAATTTCAGATGAAGATATTCCCAGTGACATTTTTAATAGTAACAAGGAGCAAGAACAACATTATGATGATGGTATGGACTGGAATCCTGAAGAAGAACAGGAAATACTTGGAAAGAAATCTTTGGAAGCTGCTGCAGAACTTGAGGCTAAACGTACAACAGAATTAGAAGGTAAGGATGAAGAAATGCATGAAAAGGAAGATGAAGAAGCAAACAAAGAAGCTGATAGCTACATTCAAACTCCTCCTCGGAATGATCTCGTTGTCTTTAAACCTCAACAATCACCTCAACCTGTTCAATCTCCAAAGAATCTAACACTTCCAGTTCCATCTCCATCTCCAGTTCCATCACCAAAACCTACCACACCTCCTGTGTCACCTCCCAAGAATCCAACACCTCCATCCTCATCTCCAAAGCATTCTAAAACTAACTCAGAGTTACCGATTCCCTCACTTACTCCATCACCTACAAAACCCCCATCACCAAAAGCAAAGCCAACAGTGGCAGAAAGGATCAAAACAACCATCAAGGGTAAGAATGTGAGAAGAATTGCCCGTGTAATAAGAGTGGAAGTTGTATCTCCTGCTGCGAAGAAACTCAAACAAGCAGTGAAACTCGCACAAGCCAAGAAGGAAAATCAAATAAGTAAACAATTGACTGAGATGCAAAACTTAGTCAAGAGTTTATCTGAACAAGTGGGAGATTTGCAGCAAACAAAGCAGAATATGGATGAGTTTCTAGCCTCTGATATCGATGCTAAAATGAAAGCAAATATGAGGCATTACATCAAGAAGTATCTTCCGGATTTTCAGGAAAAGATTGAGAAACATGTTGACACTCAAATAAAAGAGAAGATCCAAGAGTATGCAATCAATCAGAAACATCTCCTTGAATACTCTGTTGAAGAACTTCAAGACGCTCTTCAGACGAAGATCCTTGCAAAAACCCCCATGTCATACACTGAAATTGATCTCCTTGATTCTATTCGTGCAAATATGAAGTCGTGTAAAGCAGCAGCATATAAGGGCAAGTGTAAAAGTGATGATGATGATCAAGATCCAGACACCACTACAAAGAAACAAAAGCCTGGTAGCGGATCTGGGATTCACATTTCTGAGCCCACAAGAACAACAACTTCTCCTCCACCTCAAAAGAATCCGGAATCTGGTCTGACAGCAACAGAGCATCATTATGAGCACTTTTATGAAGAAAATGTTGAATTTTAACCACAAGATGATCAACCGCAATCACCACCACCGTCACCGCCAAAATCCAAGCCATCAAAATCAAAGCCTTCCAGCAGTAAGAAATCTTCGAAAGAACCAGCTGTCGTTACATGGCTTGATGAAGATAAAGATGAGCAAGGAAATGATTGGTTTGATCAATTTGTGAATGCTCAGATCCAAACAAACGGAGATTACCAAGTCGAAGATAGCACGTTTGCGATCACTCAACAAATAAAAAGTTCTCTGAATATCAAAAGAATGACCAAATAGGAGCTCCAAAGGATCAAGAATGATGCGTTCAATCTTCTTAAAGACAGATCTCACAGTGCTGCTGAACTTGAGTATCATCTTGAAAACATTGCTCGCGCAATGTCAAGTGAATTTGGCTGGACTAATCCAGACATTTTCAAGGTTGGTGGTCGTGACAACAAGAACTGTCCATACATTACAGATTGGACCAAACCACTGCCCGTGATACGCAAACATCATCTTTTAGAGATTCCTTTTCCATTCTTCTTCAATAATGATCTTGAACTTCTAAGACATGAAGAAAAAGGAAAGACAAGGTATGCCACTTCAATCACCTTTACACCAACAGCAGATTACCTACAACCTGCAATCGAGGAAACTGCCATTCATCATCACTTATACGTCAAACAACTGGTAAAATATGATCGTGATGCTGAATTGGGGATTTTTCACTATTTCGAGAAAAGAAGAACATGGTACAAAAGCAAACTCACGGAGAAGTCTCGTGAACCAGTTTATAGTGACCTCAGGATTCTGGCTGTAACAAGTGTGGAGGGGGCAAAGCGGTATGACTACACCTATTTGTCTGAGATCACAGTACGACGACACGATCAAAAGCTCTACACATTCTCTGAGGCAGATTCCCTAATCTAAGTCTGAATGATATTGAAGACATGTACCTCATCAAGGTACAAGGAAAACTTACTCATCTCACACCTGAACTTCAATATGCATTCAGTACTGCAATCTGTCACTTCATCCGAAGAATTGTCATCAAAGAACGGGTGAAAGATATTCAACTGGGGGTAGAGAGTTATCACAAGAAATTAAATCTGGAACAGCCCATGCTCTATCAAGATTTATCTTCTAAAACTCAATACAACATGAAGCACCGACCAACGCTTGGATTTGTCTACAAAAGTGAATTGACACAATTGTGCTTCATGTTATTTCACGAAATCCACAAGTTCTGTGATGACACTTTGAAGAATGTTCGAGACGGGTTGGTTAGTCGGATTCGGGATCAAGAATTGGGGATAACACACAGATGGAACAACAGTCAGTTCAGAGAAGTGAAGCAGTTTGTCTTAAAGATAGAAAGAAGATTATTCCGCAGAGACCAGATGAGGAGACTGGAAACTTATGTTGGAGGTCGTCCACCCTTCGCAATCAGGACATTTCAAAGGACGGATCCAACATTCGCAAAAGGGGGCTGATATAAGATTTGATTTAAATATTCTCATATTTATTATTCTTTCCTTATGACTGTGACATTATGGCTTGTGCACACATAACAGTGCACAACCCGTACCCTAAAGAAAGGACCCTGAGGTACGCTTCAGTGCCTCAATCCTGAAAAAGGAGCGAAAGCTTCTCACTTATGAGCAGAATTAAAACCAGAAATTTCTAAATGTTTTTCAGAAATTCTGCTCATAAGGACAAGTATTCCCTCATTAAGGGGGAGTATTTGAAAAACCTAATCTTTGTTCCACAACAACATTGTTCTTGATAGTCTTCCCCACAAACCTTAAAAATTTCATATTTTAATCAAACGGTTTATCAAAAACATCATAAGTATGCTATTTTTGAGGGGGAGAATAAAAACTTGATTAAAATATGGTGTCTCACGTGCTGGTATCTCATAAGAGCTCAAACTCAGAATTGACCCTCGAATTGACGATAGCTAAAGTCAGTAGTCGAAAGGACATGTCCCGGACGGGTAATAACTTCAAGCCAGTTTATCTGGTGATGTAAGCATGTCTCGCAAAGGATGTGTCTGAGTAGAATGTACCGATTTCGAGCGATTTTGCTTGAATGTGATCTGGACGGGTAATTACTTCAAGCCAGTCCAACTGGTGATGTAAGCGTGTCTCGCGACGATCATGTTCATTGAAAATCAATCAATTCAAAAGTGCATACTCTACCCGGCATGTGCAAATTTCAAATTTATGAGCACATGTTAAGGGGGAGTCTTTCTGAAAATCACAAAACTCTCAAAGTGTTTCAAAAATGTGTTTACTATTATAAACACTTTGAGAGATTTTCAAAGGTTTAGTTTATAGTCATGAAGATATAAGGTGACTAAGGTTAGGAAAAACCGTCCTATGATCCGCCAGAGCCGGAGGGATCTACCCAAGGACAATCCCATAGTTTAGAACTAGAAAGTCCTAGGTATGATATAAAAAGGAGAAAATGAAATGAAAGGAGAAAGAAGGGGTTGAAGAATTAAAAAGAAAAGCAAAGAAAATGGTGAAAAGAAATAGCCCTCAATTTGTTCAACCTTAGGGCAGACACCGGGTTCAATACATAATCTACTGGTTGACTGAGCATCACCTGTATTGAAGAATAAAGACGTCATGGACCCAGTGATGCACTGCACTAAACCTTCTACCTACTCAGGTGTCTCTCAAAAGGCACTTGTTTCATTTCACACGGAGAACCTTACATCATCTATCGACCTCTCACTACGAGTGTGTTGATATTGAAAAGGAGGCACTCTGCTCCACGCCTCAGACGACCAAACAAATGTGCACTAATAAAGTCTAGAGCCATGAGATACATCAAAGATCTCTTAGGAACACTTAGTGTTACACTGTTGTTCTACATCATGAGCAGCAGTTGTAAAATTAAGAAAGAGTCCTTCGCAGATCTTAGCAATCTGCCTAGAACATTCTTGAGAGAATTCACAAGTGTGATTCTCAGTGATAGAATGGAAATCCTTCCAGGGTCAACATCAAACAGCCCTGACAGCAGGTCACTTCGGTAACTCCTCGTGGGTTACGCTTAGTGTTTGCTCCAAACGGTCTACAGTCATAGGGTGATCTCTAGCGACTCACTGAATTGTGGGTGCACTTCGGTGTGTCCGTGTAAGCCCTTTCGGGGGTATCCGGTTCAGAACGGCATGGGTATAGATTAGAGAAAGTCTTCACACTATGCTGTTGACAATCTCGAAGTCTGAACCTGTAAGTGCCGGTTGGTTTGTGCTGTTGCTGCTGCCGCTGCTGAGGATCTGGAGTTCAACCATCAAGACTCCATCATGCTCATTTCCTGAAGATATATTCTCTCAAAGACTCAAAAATAACAAAAGTTCAGCAAATGATAAAGTAAAGTCAAAAGTTCATGCACTACAACCTTTCCCAAGTTAAAGATTGAAAAGTAAGAACAAGCTGCAGCACAAAAGCCAAATACATATGAGCATGATGGAAAAGACGAGAAGACGTTGGAGTTTGGCAGATCGAGACAACACCATAACATTTCAAGTCAAGAACAAAGAACAAAAATTATCAAGACATCAGAAGCCGAAGAAGTAAAGACGACGTCAAGCAACATTGATGACCAAGACTTAGGGGGAGATTGTTAGGAATACGTTTTTATTAATATTTCAAGTCTTGGTCAAATTGCGATAAGATGTTGCTTAACTTATGGGTTATATTGTTTGTATTAATGTGACCGGTCCATTAGTAGCCTATGGGCCGGCTAATGATGTAAGAAAGATCTAGATTCACCCCATGTGCATGTTTCCTTAGTTCGAATACTATAAATAGAGGGCATGGGGTGCTCATTTGATAGTTGGCTTTTCATTCATTGTATCGAACCTTTGCTACTATGTTATTCGAATGATAATCTTCCATTTCTCTCTTATTCTCTTATTTAGCTTATTAGCTTCTCATCTCTCGTAGCTTATTAGACAAGTAGTAGTAGTATGTGTTTAGTGTTATATCGTGTGTGTAGTTGAGATATATACGACCTATCATTTTTTATATATACAAAGCGTGTGTTTTAAAAATTAATTTAGTGTTTTTTTTTAAAGTTGTCAAGTTTAAAATTAATCAAGAAAAGACATAATTTAAATTGTAAAGTTTTTAAAAAAAGTTGTCAAACTTAAATAATACTTATAGATAATTTAAGCAAACTGTATTAGGCGGGATGCAGTAAGGCGACCAAATCTCCCCATTTTTCTCTGCCACGTTAGCTTTCTCTCTCCAGCGACCTACAGGCGATTAGGTGCCCCAGTAAAGGCGACCTACACTAAAAAAAAATACCCCACAAATATTCCCTTTTAATTAAATAAAACACATATAAAACATATAAACACTTGGTCGTGTATGTGACCAAGTTGGAGGGATCAATTGCTGCGATCGACTCCCCACAATAATGTAATCGATCCTCCAAATCGATCATCAATCGATCTTCGATCGCTGCTGCATGCAGCCTTAAAGTTTCAAGTTTCAAAAAACATATACTAGTACATTATATCTTATATACTAAAAGAGATTTTGCTTGTGCATCAGAACATTGTTCCAAACAGTGTTTGAAACAGTAGTTCGCACAGTAAACTCCCTGTTAGTGTTGTATGATCGGTAGTTATTGTAGTTTCAACTTTCAAAGGCTTAAAAGAATTGTTCATAACCAAATCTCAATATCCATTATATGAGCACAAAAATCTCCCCATCCTTCCAGATTCATCGATCCATTCTAAAAAAAAATCTCACAATTTTCCCTCACAATCAAACACCTTTTTTCTCATCACTTTTCATCATTCAAATCCCCAAATTCATAACCACCGAGGATGTGGCCGTCGGAGGATGGTACTAATTATGGTACTAATTCTTTGGCTATGGCTAAGCGAAGAAGTAACATCACCCATCTTTAGACCGCTTAGTATACTCCATGTAGGTTGTTGTCTACCTATCAGTCTCAGGTATTTACTTATTCGTGAGTTGATTTAGTGATTATATTACTGAGTTGTCAATGGTGAGTCGTATTAGGTGTTAGTTATGGTTTCAAGCTCGGGTTAGTATGGCGATTTAGGTTGTGCACGAAAGGTGTTTGATGAAATGTCCGTTAGAGAATGAATTGGCTTTAGATATTGTAGGTGTTATTGACTTTAGATGTGCTAGGTGTTTGATGAAATGTCGGTTAGAGAAAGTTGTTTGATATTACTTTCCATGTAATTGCGTTGATGTATTTTTGATATTTTTAGATCGATTGTGTGATCGTGATGATAACGGTAAGCCGGTGGTTCTGGATTGTGTTACAGAAGCAGAGAGACGGAATGCTGGAAACCTTAACATGTAAGTTATATTTCCTCTTTATACTTTTTTAAGCCTCATTAGAGAGAGATGGTGTTTGCATTATATATTGATTAAAAATAAAGTGGGGGTGCAACAGATAGTGTTTGGATGTGCTTAGTATGTGTTAGTACAAATCTTTGACACGCTCCCAGACCTAGGTTAGACTAGCCCTTGGAGAGTAGATCTTGCACCGAGTACCTTGAGTGAACTGCTAAGAGAGAAATAGCACCGTTAGTCTTACCGCGGAAGGGGTGTTCCGCGGTTAACCTCGGGCGTAAGAGTAAGTATCTTGAGAGGTAATTTAAGTGCGGACTATGTGTATAGTAAATGCAGTTAGGTGAGCAGTAATAAATGAGTTGGGTATTTATACTACCCGTATTTACTGTAGCTGAGTTGACCTATGCCTTATCGGTTAGTGTCAGATCAACTTGCGCCGCCTCTGCGGACGTGTGTCAGAGCAGAGTCCACTTGTGTTGTCAGGACAGAGTTCACTTATGCCTTATCTGTCAGATCAAGTGGGGAGAGTCCACTTGCGTATTTGCCGCGGCAGAGTATGAGCTCTGCCCCGGTCTGGGGAGTCCGAGGCATGTGCTTGTCTTGGTTTGGCAAGACTCCGTTCTATTGTGAACTGACTCTGCCGCGGTTAAAGTTATAGGGATGTCCGGACCAGTCTGCTGAGTCCGGAGGTACTATACCCGATCAGTATGTTTAAAGTTCTGATAAATATGCAATGGCTACCCTCAAGGTACAGAAACATGTTATACATGTTAACAAAGATATTTTTTCAATTACATATACTTTTCATCCCAAGCAGCTGGTCTTCCAACTGCTGTACGTTTGCGTTTTCTTTCTTTCTAAGACTACATAATTTAATAGATATTTGTGATACTAAAGTAAGGGCTGTATGGATTGTATATCAATTTCCGTTGATTATTTGAGAATGCTTTTCCGCTCATGTGGAAATATGGTTGCGTTAAGAATCTAAATTTAGCATTAATTGTTGTACTTATGAAGTTTCTCTTTGAACTGCTGTCATAACAGGGTTTTTTCTACGATGCTTTATGTCATGAAGTCGGCTAGACTGGTCAAGCCGCCCGCTTGCTTGAAAGATCTTCTGGGATGAATGATGGTTGGAAAAAGAATTGGTCAATTTGAGCTACTCATGATATTATGAGGTAAGCATTAGAACATTGACGTAGAATGACCTGCAACAAATTCCGAATGAACTTTTTTGGACATAGAATGACCTCCAACAAAAGCCAAATGAACCTTTTTTGGCTTTTGAAGTTGACAAAAATTTCATGCTTGCGCTATGATTAGGTTATGTGGTTTGGGGTGTTCATCGTGGCAGATGTAAGAAGCTAATAGGGATAAATAAATTGGATCGAAAGTATTGTTGCACCTTTATTTTGATGGTACAAGTTGAAAATAATGATAATCGTGTCATCCTTTTTGCAGGTTACTAACGGAGCACTTGAGGCAGTCTCAAGATGGACGAGGTAGTTTAAGAGATTGCCAAGAAGTTTATTTGATGGTATCTTTTTTTGTTCTTGCAATGCCTCTGAAAGTGTGTATCTGAGATTATGGGTTCGCGGTGATTGGAAGAGCTAATGAGTAGGTAATATCATCTCTGTCTTACTCTTTTATAAGGATTAGTTATTATAATAAAATCCTGAAGCTGTCATTTTGAAGGAGTTGTTGTTGCAACCAACGTCGATGGCTGATGTCTATTGGTTTGTGAATGTTTGCAGGTGCATGGGTTCATTTGTTTGAATTGTTAAACATCTTAGAAGATCACTCTATGTTTTGCTGTTCCTATCTGTTTATAACGGGAGGACTTTAGGTGCGTTATGTTTGCTAATATATTTTACTTAAGTATTACTGGTGTGTGTTTGCATACTTGCATCTTATGCGGCTTCTGTGAAATAAAATGATCTTTGACAAGGTTTAGAATGTTAAATGACGGTTCTTGATCGAATGGGGGAAAAACCATTTGTGGGGTGATTGGGTAAGCTTATTTGAAGGGTTTAATAGCTTATTGTACTTTCAAACACCCCATTCGATCACGAACACGTTATTCCAGTTACAAGTTTTAGGGGGTGTTTTAAAAACCTTTGGAGGATCCTCGGGATATACAAACTCAAGTTGCTCAGTTCAGCGTCTATTTTACTAACATGCTTACCAATGAATGAGGTGATTTGGGTCATAATTTAATTCAATAGGTCACAAACATGTCTTTTCAGTTACAAAAGAAAATTGGTCCAGCTGGTCAAAACTTATACCAGCTAAAATTTGGTTTTATTACGGAGAGCATAAAAATCTCCCAAGTCACGTCGGGCGGTTTTCCAGTTAGATTTTGGCGTAAATATCAGTAAATGGTTCCCTGGGTATACTTTTCTTGATTTTTATTTCAGTTTCATTTCAGTGCTTTGCCTTTTTATATTTATTTTAGCTGAATATATTCAATTATGTTTGTGGAAAGCATGTTAACATGCTGTACGATTAAGCAACATTGCCGGTTTCACTTACAGAAGATAAGAATTAAAGGTACGCTAATTTGTTTCAAAGTGTATTAAATTCTCAAATTTTGCCTGTTTTGATTCATTTGTTGGTAATATGTGTTTCACGCCTTTATATTTAATTATTTATATCGATTTGTTGCTAATACGTTTCAGGTTGCAGTTTGCACTATGACCTTTATGCGTTTGAAAGAGTATGACCCTTTTGCTGCCCTTTATATAGCTTTAGAACTTTGTTGTTTGTTTTGTTATTTTTCAATTACGTAATTCCGGTTCGTTGCTCTTTGCTGGATATTTCTATTGTCTGCATTTATATGAATGAGATGGTAACAAAAGGTAAAAACATTAGTTGTCGCAACTGATCATAAGATCTTCGTTCGTGTATCAGGTGTGAAGGAGAATGTCACAAAGATGAGCAGCAATCCTGCACTTCAACGAGAGCTGCAGGTTCAAAGAAAATTGCATTTAACTGATACCATTAAAGACGGAGCTCGACTTATTTTGATTGATGAAGGAATACGTAGGCAACTACTCCTGCCATTGACAGAAGACTCTAAGCTTCATGTTGAACAGGTATGCGTTATGATGGTTATCTGTAATTTTGCACGGGTTGGGTCAGTTCTACCAGTAACACAATATAATCTGAGATTTTCATATTTTGTATATAGATAATCAGTATGGTATACATTATATCAAACCTAAAATGCATGAATGAGTCCTGAATACAAGATATTGATAAATTCTGAATCATAAAATGGCAACACCTGACGGTCGTCTTCACAAGTAGACCATACTTCGGTTGCTGAATTGCCTGCAACTGTCAGTTCCTCCTTTTACTTTATCAATAAAAAAGCCTTTGTTTTGAACGATATTTATTGTTGGTTTGACTTATGTGATGTTGTTGCAGTTGTCCAGCATGGGCATCAATCCGCAGTTTGTTACGTTTACAAATGTCACGATGGAGTCGGGTAAGTTTATATGTGTACGTGAAACATCTCCTCAGAATAGTGTGGTGATTATTGATATGAGCATGCCTATGCAGCCACTGAGGAGGCCAATTACTGCTGACTCAGCTCTCATGAACCCCAATTCTAAGATATTGGCTTTAAAAGGTACTCCTGTGGCCCTCTTGAAATTGGCGATTTTATTTAACTATTACCCTATCATAAAAATTATGTGTTCATAGTTTCAAATGAAAGAGAATATCTGAGGTTGACTTTTAGGATTTACATTAAAGCAAGTATCGTTGAATAAAATGAGTTACTACAGACTAGGGAGTACTAAAGTCTTTGCAATCCTGATATAGGGCCAACTAGGTAAAATTTGGTTTAAAGTTATAAAAAATCAGAGTGTTGCACTGAATTAGGGTCTTAGGGAAGTGAGATTCCAGTTTGGTATACCTTACAGGATGAATGGGGAGCAGCTTATTATGTGATCTAATAGATAACATTGCCATTATAGCTAAACAGAGATCTAAAAATAACTCCCATTGTCTTTGCAAAGGTCCTTTCAGACTTATAGATATTCGAGTAACATTGGTTTCCAGGTGCTCATGTAGTCCTCTTTATGCTTTCAATAGAAATTACATCTGTTAAGTTTTTGATTTATATAGCTTCCGCGCCAGCAACATAGGGCTCAGCCAAAGCAATACTAAGCGAGAAAAGCCCCTTTCTATTATTTATTATAAATCCTTTACCATATTAATATGCATTTCAGTTGGAACGCATCATTTTTAGTACTGTTTTCTCTTCTGCAATCATATACTTATTTCAACTAAATATTTACCATACTAATTAATATAAATGCATTTTTTACATCTACTAGGAACTGGAAAAACAAACGAATTCAATGGACAAAAACCACATTGCAAGGCTAACTATGACAGACTTCCCATACCAATAGTGTGCGGGTATGATGAATTTACTCACAACATTACTTCTGCTTGGGTGGACCTTCGAAAAGTTTTCACAAAAGCAACTGGATTTTTTTTTTTTTTTTTTTTTTTTTTTTTTTTTTTTTTATGTAAACAGATACAACTAATACATGTATAATTATTTGTGGTTGATCATTACCCATATGATGATTTGCCCACAATTTAATATTTATTGATGTAATACTTTGATTTTTACTGCACAAAATCTGCGCACTCAACTTTAGGTGATAAATATCTTGATATCTCGTACTCAACATCTTTTATATTACTAACTTTAAATCCACTTCTTTACTAGAGAGAACTCGATTTGAAGCTCTCATTCCTCTTCGGGTGGTTTGGTTTATCTTTAACATTATAGACGAACAAACATAAAATGTTATTACAAACTCACCCGCTGCAAAGCGCGGGCATTCCTGCTCGTTAGTTATAAATGGTAGAAATATATCCAACTGCCTTTATGATTTGAAACATTCTTTTTATAACTTCTAACAACAAACAGCTCACAAAATAAAATTAATAGAGTAACCGACTGTTAGAAGTTATGATATTAAGCAATTAAAAATAAAGATGTGCTAAACAATGCTACTCGGATAATGCTTAATGCATATTAAATATTGTATTATTTGCACATTTAAAGTAGTTATGTATTTTATAATCAATAAATGAACAAAAAATTTAACTTAAATATATGTCATTTTGAATTTAACAAAGTATGAGTTTTTTTCATATTAATTGCTGTCTTAAACATTGCACAGTAGCTATTGTTACACGTTGCATATTTGCATAGTAGGCATTGTTTAACAGATCTTTTAAAAATATTAGAACTATTTTAGTAATTTATGAAAAAACCTTTAATAATAGTAGAGAACCCTTTAGTACTTTCCGTTTTAACTTCAAATCTCAACCGTTGATTCATTTTTAGGTCTTGACCTTCATTTTACTATAAAGGAGGGGAAGGCTCTTATAGAAGATTGGAGAGAGGTTTCTGAGTATTGTGTCTATTTTTTTTATTTTTTTTTTGAAAGGCGACTTTCATTTTTTGGATTAGAATCGCACCCGCCACATCGGCATGCCCTCATCTACCACGTACCCAGACTATGTTGTCTGAACCGGGCCCACGCTGGCGTAGTGGGGACTTTTAACGGCTTCCGCTCGAAAACCGTACCGCCTCCACCCGAGTTTCCTCGCTGGAATAACGGCCGGATAAAAACCGGGGCGGATCGGATTTGAAACCTGTGCAACATTGGCTCACAGGCTCTCCTCTTCATTGCCTTACCAACAGAACTTTGTGGCCCTCATGTGAAGACTTCTCGGCAGGTCACCCAAGCCAGTATTACTCTCACACGAGCACGCTTAACCGCTAGGCCACAAAGCCACTGTTATAGTAATTTACCATGATTATCTGTGTCTATTTTATCCAGCAAAAGAATGTTATAGTAATTTACTTGTACATCCTACATTCTAGTTTCATTAGTCACAAACTTTTTGACACTAAATCACTCTAATTAGTTACGTCAAATTAAACAATCTATCGTCAAACAACTAAAGGGCATATATGTAAGGTGACAAAGTTATTTTCCTTTTCATCTCACTTAAAAATATGATTATGATTGTTTTATTTTTCCTTTCATCTATCTCAAGAACATAACAACTAACACTTAGGTAGTGTTTGTTTTTCTTAAAAATCTCTTAAAATGCTCTGAATGATCCCCAACATCTGATTCGGTCAGAGGCAAACACTAAAAAGAGGGTTTGTTATTTATTTCATCATTTAGTCGCGGACAAATCCTAAAACATCTTATTGGATCAGACTTGGAGGGGCAGTCTGTAACACCCGGAAAAATGTCCTAAACCTATTTTACAAGTCAAAACAATTGCTTCTCATTTTCTTTAACTTTTTTTTTGGTAAAAGGGATTCACCCTGGCAAAATAATTTTTTTTTTTTGAACTTCTTTAAACTTGTTTGTGTTTGAAAAAGTTGTAGATACCTCATTTAATGTCTGTTATTCCTTTATCGAGCCAGCACAACCTAGAAAACTCGAATCGTATCGCATTTGGCAAACATATTGAATTAAATTGACTTCGGGAAAATATTGAAGTTTATATTTGATTTTACTGGAAAAATAATTTCGTGAACAGTGGCGTAAGTTTTAAAAAATTTCGAATCCATTCGCTATGTCGAATGAGCCCCGAACAGTTTTGACGGAAAGTATTGCTAGTTTGACGACTTTGGTCCCTCCTTCTTTTGTTACACTCCCCACCCTCACTTTTTATATTTTCATTTCTCCCCCTCTTCATTTTATATTTAAACTCAAATTTTATTTATTTATTTCATATAAAAACACACACACTCACTAAACTCTCTCCCTATTCCCTTTTTCCGGTCACCATCTCCGGCCGAGCACCACCGTCCCGCCTTTTCCGGCCAACTTTTCCGGCGACACCGTTTATTCTCCCAATCAATAGGTCGGGCTATTGTAAGCCTTTCTGGAGCTTATTAGCTCTCGACGCGCCATGTAACTCCACCACGCGCCACCCACGCATTCTGCCACCACCACCGCGAGCCACCGCCACCTTACACTTCATCTTATCGACGGTAAAACCCTCCACGCGCTTCCTTATTTCCATTTCTTTAATTTATTTTCGAAACCAAAGTTTTATTTTTATTAAATCCGATAATAATAATGGGTTTTTATTAACGAAAATGATTTCAAAAGCTTGGGAAAAACCTCGTGTGGATCGTTTCGGATCGCGACTCATTTTGACTCGTCAACTCACCGAGTCAACTCGGTGAGGGTTTGTTATTATTGATGATATTTCTGTTGTTTGATGTTACTGTTGTTGTTGTGGAACTTGGAATTGATATTGGGTCTCGTTTGGTTTGTCTCGATCTCGACAGCCGACATACGGCGAAGCCAAGCCATGACTCGCGACGAGTCACGGCGAGGCGCGAGTGTGAATAGGTTTAGGATTAGATTGGTTTTGTTTGTGATATCGTATTGGTTGCGGACTGGATTTAATTTTGGTTGTAATGTTGATATTGGTGTCGAGTTGGATTTGGATGTGGGGCATGATTTGGTTCGGTTGTATTTTGATCACTTTTTTTTGAACGGCTTTTTTTTTTTTTTTTTTTTTTTTTTTTTTTTTTGTATTTTGATCACTTAATGCGGGTTGGTCACTTAGGATATGTTTGTTTTGGGGATATGGCACTGTTGCTTTAGAATGAATACTAAAAACAATTGTTTGGTATCTTGTATCCATTACAATCTATCAATCTAAAACCAAATTGTCATTCCCCAACTTTTCGGTCACTTTTCTGACAAAAACGGTGGTATTCACAGAAACCATGGGGCCCATTTTATTTTTCACTCACAAGTTTAATATTTTTATTATAATATAATATTTAAATATAATATAAAATTAATAAATTATATATAATAATATATATAATAATATATTTTCTCTCTCCTACTTTTTTCCCAAACCTTTCCCAAATCTTTCAAACCTTTCCCAAATCCAAATCCAATTCCAATCCCACTTGCGAACCAAACGCACCCTTAATTGCGGAAAGTTTGATTTTAAAACCTGGACTTCTAGCAAAACATTCAAAGTTTGAGATGGCCTTGGTGACATAATGTCTTGTTATTTATTTACGTATGATTATTCATAGTTAAGTCAATAAATTTAGTTGTATAACTAAAAAAAAAAGGTGTTGGGAATTGCCTAGCATCACTTAAAATGATTGTTTAGAACAAATTATGTTGTATCAAAATGCAATGTACAATTATACGAACTTAGTAATTAGTGGATGTTACAATAATGTTAAGGTATAAAGTCGGATTTAATTTAGTTAGTGTGGAAATGATTGCGTTTGTGTTGATTTAGTGGCGACCGAGAGCCTTATCGGCTCGGATTGAGTCGAGCCGTAACTCGTGACGAGTCACGGCCAAGGTTAACAACTTATCGTTGTTTGTTTATAAAATTTACTCTGGTCGAGTTATATTATTATTAGTCGTCATTTATTATTTATTTTCATTGAGTCGTAATATATAATTAGTCGTTACTTATCCTTCTATTTTATTTTATTCATTTAAATGTTGAGTCGTCTTATATTTAGAGTTAAACGACTGTTATTTATTTATTCATTGTGATTGATATGAGATGTTTCGGGATATTTGAAACGTTACGGGATAAATTTGCAACACATATAAGATACTTTATATTTAACGATTGGACTGAATAATATTGTAATGATGTAACATTGTGGACAAGGATTGGACATATTGGGTTTACGGTTAGAGGTGCAAATCAAAATTGGTTTTTTTTAAAAACCGGTGCATAAACTGAAACTGGTTTTTTACAAAACCGGTTTTTTATAAAACCGAATTGGTTTTATAAAACCGAACCGGTTGGACCGGTTTTCATTTTTTTGAAAATTCCGGTTTTCTTCGGTTTTAAAACCGGTTTTTTAAAAAAATCGGTTTTATCCGGTTTTCTAATTTTATTTTTTTTAATTTTAAAAATCCCGCGTTAATTTTCAGAAAAAAAAAAAAAAAAAAAAAAAAATCGAATTGAACCGGTTTTAACCGGTTTTAAAAAACCGGTCAAAACTTGGTCAAACTAGCCGTTGCATAGAAACCGGTTTTTTTGATTTTTTTTTTTTTTTTTTTGGATGATTTTAAGCTATGTAATGGTAGTATAAATACATGTAATGAGTTGTGGTTAAAAATACATAAAAAACACTCACAATCTCTAAAAAAACGCTCACATATAATGGAAAACGTATCACAACAAGCTTCCGCTACTACTCCCTCCGTTTCTACTAGCAATGCAAAAAAACACTACACAAATGAAGATGTCGTGAAAGTTAAGCCAACTAACCGGAAAGGTGATGTTTGGTGTAATTACGATTTGTGTATTATGATCGATAATTTGGAAAAGGCGCGTTGCAAGAAATGTGAGAACTTTTATACTCCAACGTCTAACACTACACTTAGGAATCATAAAGAAAAATGTAATCCGGTCCGAGCTTCGTCCGATGGTACTATTGGTGCGGATGGTCGGGTTTTTATATATGATAGTGACGCGCTTCGACTTGATTTTACGAAGTTTGTCATTCAACAAGCGCTTCCATTCAACCACTTCGACAACGCCAAGCTTACGGAGATCATCAAAACGAGGCTACAACCGCGTTATGAACATGTAAGCCGTACTACTCTTAGAAGTGATGCTTTTAAATTATGGGAACGGCTAAAAATGATATTATTAATGGTTTTCGTGAATATAAATATGGTGTTTCTATAACTACGGATACTTGGACCGCACCACATGGTACGGCAAATTCTTATCTCGCCGTTACGGCTCATTGGTTTAATCCCGAATCTTGGTTGTTAATGAAACGGACAATTGCTTTTAAACTATTTGGTTATCCTCATACGGGATCTAATTTAAGAAAATTTTTGCATGACACTTTAATTGAATATAATTTAGATGATAAAGTTTTTACGATTTCACTAGATAATGCATCCAATAATACTAGAGCTATGGATTTGTTAAAATTACGTATTAAACCCGTTTTAGATGGCGTTTTTTTTCATTCTCGTTGTGTTGCTCATGTTATAAATTTATCCGTGCAATCGGCATTAAAAATATGTGATAGTTTAAAAATGAAATTTAGGGGTTTATTAACAACTATATATAGTGCGAGCAACGAAAGACAAATGAACTATCACCGTTTTCGTAAACAATGTGGTGAAACACCCCTAGGACCTTGCTTTGATAATAATACTAGGTGGAATTCTACTTGCATGATGTTTGAAAATATATTACGACAACGTCAAACTTTATCCGCTTTTAATGATAGACTTGTTAGTAAAAATAAGTCCGTTCCGATAAACGACCAAGATTGGGATCGACTAAATGAGTTAACTATTTTTTTACAAGTTTTTAAGGAGGCAACAACTATATTATCGGGTGTTTATTACCCAACTAGCTCAATAGTTTTAAACCAAATTTATGCTATGACGGAAAAATTAGACGAATTAAAAAACTCACCTAGCGCTATGTTTAGAAGAATGGTTGAAGTTATAAAAAAGAAATTTATAAAATAATGGGCTAGTTTACCTTTGATTTTTACTTGTTCCGCCACACTTAGTCCATGTTTAAATGTTGGAGGCGTAGAACTTTTAATGACAAAAATAATGGATAATTTAGACATAGGCTTTGGGTTAAACGAAGACGACCCCGACTATAAAAGAACCCAACTTTTGAAATTTAACGATAGTTTTAAAAGTTTATTTGAACTTTATGCAACAAAATACGGTCAACAACAAAACCCAATTGTTGACCAAATGCGGGCCGGGTCGTCTCGAATGGCAAGAGACATTAATATAAACCTTTATAATAGTTTATATGAAGACGCTTCAAAGCGTCAACGAACATCGGCCCCAACAAGCGAATTGGGACAATATATGGCTACAAACTTGTTCACTCGTTTAACTCCCGAAGAGTTTGCAAACTTTGACATTTTGGCTTGGTGGAAAGAAAGGGAAACCCAATTTCCAATTTTATCCGCTATGGCTCGTGATTTATTAGCGGTTCAAGCTTCGTCGGTAGCTTCCGAATCGGCCTTTTCTACTAGCGGTCGAATTATATCGGAAAGAAGGTCAAGACTAACCCCCGAATCCGTGGAAGTATGTGTATGTTTGAAAGATTATTTGGACGGGGTAGATAGGATACAACATGAATCATCATTGGAAGGTCCGATATTACAAGACGTTGAAGAAACTATAGAAAGAGAAGAAGTTGAATTAGGGATATCACCTCCGACTACCGAATTAGATGAAGGTGAGTTCGAAGAATTTGATGATGAAGGCGTGGATGTACAAGATTTTTTAGATGAGTGGCATATAACGGGTGATGGCAATGCCGAAGCTCGACATACTTGACTCTACACTAATATGTTTCCGGGTGATGGCCATGCCGAAGCTCGAAATGTATTAGTATTTAAATATTTTTAGTTGTATAATTGTATTGTTTAAATAAAAGCTATGATTGTATTTTTTAGTTGTATAATTGTATTGTTTAAATAAAAATTATGATTGTATTTTCTTAGTTGTATAATTGTGTTGTTTAAATAAAAGTTATAATTGTATTTTTAGTTGTATAATTGTGTTATTTAATTAAACCGAAAAAAAAATGTTCGAACATGTGTAAAATTCCGAAAAACAACTAACCGGTAAATAACCGAAAAAAACCGAACCGGTAAAAGACCGATAAAAACCCGATTCCGAAAATTGATAACCGAAAAAAAACTGATTCCGAACATTTATAACCGAAAAAACCCGATTTCGGAAAACCGAAAACCGCTTAAAACCGTTTTCCCAAAAACCCGATTAAAACTGGTTTTTTAATAACTGGTTTTCCAAAAACTGAAAACCGATTAAAACTGATTTTTTTGCACCTCTAGGTCAAACAACTTTTACGGTATTAGTTGATTGGACTATTATGGACCCTTTGGTACATGAGACGGAGGGATACGTGAGACTCATAAGAGCTTAACCTATCTGGACCCGAACTATACGAAATGGTCGATAAAACTAAACAACTAATATCTATACGCGAATACTATGTTCAATTGTATATTATAACATGTAAAACTTGACGATAATTGACTTATTCAAAAGAGTCATAAGACTTGGAAACTATCACAACCCGCCTAATTTCAGGTCAATACCATTCAACAAACTCGAATTTCTTTTCTTGACATTTATTTGAGAGTGATTTACATATAACTTTTAATTGAAGCATTAAAACAAGGAGTCAAAAATAAAGTTGAGGACTTGGCCTCCTTAAATGAACAACCAATGTGCCCGACTCTCCCAACGACTATTTTTAATACATTCTTATATTCCATAAATTACTATGAAAGTACAAAAAATATTTTCGTGCACCTTTATAATTCTTTTACTAAGCCCACTTAAATTACACATATTTAACTTTAACCGCAAAAAAAACTATTAACCACTACACATTTTTAATACCCAATACACTCAATATACACATTTTACATAAAAAAAAATCTGTGACTTTCATTTTCATGGTATATACCGCCCCTTGTTCCATAATAATGAGTACTATATTTTTATTCATATCTACATTATTACTAGACATAAAAGCCAATAAACATGGAATTGCAAAATCCACTTTTTAAAAGCTTGCATACCAATTTGTTCCCACTTTAGACTTGAAGAGGAATGGCAAGAGGTGCCTGCTCGCCGAAGACAAGATGGAAAGAGGAACCAGAACCCTAAGGAGGCTTCGATAACCAAGTTCTTTATCTCAAATCTCCCTAATGGATGCACGCCATGGGATGTTTCGTATGTCCTTGGAGGGTTTGGGGACGTCGCCGGATCTTACATTGCTAAGAAAAAAGATAAGTTTGGGAATAGATTCGGCTTTATCTCCTTCAGGAGGGTCAAGGATGTAAAAGAGCTGGAAAAAAGGTTGAATGGGTTGAAGATGGGAAAGAATAGGCTTTGGGTTAATCTAGCTAAGTTTGCAGCTGAAAATGTGGGACTCGAAGAGGCTTTTGAGAAGAAAGGACCTGCTCAAAGTTCGGCAACTCCCCCTTCCCAAGTGCAACAAGATATCCAGGTGGAAGCTCCTTGTTTCAAGACCGTTGGTAGTTCCTCGTATAGAGATTCCCTGGGTAATGGTCCAAGGTTGGTTGAAGGCAAGGAGGTTAGGGGGGGAAGGCATACTGTTGAAGGTTCAATAGTCGTTCCGGATGATGTGTCGGCTTTTCGTGAACTTCATGGGAGGGCTCTTGTGGGTAGAACGGTGGATATCCAAACTCTTATCAGGCTGAACAAATGCTTCATGGAAGCTGGAACGGGGGACTTGGAGATTCACTACATCGGTGGTCTTTCGGTCATGCTCAAGTTTAAGTCTCAGGATGAGGCGTCTGTTTTTGTCCGTAAAGTGGAGATGTGGAGATTGTGGTTTTCAGTGTTGGGGGTTTGGGAAGGCCAAGCTTTGCCGTATGAAAGAGTGGCTTGGTTAACCATTCATGGTGTTCCCATCCACCTAGCTGAAAACAAGATTTTTAATAGTATTGCGGCCTACTTCGGTAAAGTGGTTCACCAAGCCCAGCTGGGACCGACGGACAGAGACTTATCGGGGACCTGCGTTGGGATCTTGGTAGGGGATGGAGCGAGAATTAGCGGCGCTGTTTCCCTCAAATGGAAAGACAGTAATTATAAGGTATGGGTGTTCGAAGAATCCGGATCTTGGGATCCTGATTGTGTTGGAGTTGTGGTCGCACCGCCGGTGGTTCCGGCTCAGCCGGTGGATGAAGGTTTGTCAAAAGTGGAGGACTCCTGGAATTCGAACGGACAAAATGATGTGGCAGACGAAGGGTTTACTGTTAATTTGGAAGAAGAAGGGTCTGCTTTGCATGGGGACTTTGCAGTGCATGGGGAGTTGAATAAAGAAGGTGGGACATTCGAGGTCTGTTGTCAGACTAAGGATAAGGAAAATTATGTTTATTTTTTTAACTCCAATGGGGAAGCCTCTAAGGCCTGTCATAAGCCCAAGTTGTATAGGGCCAGGCCCAAAGTAAATGGTCACAATCCAAATATTAGCCCTAGTGGAAATGATAGACCAAAAAAAAGAAACAGACAAGAGTCTGATGATTCGGAAGACCCTTTCGGGTTGAACGATCTCTTAGGGATTTTTAAACCAGTTCCTGTTAGGTCGAATGGGGTTGTGGCGGAGGGTTCTATTCAATCTCCAGTGCTGGATAAGGGGGATATGGATATTGATTTTGATCTAAATCGGAGTGCTATGTCTCCTCCTAAGGAGGTGCATCAGGGTCAATCGAATGGGACTGTTGATCCAGTTCCTGATGTTCGGTCGATTATTGATGGAAGCTCGCTTAACTCGATTGAGAATGAAATTGATGCTACGGTTAAAGTCGGCGCTGTGCTTGGGGCTGATTTAAGCGACTTCGGTAACTTGATCAAGGATACCATTGTGGTGGAAGGTATTAATGTGGGTGAAGTATGAATTTCTTATCTTTAAATGTTAGGGGCATTGGGGGGGAGGAGAAAGTGCCTTGGATTAAAGAATTGAGAATGGGGTTGAGGGTAGATTTCCTTGCCATTCAGGAGTCAAAAACCGAGTCGTTATCGTCTTTTGTTGTGGAGAAGATGTGGGGAAACAGACATTGTGGTTCGGATTTTGTCGGTTCTGTGGGTCAGTCTGGGGGTTTGATATGTGTTTGGGATTCGTCTAAGCTGGACTTCCCTGTCATAGTGAAGAACCGGTTTTTCATGAGATTTTCTGGTTGTATTAAAGGCAGTGGAGATGTTCTGAATGTTATCAACGTGTACGCGCCTCAAGGTGTGTCAGCGAAAAATGAGCTGTGGGGGGCTATCGAAGCTGAAATGGGTGCGTTGAATGGGATGTGGGTCATCTTGGGAGATTTCAACTCTGTTAGATTTCCGGAAGAAAGGAAGGGGTCGGTCTTCAAACACTCGTGCGCGAGGTACTTTAATGATTTTATTCATAGGGTTGGGCTTTTGGAATACGGGATGAAAGGCAACCAATTTACGTGTATTCGGGATAACGGGAGAAAATTAAGCAAAATCGACCGTGTGTTGGTTTGTCCAAATTTCTTTAATAAGTGGCCGTTTGCGTCTCTTCGGGCGATCCCTTCTAGGTTCTCTGACCACTGCCCGTTATTGCTCTCTTGTAACACTAAGAGTTTTGGAGCCAAACCTTTTAGGTTCTTTAACTCTTGGTTGGGATTGGAAGGTTTCGAGGACATGGTCAAGTCGGCTTTGGAGTCTTTCTCGGGTGAGGGTCCGCCGGATTCCAGGTTGACTAAGAAGTTTGCTTTTTTGAGAAGCAAAATTAGAGCTTGGTTAGAGGATAAAAAAGCTGCGGATTCTGAAGTTGAAACGGAGGCGTTGGCTGAAGTTGATCGGCTCGAAGAGGCTATGGGTTCTCGGTCTTTGACTGAGGAAGAAGAGTGGATTTATGCGGAGAGTAAGGTGATTT
Organism: Artemisia tridentata subsp. tridentata; assembly: GCA_021014915.2. Taxonomy (NCBI): domain Eukaryota; kingdom Viridiplantae; phylum Streptophyta; class Magnoliopsida; order Asterales; family Asteraceae; genus Artemisia; species Artemisia tridentata. The sequence continues at coordinate 25,512,699 of CP139509.1, forward strand.
TGAAGGAAGCGGGGGTCCGGAAAGCTTTGGATCTGAAACAAAGGTCCAGGGTCAGATGGGCGTTAGAAGGGGATGAAAATTCCAAGTTCTTCCACGGTATGGTAAATAGTCGGATCGCGTCTAATGGCATCCCTGGTCTTTCGGTTAATGGGGCTTGGTGTACGAAGCCGGCTGTCATCAAGGGGGAGATATTTCGGTTTTTTAGGGATCGGTTTTCTGAGGTGGTCCCTAGCAGACCGTCGATTCTGCTTGATAATCTTCCAAAGTTGCCTGAGGCCGATTGTGACAACCTTGTCCTCAGTTTCTCGGTGGAGGAGATTAAGGCTGCTGTGTTCGATTGCGGTGACGACCGGGCTCCCGGTCCCGATGGGTTTAACATGAGGTTTATCAAAAAGTTTTGGAGTTATTTCGAGCAGGATATGGTGGAGATTATGGAGTATTTTTATTCTGAGAAAAAGATGAATGTGGAGAGTAGCTCGTCTTTTATTACTCTCATCCCTAAGGTGAAGGACCCGGTAGAGCTCAATGACTACCGTCCGATCACTTTGGTGGGGGTTATAAGTAAGATAATCTCAAAGATTCTTGCTAATCGGCTTAAGAAGGTGCTTGGGAAGGTGATTTCTTCTTCCCAATCCGCCTTCTTGAGCGAGAAATTTATTTTGGACGGTCCGTTGATTATTAACGAATTGGTCTCGTGGTGCAAAAGAAGCAAGTTGAAGGCGATGATGTTGAAGATTGATTTCGAGAAGGCTTATGACAATGTTCATTGGAGTTTTCTTATCAAGATTATGTCTCAAATGGGGTTTCCTCCTCTTTGGTGCGAATGGGTGTTGGGGGTTTTGAGGTCGGCGCGTTCGTCTATTTTAGTTAACGGGGCGCCAACCTTTGCATTCCATTGTAGCAAAGGGATGCGCCAAGGAGACCCGATTTCTCCATTTCTCTTTCTCATAGTTATGGAGGCGCTTTCTTGTATGGTTTCTAAGGCGGAGGAGGGAGGGGTGATTAAAGGGCTGTCCATTCCAGGAGATAATGTTAAGATTTCGCATCTGTTTTTTGCGGATGACGCTATCATCATCGGGGAATGGTCTCATTTTTGCATCGCTAACATTGTTCGAATTCTTAGATGCTTTCATATATGTTCGGGTCTTAAAATTAATTTGGAAAAGTCTAACCTTTTCGGCATTGGTGTGAATCCCGAGGTGGTGGAAGAGGAGGCTAGGCGTTTGGGTTGCAAGACCGGTTCGTTGCCGTTCAAGTATTTGGGGCTCTCGGTTGGGGCTAATATGAACCGTATCCAGCATTGGAAGCCGGTGTATGACATTGTCGAGGGTAGGTTATCTAAATAGAAGGCATCTTGCCTTTCTTTGGCAGGGAGAACGGTGCTTATTAAATCGGTTTTGGAATGTTTACCAAATTACTATTTCTCTTTGTATAAGGCTCCGTGTAAAGTGATCAAGGATCTCGAAGGGATGATTAGAAGATTTTTATGGGGCGGGTCGGGTGATGTTGTTAAGATGCATTGGGTGGCGTGGGACCAAGTAGCTATCCCGAAAAAATTTGGTGGTCTCGGTTTATGCAAGTTGCGGATTTCTAATGTCGCCTTGTTATCCAAATGGGGTTGGAGGTTTAAGTCTGACTCGACCTCTCTTTGGACTAAAGTGATTCGGGCCCTGCATGAGTCGAAACGCAGCTGGGATTTTATCCCTGTTAACATCAAATATAGTGGGGTGTGGAGTAATATCGGTAAAGTTCTTGTGCGTTCGACGGTTTCTAATGTTCCGGTGAGAAACTTCTTTAAAGGTAGGGTTGGGAACGGGCGGTCCATTGCTTTTTGGCTGGATCCGTGGGTCTGTGATGCTCCGCTTAAAGATTTGTGTCCCAATCTATTCCGTTTAGAGGCGTACAAGAAGTGTAAGGTGGCTGATCGTTTGGGGACTGATGTGGATGCAGGCCAGAGGCGAAAATGGGTTTGGAAAAATCGTCTTTCTTCTTCTGCCGAGTTGGAGGAATTGGATTTTCTCAACTCGGTGGTGGACTTGGTGACTGTGTCGGATCAAAAGGATGATTGGGTTTGGCTACCTGATTCGGATGGTCGTTTTTCGGTTGGCTCGGTCCGAAAGCTACTGTATAGCGAAGGTGATTATAGTAACAACTTTGTGTTCAGTTGGGTGAAATGGATTCCTGGGAAATGCAATGTGTTTGCGTGGAGGGCGGGGCTGAATCGGATCCCCACAGCGGACGCTTTGAGGAGAAGAAACTTTCAAGGTATTGATTTGGCGTGCCCGTTGTGTGACTGTGGTGAGGAATCGGTCGAACATTTGTTCTCGTCTTGTTGGTTGGCTGCAAATCTTTGGGATCATATTAGTGTTTGGTGCAAAGTTCAAAGATTTTTCGCTTTCTCGTTTCGCGACCTTCTGGAGCTTCACAATCACGTGGTTTTGAAGGGTAAGGCGAAAGAAGTCTTCCAAGGTATTGTCATCTTGGGCTGCTGGGCGATTTGGAGAGCGAGAAACAAGCTGAAGTTCGAAGATAAAGCGGCTAGGTTGGAAGAGATTATAGGTGAGGTCAAAGCCCTTGGTTTCCTTTGGGCTAAGAATAGAAGGAAAATGTACAATTTGAAATGGTTAGATTGGTGTAAATTTGATATAGAGTAGTTGGTTGTTTTGTCGCCCGGTCTTCGGGTTTGGCTGTGTTCTAATGTAAGTCATCCTTCAAAAAAAAAAATCGATCACAATATTAATAAACTAGTAAATAATATCTTCTGACTAACTATTTTCACTTTGAAAATCCCTAATATATATAGAGCTAAACTAACTTCAAACAATTATACATCAAAACGTTTCACTTCAAACTCTTCTCACTATCAGTGTGTTCTCTACTTTTTTTAAAGAAGTAAATGGAAGTAAAATGATGAATCAGAAAAAAAAATCATGTTCTCCACTTTTATTGGAGGAAGTAAATGGAAGTAATGCAAGTGACAAGGATGGGTGGCCCTTTTGTTTTTTTTTCATGCAATACTTTCTGCCCATATTTGGGCTGCAAATGAAGGAAAGAGGATACAGACAAAAATGAAAAGACTAAATGTCAAAAATAGCCTTGAGTAAACTACAAAATACATCCCTGTGGTTTGCCCAATTTCGCACCATACATCCAAATCTTTTTTTTCTAACATATACATCCACCGTTAGTAAAAGTTAAATACCATACATCCACGAGGACGAACGGTGCAAACCATTTCTCCGTTATCTCCTAACGAGATAGAAAATGTTTGCACCGTTAGTCCTATGGGTTAAGTCTATTTGCACCGTTAGTCCTTTGTTACGTTTTCGTTCGTTTTTTTACGTTTTCGTCCGATTTTTTACGTTTTCGTCAGATTTTTTACGTTTTCGTCTGTTTTTTTTACGTTTTCGTCCGATTTTTTACGTTTTCATCTGTTTTTTTTACGTTTTCGTCCGATTTTTTACGTTTTCGTCCGATTTTTTACGTTTTCGTCCGATTTTTTACGTTTTCGTCTGTTTTTTTACGTTTTCGTCCGATTTTTTACGTTTTCGTCCGATTTTTTACATTTTCGTCTGATTTTTTACGTTTTCGTCTGTTTTTTTACGTTATCGTCCGATTTTTTACGTTTTCGTCCAATTTTTTAAGTTTTCGTCTGTTTTTTTACGTTTTCGTCCAATTTTTTACGTTTTCGGTCAATCGGCAATGTCGCTACTAAATTTTAAACCCTATTGTCTACCACTTTTAACCCTATCCTACTTGCCAAGGTAGGTTAATGATTCATATTGGTGTCATTCACTTGGTTATCGTTTACTAAACAACTATAATCAAAAGGTAGCTATGGTCTACGCAACGGCGTATGTCTATAACAGCACATAAATCATCCAAAACACACATTAAATAAACTAAATAACTTGTAGATAAGATAATCGAAATCATAATTAAAAACTGATAATCAAACGTAAAAAAAGTGGACGAAAACGTAAAAAAACAGACGAAAATGTAAAAAATCAGACGAAAACGTAAAAAAAACAGACAAAAACGTAAAAAATGGGACGAAAACGTAAAAAATCGGAAAAACGAAAAAAACAGACGAAAACGTAAAAAATCGGACGAAAACGTAAAAAATCGAACGAAAACGTAAAAAATCAGACGAAAACGTATAAAAACGGACGAAAACGTAAAAAAATGGATGAAAACGTAAAAAAAACAGACGAAAATGTAAAAAATCAGACGAAAACGTAAAAAAACAGACGAAAACCTAAAAAATTGGACGAAAACGTAAAAAATCGGACGAAAACGTAAAAAAACAGACGAAAACGTAAAAAATCGGACGAAAACGTAAAAAATCGGACGAAAACGTAAAAAAACAGACGAAAACGTAAAAAATCGGACGAAAACGTAAAAAATCAGACAAAAACGTATAAAATCAGACGAAAACGTATAAAAATGGATGAAAACTTAAAAAAACAGATGAGAAGGTAAAAAACAGACGAAAACGTAAAAAATCGGACGAAAACGTATAAAAATGGATGAAAACGTAAAAAAAACAGACGAAAACGTAAAAAATCGGGCGAAAACGAAAAAATCGTACGAAAACGTAAAAAAACAGACGAAAACGTAAAAAATCGGACGAAAACGTAAAAAATCGGACGAAAACGTAACAAAGGACTAACGGTGCAAATAGACTTAACCCATAGGACTAACGGTGCAAACATTTTCTATCTCGTTAGGAGATAACGGAGAAATGGTTTGCACCGTTCGTCCTCGTGGATGTATGGTGTTTAACTTTTACTAACGGTGGATGTATATGTTAGAAAAAAAAGATTTGGATGTATGGTGCGAAATTGGGCAAACCACAGGGATGTATTTTGCAGTTTACTCAATAGCCTTTGTATTTTAGTGTTTATTTATTTTAGAGATGGTTATAATAGTAATTCCACAAATATAAAAATTATTAAATGGGATCATCTACTTTCATTTACTTTACTTTACTGTAAACTAAATAACATCCAAAAATCTATAAACTTTACTTCCACTCTCCCCTATTTTTTTACATTACATTACTTTACTTTACTTTACCTTTAAAAAAAAAGTCTAGAACACAGTGTATATCTCACCGACGAGTTAAGCTTCCTTGTTCTTGGCATTCTTTTCCACTCGACACCACAACTCTCGAATCCACTGTAAGGATCCAAATCTTTGAACTTATATATATCCTTGTTATGGTTAAACTTTAAACATGCGAGATATATATATATAATAATAAAAAGACTTGTGTTTAGGCTTGTGTGGTAATAACTAAACCTTGTTTAAGCACTAATGATCAAGATATATAATAAGCTAGTGATTATTTGTGTTCCATTCGGCACACACCTATACGATGTGAACTATTTAAAGTTTATGAAACTTAAAAGAAACCAATTGTAAGAAAACACACTTAATTCTTGGCTTTTGGACTTAATTGTGCTTAATTGGTCTTTGTTCGAAATCAAATACTTATTTATTCGGGATTATAAAAAGTTACACGTATATATGAAAATGATAAAACAGTTTTGAAGAAACACAAAACATATATGTACGCATGCAGGAGACACTGATGATTTAACAAAAGAGAAAACAGTTGATGATTCTTTAAAGACTAGATGTTGCAACATATAAGACCAAAGGTCTTGTAGTCCACTGGTTTGTTGCTTGCCTTGTATTGCACGAGACCCAGGTTCGAATCCCCCTTGGTGCCTCTTTGGAATTTAATTTTTTTTACACATAAGCCTTTATATAAGACAATGATAAACTTCTTAAATATAAAGGGGAGGTATAACTAAACACATAAGAGCCTAATGGCTCACTGGGAGAGGCGCTTGACACACAATAGAGGTCTTTAGTTCCAATCCCGTAACTAACATTTTTGTATCGTTTTTATTTTAACATTTTGGCTAATATTTTTTTAGCCTAAACCAATACATTTTTATAACCCAAAATAAAAATGTAAAAGCTATTATTTTTTAACATATTGTCTATTATTTTGTCAAATTAATATAATTAGTTTATATTACTAAATGTCGACTAAAAGACGAAAATTAAAATAACTCTAAAATATTTATAACAAAAGTTTTAAAATAAATATTTTCTAACTTATCATCCACTTACTCGTCATGAATATTTTGAAGTCGATTTAAACATATCACACAAGCAATACTAAACATAACCACATGAAGACACACCCACTCATTTGAACATTTTGAGTTGAAAACAAATATGTAAACTAAGATTTGCGATATTAATTTAGGTCGCGGTTAGGGAATCTTACCAATCGAGATTTGCTAAGGTAAGTATTCACAACCCCTTTTTACCGCTTTACTTATTTGGGGTGGAATGCATGACTTAAATTCTTATTTGAACTTATGAATTATATTTTTATCTGCACTCTTCGAAATTGACTTTGAACCTTAGCACATTATTTTGAGATTATGATGTGTTTGAATTTTATGTGCCGTACGTACTAAATGCCAAGTCTCCCATGTTCGGAGCAGTCTTGATAATAATTCTCGCCATGTCGGCGAGTGACAGTAATTCTCGCCTAGGTGGTGGAGTGACGAAGTCTCCCATGTTCGGAGCAGTGCAAAGTCTCCCTTGTTCGGAGCAGTCCTTATTTACTATGTACATGGCATTTTTATTGTGAACCTGATAAACATGTATGTTTGACACTACCTTTACCATTCAGACTTTTCCTTAAAAACCTTGGACTTCTTTTGAACAAAACGTGTATACTCACCAACTATTTTCATAGTTGACCCATTTTTCTCATGCATTTCAGGTGATCGTCAATAAGTGTATTTTATGAAGACATTTGCACTAAGGAGTCTTCATCTATCATATTTAGTTGGATGAAATAAAATGTTACCTTTTGAAAACAAACTTTTATGTTTCAAATGCTGTTGTTGGCTAAAACAATGTTGTATTAATGTACTATTTCTTTAAATTTAAATTATGGTATTATACTATATCACCCTGCTATGTATATTAATTTCGTAGCACCCCAGGACCCGAATGCTTCCGCAATGCCACATATTTGGGGGTGTTTCAGAAATGTTTATTAAATAGGCATTTCATGCCGAAATTTTGTAAAGGGATTTATAAAACTTAAACTATTTATGATTTATTAAATGTTTTTAAAACTTTTCAAAACTCTTATGTTTTAACGATCATGACATCTATTTTGGGAAAACGGGGAAAAGCCGAAACTATCTATCGACGTCGTTATTTGTTTATTGATTCTTTTCTGATTTTATTCTTCTTTCATATTTATCTGGATTCTTGCCCTCGTCTTTCTTGAACTTTCCTTATATTTCAACGCCATTGAAAACTAAACATTTTTATAATAACACAAGTATTCAACGAACGCTAATTCATAAATTACTTGAGTGTTATTTCTGAACTATGTTACTTGTTAGGTTGTGCCGATCCAGTACTATTATGCTTGTACTCTTGATGTCGTTGTGCCTGCACTTTCTTATGTTGTTGTGCTCTACTTTTGATATCATCGTTGTGTCTATTCCTTGATGCCAGTCGTGATGTTTGTGATATTTTGCATTGCTGCATACTCAGGTGAGTTCATAGCCTCACTTTTTACTTGCTTTAACTGCTTTATAAGCTACTTGGGGTGAGATACATGCTACTGTTTGAATATGATCACAATTGTCTGAAAACTGTATTTGAACTGAAACTATGTTTTCTGCTATCTGAAACTGTATTTGAGCTGAAGCAACACTTATACTTTTCTGGTACTGTGAGTGAAGCAGTAGCCACTTTGCGAACCACTTGATAAGCACTAAGTACTTTCCTTGCCAACAGCAAGTCCATCGATCATGCACCATTAATCACCTGCGGGTGAGCGCGATGATAGTTTATAGGCCTATAGGATTTGACCATCCCACTCCTGTTGACCGGGTAGGTGACATGGGTGTGCTATAATTGAGTTAACTAGGTATTTGGCAAGATACTTGGCTTTGGGGGCAACTATTATGATTATGAAATTCCGCGGTTATTGTCGACTTACGCCAAATTACTGGTGCCGGTTAACGCTTTGTGTGTCATGAGCTTAGTGCAGTGGTAATAACTTTCGGGCATATAACAACGTAGCCCGCTTTCTTGGAAACTTTAAATATTGTGATCAACTACTTTATGTAAACTTATGAATTCACTCAACCTTTGTGTTGACTTTTAGCATGTTTATCTCAGGTGTTAAATCTTTTCCGCTGCGCATCTTACTTTTTGGAGGAGCTTGGTGAAGGGCATGACATGGTCATAGAAAACTCGGAAAACTGTTTGGGACCGCTTAAAACCCTTTTAAATCTATATCTTTCGCACTATTTTACATGATGTAATTTAAATATTTATTATTAAGAATTTTCTTCTAAAATGGTTTAAGCAAAACCGTTCTTTGTACCTTGTGATTGTGACAACTATCGAATAATACCCCACAACTTGTATGCTTCCGCTGATCCGAAAATGAGGGTGTTACACAGTCTTAATGCATCTGAACCTTGACCAGACTTTCAAGGCATTGATCTTTGTTGATGGCCAAAATAAGCTATTACCATATCCATTTGCTTCTTCATAAGACTTCTCGTGACAAAGCTTGGGGAGGGGAGAAAGAGAATAGTTGCTAGTCGTTTGGTTGTCTGGCCTTTCGCAAAGTTAATAAAAGTATGTCAATGTTTGTATGTTCGTGGTTTTTGTTGTGTATAAGAGGGTGTATTAGTTTTTTCTTTTGTTTATTAGTGGCTTAAAAGTTTTCGGTTGTGTATATTTATCTGCTTTTGTCATTATTATCAAAGACATACAATATCTAATGTTTAGACGTTTTTATAGAAAACAAATAATCTTATTTGATTCAGATTCAGACATTTACGCATTAGATTCAGATTCAGATGTGCGATTCAGATCCAGATCCGGAGCCTCTTCATAAACAAACAACACATTACTTTCTTTTTCTCTTTCTTTCCTCTTTCTTGTTCTTTTCCATTTTCCTTCACTCCAAACTCGAAAACTAAGCATAAGGTTTGTCCGAATATACATGTAACAAAACAAATGTGGAAATAAAAAATGAAGTAGCACTGTGAGGTTTTAATGAGGAAAACCAATTGAGCGTTATAAAGTTTGAGTTATTGAGTTCGACTCAACTCATATAAAATCTCTTAAGGGATTTTTCTTTTTTTTTTTTTTTTTTTTTAAGGAAGAATGAATTAGATAATCGAATATGGGAAAAACTTTCACCATAAAACCTATAAAATTTCAAGCTAATTGAGTTAACCATTAAATGATTTTTAACTAACATTAGTGTGATCCAAATAAGCTTATCTAGGTTTAACTGTTTTTTTTTGTTTTTTTTTTTTTTTTTTTTTTTTGAAAAGTGAATTTCTTTTGAAACTTCGTGTCACGATTCGATATCGTAAGGTCTAGTTTACGTTATCTTAACCGGGCCCGCGCTAGAGAGCTCCCTCGAAATGGAAAGCCTTGTTCAAATACCCGATAGGGGGAGAACCCCCTACTAATCCGCTCGAAGGCACCACGATTAATAGGGGTAAACTCTGCCCCCTCAGACTTGACCTGAGTAAACTCAAGCCAAGCCCTCATAGAGGGACTTCCTAATATCTCAAAGATAACCTTAGTGGGGTTTGAACTTGAGACCTAACGGTCAACAAGCGAAGATCCTACCACTGGACCAACTCATCATTGATAGGTTTAACTGTTTAAGTAGGATAATGTTAGTGAGATGTTAGTCTTTGCTCTTTGTTTTTTGTTCATAGACAAAACCACACAGTTAATAGAAACACATTTTTTAGTGGTTTCATTTATGCAAAAGACAAAAATAACAGTTTTAGCTTTTGACATGTAACTAACACTTTATTTATTTTTATAAATATCAATTCTGACTAGAGATAATATGATAAACTTAAACAGTTTCAACTACATAGTAATATTTTGGGATTTAAGATCATTCGCATACCAAACTTTATCCACATAATAAAGATTAATCTACACCCTTCATCTCCATTTGATCAAATGAATTAGATTAAACCCAACATTTTAACTATCCCATTGTTATATTCTTTTTTTTTCTTTTTCATTTTTTTTAAATATTAATATATCTTAAACCGTTAATCGTTAAGCAAAAATAAATATACCATCACGGCGAACATCTAATTATATTTTTTTTTAGACATGCACTTTGATATACTTTCTATATTTTTTTTTCTTTTCATTTTTTCACTTTATTTTTTCGTTTTTTCAATCATATGTGATTTTCATAAATGAACTATTATAATCAATAAATCATATGTGATTTTATTAGAATATTCAAATTCAAATTAGTGTTTATTCACATGTTATTTTCAACAACATGAAAAAAAAGTGCAAAAACGAAAAAAAAAAAAAAAAAAGGTTGTCGAAATATATCAAAGTGGCCGTTTATTAGAAAGATAAGTAATTGATAGTCATGACGCTATAATTTGTTTTGTCTCGTGAGTAACATTCATTAGATATTTAAATTTTAAAAAGTAAGCGAAATATTAAAATATTTTTAGTTTTAGTGGAGATGAATCTCTTCGTATGCAAAAGAATTTAGTGTAAAAAATTACTTTCCTCTTTGTTTGAAGAAAATAATTTTAGAATGGGGGAGTGTATAGTTTTCTTTTGAGTAAATTGCAAAAATCATCCTTGTGGTTTGGCCAAATTGCACGTTTCGTCCTTTGGTTCAATAAGTGAAAAGATTGTGCTTATTTTGCATTGTTACATGCACTTTTGTTTCTTAAACAGTGAAATTTGGCAAATTACAAGGACGATTTTTTTGCAATGATAGAGGACCAAAAGTGCACGTAACAATGCAAAATAAGGACGATGTTTGCACTTAATGAACCATAAGGACGAAACGTGCAATTCGATCAAACCAGAAGGACGATTTTTGGAATTTCCTCGTTTCCGTTTAAAAGGATGTCGACGACATAATTATTTTGAAATGAATAATGTAAAAAGGTTAATAAGAATCACAACTGTTTTGTGGAAAAAGATGCAGGATGGCCCTACAACCGATAAGCACCACGTCAGCTCTGTTTGGTATGGTATATTAGAGCAAGGGGTGCAAGCTCGCCATTCATCTTCGTTGAATGACATGGCATCTCTTCATCCCTCTTCACTGCACCACCCCTGCTCTTCGTCCCTCCTCATATGCAAACTCCTCGTCTGCACGACGAAAGAGTATGCATACGATTTTTAATATATATATATATATATATATATATATATATATATATATATATATATATATATATATATAAAGTTTGTGTGTGTAAATAAAGTGTATGTGGGGCCCAAATGAGTAAGTTGTGGTTAGTTGACTGAGGAGGGGGTTGTTAGTTGTGGTTTGTTGTGCTGATGTGGCACACAGTGGGGCCCGAATGAAGAGGGATGCTCTTCATCTGCACCCCTTGCTCTTAATTTCTACGTAAAATTGACGTGTCTAATAAATCTTGTAAATTGATAGTTACAATATCACAATCGTTGTTAGGTTCATCTTGGTAATTATACCCAACTTCATGACCTAATTTTATCTGTACTAAATATATATATATAAAAAAACAAATTTGGTTAAACTAAAAAAAGATAAAAAAAAAAATAATAATAATAATGCTGTTAAATGAAAATAATACAGTATTATTTATTAAAGCTAAATATTTAAATACAACTACCTAATTACTCTTTTTGTCCTAATATTATTTTCTATGTTTTTTTAAATATTATAAATTAAATGCAGATATCACGTTACCTTTACGTGATATTATTATTGCAAACTTTACAAAAAACAATAATTAATTAGCTAAAAGTAAAACTCTCATTTTATAACGAAATAAGCAAGTGAAAAACAAATAACCATTATGACTTTTTTAACTGTAATTTTTAATCAACAAAAACTATCGTCGCTGTGCGCCGATAATATATATACCCCTTTATATATTTACACACAAAAAAAGCACACACACTTGTTGTTGTGCTAGTGCTACAAATATAAATTGCTAAATGACATAGACACAAGAAAAACACACACTTGTTATGTATACATATATGCATATAAAGTTCCGGCTCGAAGGTTGTATAAACAGGATTTTCAAGATATTATGTATACCTGTATCAAATTACATAATATGATCATTCAACACAAGGGACGAGTGATATGTCTTACATGGTTCGAAGCTGAGGGCCACCTTGATCACGATCCCTTAAGGTCGCATGAAGAATCGTTAGTAGTTATTCAGGAGCTCCATGACTCATTAGTCAATCTACACTTAAAATCTGATTTGATCGAACATATTTGGAGAAATCGTAAAAATCAAGTCAATCAAGAGAACGAAGACGAAGATGGTAGTGACGATGAAGAATTTTTGTAATGTTTTTAATGTTATTTAAATAATTTACGTATTTTTTTTAATGTTTATTTGAATAATTTATGTAATATTTTTGTTTTCAATGAATTTTAAATTTGTTGTTTAAAATATTTGAATTAAAAAAAATAAAAAGAAAAAACCTCGATCACCAACTATGACAATATGATCGTGTCGGAAAGAAAAAGCTAATGTGGCGCTGACAATAACTTATATAAATATAAATTGCTAAATGACATAGGCACAAGACAAACACACACACTTGTTGCATGTTTTAGAGTATGTGTAGTGGGGAGAAGTGGAGAGTGGGGGGTTGTTTGACACGTGCCATGTGGGGTATAATGGGGCTTTATTGAAAAAGTGGTGTAGTGGAGAGTGGAGGTTGTTTGACACATGACACTCATTTTTTTTAATCACTAAATATTACATTTTTAATTAAACATTTAAAATAAAAAAAGTTTCAGATCAAAATAAAAAACGTGGACGGGATATATTTCAAAAAAGTGTACGGAATATATTTCTAAATGGGTTGAAATTGTCAATTATGTTAACTGCTATCTAGTAATAAAACAAAAAAAAATGACAAAAATTGTATAAGCTATAAAATAAAGGGTATAAAGTGTAGATAACCTTAAAAGTATTCATCTTCTTCAATAATTTGATATCCCTCCTCTGTTTACACATTCTCGAAAACAAAAGCAAAAAAAAAATAATAATAATAATAAAAAATAAAAACAAAACTATAAAAAAAAAAAAAAAAAAAAAAAAAAAAAAAAAAAGAGGCAAAACAAAGACACATTCGGGAACTGTCAGGACAACCAAATGGACCAAATTTTCATCAACAGCGCCCCTCCGTTTTGGAGGAGGGGCGTTGTTAGGCGCTGTTGAGAGTATTTTTAGGTGGTACAATGCCCAGTAGGCATGCTCGCTATAAATATAAATTGAATGTATGTGTCTGTATGAAAGTACTCCACATCAAAATTCATTTCTTTCTGATTTAATTCACAAGAACCCAATACAAATCTGGAATCTGATTGACTCAATTCCTCATTTTTATCCCAAGGTATATTCATTCATTCATTCATTTATGAATCTGTATTATCTTTATGCATGTTTTGATTATTAGGAAGTGTTGTGGATAATGTGTAATTGGATTGGGTTGGATTGGATTGGATTAGGAACTGATTGATCTATCTATGTTTATGTTACGATCCCATATCGGCCAAGTATGAGATTGGTTGGTGTCAGGGGCGGAGCCAGAACTTTATTATCGAGGGGGCAAAATATGATAATTTTTAGAAACTACACTAAAAATTGGTCCGTTGGGGGGGGCAAATTACAAAAATAGCTGAAAATTTTCAAAAATTTACACTACAATTTTTTTCGCCCGGGGGTCACGTGACCCCCCGGACCCCCCTTTATCTCCGCCCCTAGTTGGTGTCCCCTTCTCCTTTAGGGAGTGAGTTCTATGCCTAGTTTGGGATGATTATTGTTTTTTTAGATTTGTTTGATCTATAGCAACTATAGGCTTTATTATCGTCTGAGGTGCATTGATCGATATAGAGAGATCTCGGTAAGATTCTTAGGGTCTGTTTGGTAAAAGTAACAGTAAGCAGTAGCAATTAGACACAGCTTCTTAAAAGAAGCATTGAAAAAATAAGCATTCCTAAAATACAGCAAAGCTAACCGAGTAACCGCTCCTTCGCCAAACGAACAATAAAAATCAAAAAACTCATTGCTCACCGCTAATCGCCCCAAAAAGCTCCGCGACAAACATAACCTTAATCTAAGGTTACGAATAATGCCTAGAATAACATACAAACAAACAAACACTTGATACCTAAGTTAAACAACTAGCCATGTATCCTCTTTGCTCATGAGATTGCGTTAAAAAAGGTCATGGAAACATGGCATTATGAATTGGGATGTTCGTATTAGATACATACACGAGGTCTAAAACTTTTTAAACCAAGAGTAAGATTTCAAAATTAAGATAAATGTTAATTGCTAAATGACCGTAAATCATTGGAGTGAACCTATAAACAATCAAGAAACATACCGTTATTGGTTTATAACCTGGATATTTGGTTGCTTAATTTTTCAGGTTATATTTGCAGTAAATGGGGTCTAAGCCAGTAGAGTATCTGATAGAGGCTTCATTTGGGGCGCATTTTTCTGGATTTCACATGAATGGGGGGATTCACCCAACAACTACTTCCGTGCCTGAAAACAACATGCAGAAGCAACCTTTTATCATTGGTATGCATTGCTGCAACAACAGATTGTAATGCACTTGATAACTCGTAGTCCTGTGTAGAACCAACATGTCACGCTATTAGATTGTTATTTGTTGTAAATTCATGTTCTATCTGATGTACTCGCCCTAAACTTTAGCTGTAAGTAGCGTTTGGGGTTGGCTAAATGTGTTCAAATATTCTAAATGTAGATTGCTTCATAATTAGTCCGTGAAACCAAATATATGTTCAGAAACTTTCATACAGGCTTTTCGTTTTTTTTATGATGTAAAACACTATAACCAGGCTAAGCAAGATTTTTTTATCCGACTATTGGGTCTATTGCTCTTAAAGTCTATCGAATTGCTTCAAAATGATTCAACTACTGAATCTGTTATTAATAAGCATATTTCCATTTTCTTTGTTACGAGACTTTAGTTATTCCTACAGTCATGTAAAATGCAGTTGCGTGTATTGTCTTCTTTGTTATTTGAAGGGCTTTAGATTTTCATATGTATTTTGTTTATGATGATGGTGTGCTTCATTAATTAACATTTCGATCAACAACCAGGGGTTGCTGGAGGCACAGCTTCAGGGAAGACTACAGTATGTGATATGATTATTGAGCAGCTTCATGATCAGTGTGTCGTACTTGTCAAACATGGTATCTTAAAGTCTTACTCATTACTACATATTAAAAGTTAATTTATGCACACTGTATGTGAAAGTTCTTGTTCGACTTGCTGTTCTAAAATAAGACTATCCTTTCATCTATATCTGATCACACAAAGGCTGGTTTTCTAAATGATTATATGTATGTGTGGCTTTGCAGGACTCATTCTATCATAGTTTAACTCCCGCAGAACTTACAAGGGTTCATGAATACAACTTCGATCATCCTGGCGAGTTTTTTTTGTTACTCAAATTTGCTATGTTCTTAATAATTTATGAAGTAAGAAGAGATCAATTATCTCCTGCTTAACAGAAGACATCATTTGCTATCTGAAATGTTTTAAGAGGAGCCCCTTAGTCTCTGTTTCATCGTAAACTTAGACCTTTGGCATTCTGACATCTAACATTAAAAACTTAAAACATGTTTTTTTCGATCTTTTTCATAACAAGTTTTTCTAGTTTTACATATTTCTTATGGTTCGTACCAATTTGCTTTTCCAGATGCTTTTGATAATGAGAAGTTATTGTCAACTGTGGAGATGTTGAGGAACGGGAAAGCAGTAGATATTCCAAAATATGACTTCAGAAGCTATAAAAACAGCGTCTCTCGAAGGGTTAGTTCTTGAAACATACCTTTTGAAAGGTTTAAAAGTTTGTCCCTCGTGTAAAAAACTCGTATTTGTATCATTATAAATTAAGTGTATCGGATGCAGTTGTTGTTCTTTTCTCTTGATGTGTTCTTTTTCAAACCATTATCCTAGTTTTTCATTGTTTTCTCTGTTTATAAAGAAAGTAAAGAAACTAGTTCCACTCATATGAATGATTAGGTTCAGGAATCATGTGAGTATTTAATCCCTTTGACAGATAGCACATAGGGATAAAGGCAACCTTGTAAATCTGATATTCTAGAAAGTGATATTTCTTTGCGTTGAAAAATACTTTGTCATCCCATTAATCATATAATAATAGTATCTTCATACACCCCCACAAGTTTTTCTTCTGTTGAAAGGCTTTGAATTACTCTTATCTATAGATTATAACATCAACCAATTGGTATGAAACCTATTGCAGGTGAATCCTTCAGATGTCATTATTTTGGAAGGAATACTCATTTTTCATGATCCTCGTATACGTGATCTGATGAATATGAAGATCTTTGTTGACACAGGTTATATACACTCTTTAATAAGATTTGATTAATGTTTAGTATATTTATCTCTTCTGCTCAGCCAATTATCTCTGACTCTAAGCCTTTTTTAGTGTCCAAGCGAATATATTCTATTCTCAGCAACTACTTTGCAATTTTGGTATTAGTTGTTTAGGATAATCTGTGAAACAGTTTGGCCCACACAAGGATGGATAGTCATTGTATATGTTATTCCTCAAAATAGCCGTTAAATTGGTAGAAAAAAGTATGAGTGTCTGAACTTTTCAAATTTCACGCACTTTTTTTTTTTTTTTTTTTTTTTTTTTTTTTTATATATATATATAAACGAGGATTTACATCAAGGTGGTAGGTAAGCGGGCAACAAGCTGCGCCGCCACCCCTTTCTGGATAGCAAACCCTAGTCTACTGAAAACATATTCATGACCATTCGGAGTTGATACATTGCTGCGAACAACCTTACGAACCCGATCCAAGAAACGCACCGCTTCAGGGGCTAAGGAACCAAAAGTGTCAAATGCAAAAGGAACAAACACGTGTTGATTCTCGGAGCAGGCTTTATCATGTTTGTCCACTTTCTTCATCTCAGCTTTCATAAGAGCTTGCCCAGCCGTAAACCCATTACCCCGAAGATCCACAAGGGGGGACACACCAGTGAGGTCCACACAAGCATGTTTTCCCCCTGCCCATCCAAAAACCAAAACATCAGCGGGCCGCAGGGAGGACCTCCCCTCAGTAGGATCTGTAAGAAAATTTACAGGAGCTTCCTTTTTTGCCGAAATCCCGGCCCTTCGAAGGACATCAAACAACACATCCCGCACCAAGTCGTGACGGTACTTAAACCCGGGGAGCTCTTTGCAGTGCACCGCATGTTCCCTAAACTTGTCCAAGACGACCTTATGACACACAGGGAAAGGCTCGTCCACTGGGAACAACGGGATCATTAGACGATATTTAAGGATCGCCCTATATTCGATTGGAGACATGTGCTGCCCTAGCCCCTCGATGGGGAGAACGGTAAGGAAATCTTGTGCGTGCGGTTGTTGAAGACATTCCATAACAGCCTTCTGACGCGGAGACAAACCAAAGTCCATTCCCAAATTCTGGGAGATTTTACAGTAGAGGGCACAAGCCAAAGTTTGTTGAGGCTTTGGGGGGGCGGTGTCCTTACTAGTAAAACCGCTGAAATCAAAATCTAGGAGGGACGCATGCAAACGCCCCAACGCCTGCTCATAATCAGGGTCAAGGCTAGAAACTCCGCTGTTACGCAGGATATGATCCTGCAACTCCCATGATTGAACCCTGGAAGCTACAAAGGCATAGGAGGCGACATCTTTCGCTGAAAGGAGCCCCAACCCACCATAACGAAAAGGAAGGGAGGCAACCCTCCATTGAAGATCCCCAAAAAAGGGCCCCCCACAAGCAACGATATCTTCAACAACACTCCTTAACCCATTGTCAAACACACCCACAACCTCATTGAAAAAAGAAGGTTGACAAGTGCGTAACCCAAACAACAGCTTAGCAACTCCCATACAAGAGCGTAGAAGGAGAAGCTCACTTTGAGGATCCTCCAGAAGGGGAAGGCACATCATAAGTTCAACTGCACGCAAAGCCCTTTTAACCGCCAGGCTGCTAATAAAATCAGCATCCCTACTGACAGCCCCACCAAGAAGTTTCACCCCTTTATCCGGTCTCCCGATCCCCATGGGAAAAAGACCTTGTTGCACCTTCAAGCCATTACAAGAAGGCCAGAAAACCTCGGTTTTCTTGATGTTAAGCTGAAGCCCCAAGATAGGGCCCTCCGTCTGAATAATATTTAAAGCTTTAGCAACATCAGCTGTGTTACCAATTAAGGTGCCATCATCAAGGTACCATGCGTGAAAAGGGAGGGAACAAATTTTCTGGACCCGCTGAACGAGGGGGTGTAAGGATAAAGCAAAAAGAAGAGGACCCAGGGGGTCCCCTTGTTGAACCCCGGTAGTAGCCCCCAGGCAAACATCCCCGACATATAACCTGGCAGGTTGAGCATAAAGGAATTGAACCCATGGGAAAATCGAAGGGCACCGCAGACTAACCTCCCGTAATAGAGCCGTTCTATCCACCAGGTTAAATGCGTTAGAAAAATCCACCGTAAGCATAGCCATAGCCCCGTCTGAATGGAAAGAATTAAGGAACCTGTTTGCACTGTGGAGCACAGCCTCCGCCCCATTCGGGATCCCCACCCCGAATTGGAAATCCTCGAGATAAGCCGCCATCTCTTTCTTGACTTTAAGCATAGCTACTTTGGAAACCAGCCTCCTCCAAATAGCACCTACAGCAACTGGCCTAATCCCATTATCAGGCTTGAGCAGGGGAGTCAGGGGAGCCGAGGCAACGAACTCAGCGAGGACTTTGGGACAGTTTCCCCCCAACCAAAGGTTTACAACATCCGTAATGGCCGAGGCAAGCCCTGAAGCAGTTGCAGAACCTTCCCCACACATGGCGTCTAAAAGGTGTTGTGCCCGAAGACCATCTCTCCCGCAAGAATTACAGTATGCTGGCAGTCTGAACTTTGAAGGAATCTTGTGCTCTTTTGGCTTGTATTTTAATATGGTAGAATCAGAATATGGTTCTTTTCGTGTAATATTATTGTCAGAACTAGTAACTAATATATAGATTTGCATTTAAGTCGAATTATAGTCAGTGTTTAAAAAAGGGGTCTGAGGCGGCCCCTCGAGGCGAATCGGCCGGAAAACGCATATGAGGCGGCGCCTCATGTGGTTGATTTGGAACGTACGCCCCAGGCGTGTGAGGCGGTCTAGAAGCGTATGAGGCGGCGCCGAGGCGCTAGTCGGCCTCCCACCGCCCCGATTAGCAGCAAATCGGCCGAATTAGGCGGTCAACGCCGGCGAATACCGGTCAAACTTCAGATCTAGGCCAATTAAAGAGAAAATAAGTGGTGGTTGTGTTCAGAATGACGGTAAACGCCGGCGAATTGACGGTCAACGCCGGCGAATTGACGGTCAACGCCGGCGATTGACCAGAGAGAGAGTGAAGGTGGCTGTGTATAAATTTGGCTGTGTTAAAAGTTAACCCTAGCTGCTGGAACTTTGTTAGTAGTGTTTTAGGGTTTAAATAAGTTTAACATTTTAACATTTAACCCCTCTATTTTTTAATATTTTACATTTAGTCTCAAAAAGTTTAAAATAAGTTTGTGTATTTAAACATTTGACCCCCTCTATCTTTAATAGTTTACATTTAAGTCTTAAACTTATATATATATATATAATTTATATATATTTTTTTAATTCCGCCTCGATTTTACGCCTCGGTCCGTCTCGAGGCTTACGCCTCTTGAGGCGGAGGGTAAACGCCTCGAGGCTCGATTCCGTACTTTTAAACATTGATTATAGTATGCTGGCAGTCTGGCACTAGCTGATAGGATGTTACATCAGATACACAGACAAAAAAACGAGCTTCAAATGCTTAGATTGGATGAAACATGCTATAAAAGCCTTTTCATGAACTTGTATTTGTGATGTATAGGGGGCTGATTTCGAAAATAATACCAATGTTTGGCCATGTGACACAAGTTAATGCTACTCAAATTCAAGGATTGTGCATCTGAGTTCTTTTACCCCTCGTGTTCTTCACTTACCAGTCCAGGCTTCTGTCTAATTCAATATTATAGAATAATACTTGGGTCTCATGTATGATGTAAATTCTTAAACTTGCTAGATAAACCCTGATACTTTTTTTTTACATCGGTATTATACTAATTTAATTGTACTTGTTAGCTCATTTATCAGTATTTACAACTGTATTTTCAGTGCAGATGCTAGATAAACCCTGATATTATTTTTTACATCGGTATTATACTAATTTAATTGTACTTGTTAGCTCATTTATCAGTATTTACAACTGTATTTTCAGTGCAGATGCTGACGTTCGCCTGGCAAGGAGAATAAGGCGTGATACAGGCGAAAAAGGACGAGATATCGGTATGGTACTTGATCAGGTTAGTTTGAAGATATCTCCTATTTCTTAGTTATAGGAGATCAAAACTACAGTCTACATCTTGCTTTCAAGAACCAAAATTCCTAGAATTAATGTCAAAATCGATGGTTTATAATGAAAATGCTTAAAAACGAAATATATCATAAACATCTGGTCCGAAAAAGTCCAATTTTTGGAATCGGAAATGGACATCAGTTTTGAGGTCAACAAATCTATGCAACATCGTATGATTCGTTATTTATAGAGTTCTATTCTTTTGTTCATTTGGCCTCTTTAGTTACAGAGTTATTCTGTATGCAGTACTCAAAGTTCGTGAAGCCTGCTTTTGATGACTTTATACTTCCAACAAAAAAGTATGCTGACATCATTATACCTCGTGGAGGAGACAATCATGTAGCTATTGATTTAATTGTCCAACATATTCGGACAAAACTTGGTCAACATGATCTTTGTAAAATATATCCTAATTTATATGTCATCCACTCAACTTTTCAGGTACCACTTTTAAGTTTTATGTTTATTTCTTATTGGAATCATATTCTTTGCATGTGTTTGATATTCCTTGTGTTGTATAAGATCCTCATTGTTGGTTTTTTTATTTGCTGATACGTGGCATGCATTCACTTATACATGATGCTTGTGAACCAAGTTATAATCTCGATATTGCTTTAGTGAAAACTTGAAGGACTGAACTTGTAGAAATGAAAGTCTACAACCGCTAGTTAGTTATTAGTTAGAATCTGTAGAAATTAGCGAAGGGACATGACGGTTTGTTTGTACCCATTCGAATACTATATATGTACAAATCTGTAACATTACATTTGTTAGACAAAATAATATAAGTTATCTAGTTTGTTTACATTGTTTGCAAATCGTATTTGTCTCACACACAAAGATCCGAACACAACTGGGACAACAATTGGTATCAGAGCCTTGTTGGAACATCTCGTTACAATCACTAAACTCACCCAGAAATCCAGAAATTGTTGTATCGAGACACAGAAACCAGAAACCCAAACACAGAAACCCACGACTGGAATTTGTTTTCCAGAATAACGCACACCCTTGATCCTTGTTAACATTAGAAGGGTTGCATAGATAACTTAGGGACATAAGAAAAGTCGTATACACCTTTTCTTTGTGTCGAAATTTGCAAACAGGAAGGATACCATTTCAGAAACTTGGTACCTTGGTTTGTTGTGAATTCGTACGCCACAGCAAAACCAGAAAAGATTGGAAGATTTCTTGTCAACAAAGAACAAGAACGTACTTGTGTGTTTACTACTACAACACAACAAGGGAGAAGATAAGACGTCGAAAGATTGTGTACAAATTGTAGTACGCAAGAAGAAGAAGCGCGCAGAAAAATAAAAGGCATTGCTTGGAATAAGAGAAAGATACCGGTATATACAAAGAATAGGAAGGCACGTTGGCAATACAAGAAGCAACAACAAGTTTGAAATACATAAGCGAATTGATCACTCACTTCACAAAAGAAAGAATACCGATTAGGTATTAGGTGTTGTTGACATACGGTGTGGACAAGAAAAGAAAACGACAAGGAGTATTGAAGAAACAACGAAGCGAAAGAAACAAGCAATAGCGGAACGACAAACAAATCATTTTGTTTAGACGTTGAATTTGGTACAACGAGTACTAAAGAAAAAGAAGAAGAAAAGCAATATATTTGCTACGGTAATAATTTTACCGAGACTCATTAAGAGGCGACTTGGAATAAGAAAACAACGACAACAATTATTGAAGTTGATCGTGGCCAGAAATCATTTCGAATAGATTTTTTGGAGTAAGCCGAGACATAACAAGGGTCCGAGGCAAGTAGTAGGAACCAAGTCGAGAAGGAGAAAGAACAACGTGATGGTTTGTTGGTATATTGTTTCGACAACAACACAACCGAATTGAAATTGAAAGGAGACGAGGAAAGAAACATACGTGGTTGATATCACTCATAATATCGACACACAAGTGGGAAACGCATAACATACGAGGTCACATTAATCACTATTTTTGGATTTCATTTATACGCCTAGTATAGATTCATTTTTCATACTATTAGGAAATCCCGTGAACTATATTGATCCCGTATTACTATGATTCCCGGATAACTATTTCTGTTCCCGTAGTATTAAGAATTACCATATTGGTTAGAATTCCCATACGATTAAACCGTGAAGATTTTAAACACATTTAGGATGGCCGGTGATGATACAAACACTACACCAAAACCCGTGACACCTATAGCACAATATCAATGCCCTAAACTTAAAACCAAAAACTACACAGTTTGGACTATCCAAATTAGGGTTATACTTGAAGCACAAGGGTTATGGGAAACGATAGAAACTAAGGAAAATACACAAGTAGATGATAAGAAGGATAAGGCAACATTAGCTTTCCTATATCAAGCACTGACCGAAGATGTGATTTTACAAGTAGCTAGTTGTAAAACTGCTAAGGAATTGTGGGAATCGTTAAAAAGGAGACACGTTGGAGAAGAGAAAGTGCAACAAGCACGGTTACAATCACTTATGATAGGATTTAATGCACTTCAAATGAAGGAAGATGATACGGTGGATGCATTTACAAATAAACTAAATAGTTATGGCACGAAGGCCAAAGAATTAGGAAAAACCTTGGATGAATCACTTTTAGTACGAAAACTATTAGACTCCACACCAGATAGATTCATTCAGATAGTAGCATCCATAGAACAAACAAACGATCTAAATGACATCACTTTAGATGAGATCGTTGGAAAACTTAAGGCATTCGAGGAAAGGATAAAACTCCGAAAGGGAGGACAAGTAGATAGCCAGGATAACCTATTATTCGCACAAGGCGAACACTCTAGATATAAGAAACGTTTCAACAAGAATAGGGGTAGATCAAACTACACAAGAGGAAACTGGCAGAATAAAGGAAATAGAGATAACTCGAATGAAGGAAACTCGACTCACTATGACAAGAACAATAAGAATAGAAGTGAGTGGAAGAAGAAAGTGAAATGCTTCAATTGCGGGAAACATGGACACTTTAAGAAAGAATGTAGAAGCCCATCAACAAATCAGGAACAATCAAACCTTATCTTTGAAGATGATGAACCATCATTGTTAATGACTACACATGAAGAAGTATTGTTAAATGAAGGACAAATACAACCCGGAAAGTATGCTACAACAGATGCTAGCATATGGTATTTAGACAATGGTGCAAGTAACCATATGTCAGGAACGAAGAGTCATTTTAATTATATAGACGAAAGCATCACTGGACGCGTTCGTTTTGGAGATGGATCATATGTAGAAATAAAGGGTAGAGGTTCTATATTACTAGGATGTAGAAACAAGGAGCAAAAGATAGTCTCAGATGTTTACTATATTCCAAACCTCAAGAGCAACATACTTAGTCTAGGACAACTTACTGAAATAGGTTGTAAGATCATCATGGATGGAAACAAGCTGACTTTGTATGATAAGAATAGGAAGTTGTTGATGAAGGTAGAAAGGTCGAAGAATAGACTTTACAGTATTAGACTGCAAATAGAGACACCAATATGCCTCTTAGCAAATGTAGAAAGCCAAGCATGGCTATGGCACGCTAGATTAGGTCATCTAAACTTTGACGACATCAGCAAGATGACAAGAAAGGGTCTAGTGGAAGGAATACCAAGGATAAACCATGCAGGACAAGTATGTGATGCATGTTTATTAGGTAAACACAGCAGAACACCATTTCTGAATCAAGCTAAATTCAGATCTAAGAACCCATTGGACTTAGTTTATGGAGATCTCTGTGGTCCCATAAGTCCAGCCACACATTCAGGAAAGAAGCTCATCTTCTTATTAGTAGATGACTGTACACGTTTCACGTGGGCTTACTTTTTTACATCAAAAGATCAAGCATTCAATACATTTAAGGAATTTAGACAGAAGATTGAGATGGAGTTTAGAATGAAGTTAAGAATGCTAAGAACAGATAGAGGTGGTGAATTTACATCAACTGAATTCACTAAATACTGTAAGGAGAACGGAATAGCAAGACAATTAACAGCACCATACTCACCGCAACAGAATGGAGTAGTTGAAAGAAAGAATAGAACGGTGTTATCAACTACTAGGAGTATGATGAAAGCAATGAAGTTACCCTTAACTTTTTGGGCGGAAGCAGTCAAACACGCCATTTACATACTAAATAGGGTACCAACACGAGCTTTGGAAGATAAAACACCATATGAAGCACTCTACAAAAGGAAACCAAATTTGGAAAACCTTAGAATATTCGGATGCACAGCTTATGCTAAGATAACAATCCCTCACTTGAAGAAGTTGGATGACAGAAGCATACCGATGGTTTATTTAGGAGTAGAGGAAGGATCAAAAGCTTGTAGGCTATATGATCCAGTAGAAAAGAAGAAACATGTTAGTAGGGATGTAAAGTTTATGGAAACAAAACCGTGGAATTGGAATGACAATGAAGAAGATACAGACACACTAGACACATTTTGGGCTAGTTTTATAGAAGGAGAAGTTGACAATGGAATTGCTACACCAGTCAACATAGGAAATGATGATATGTATCAAATGCCGGATCAAATACCAGAACCAATACCGGATCCAGCATCACCAATCACACCAGCAACATACACTTACAACCCTAACTCAGAATCAGAAGAAGAAGCTACTTTTAGCTCATTAAAGAGCACAGATCAAAGAGTTGATGATACACCAATACGAGGTTTGAGAAACATAATGGATATCTATCAAGAAACACATGAAGTAGAAGCACCTAGCTTATTCTTCACAGAAGAAGAACCCCGTAATTACAAAGAAGCATCAAAGGATGAGAAGTGGATTGAAGCCATGGAAATTGAATTAGATTCAATCAACAAAAACAACACATGGACTCTTACCACATTGCCAGCTGACCAAAAGGCAATAGGACTCAAATGGGTTTATAAAACCAAAAGAGATGCACAAGGAAAGATCATCAGATATAAAGCACGATTAGTAGCAAAAGGTTATGTACAAGAACAAGGAATAGACTTTGATGAGGTGTTTGCGCCAGTTGATAGAATAGAAACAGTACGATTGATATTAGCACTAGCAGCATCTCATGGATGGCAAGTACACCATTTAGATGTAAAATCAGCATTTTTACATGGAGATTTAAAGGAGGAAGTCTATGTCACACAACCTGAAGGTTTCATTCAACAAGGAAACCTAGGAAAAATATACAAGCTAACCAAAGCTTTGTATGGCTTAAGACAAGCACCAAGAGCTTGGAACGTGAAGCTTGATAAAACTCTGAAGTCACTAGATTTTAAGAAATGTAATCTCGAACAAGCAGTTTATACGAAGAGGAACAAGAATTCCACACTTATAGTTGGAGTATATGTCGACGACTTAATAATCACAGGCACTCCAAAGAAGGAAATAAACTTGTTCAAATCCCAGATGGAAGAAAAGTTTGAAATGAGCAATCTAGGATTGCTAGCATATTACCTTGGGATAGAAGTTACACAGACAGGAGGAGAAATTACAATCAAGCAAACTGGATACATTAACAAGATCCTAAAAGAAACAAGTATGATGGATAGCAATGATACGAAGATACCATTGGATCCCGGCACTAAGTTGGTCAAGGCGGAAGATGGAGAACCAGTTGACGCAACTTATTACCGAAGCTTAATTGGAAGCCTCAGATATTTACTACATACAAGACCGGATCTTAGTTACTCAGTCGGACTACTCAGCAAATTTATGCAAGACCCGAAGGATCATCACCTGAAGGCAATCAAACAAGTAATCCGATACCTGAAAGGAACAAAGGAACATGGAATAATATATAAGGAAGAAGGCGGCTGCAAGATTACAGGTTACAGTAATAGTAGTTATGGAATCAACACAGATCAAGGAAAAGGAACTACTGGAATCGTATTTTACTTTGGAGAGTCACCTATTACCTGGTGTACTCAGAAGCAACCAACAGTGGCGCTCTCATCATGTGAATCAGAATTCATGGCGGCTACTGCAGCAGCATGTCAAGCCTTATGGTTAAAACGCTTACTCGGTGAATTAACTGGACAAGAAGAAAAAAGGATAACGCTTAAAGTTGACAACGTATCAGCAATTGTACTAGTGAAGAACCCAGTATTTCATGGAAGGAGCAAGCATATAGACATTCGCTATCATTTCATTCGTGAATGCGTAGAGAATGGTCATATTAAAGTAGAACACATTAGCGGAGAACTACAAAGAGCAGACATCTTAACGAAAGCTTTACCAAGACTCAAGTTTACAACTATGAAACAAATGCTCGGAGTTCAAGACCTTGGACAAAGCAACGATCAAGATTAAGGAGGAGAATGTGAACCAAGTTATAATCTCGATATTGCTTTAGTGAAAACTTGAAGGACTGAACTTGTAGAAACGAAAGTCTACAACCGCTAGTTAGTTATTAGTTAGAATCTGTAGAAATTAGCGAAGGGACATGTCGGTTTGTTTGTACCCATTCGAATACTATATATGTACAAATCTGTAACATTACATTTGTTAGACAAAATAATATAAGTTATCTAGTTTGTTTACATTGTTTGCAAATCGTATTTGTCTCACACACAAAGATCCGAACACAACTGGGACAACAATGCTCAAACAACAAAACATGATTTTGTGTTTTATGCAGATCGATTGATTCGATTGGTGAGTTTTTATTTCTGAGGTGTGATATGTCGTTTCTTCTATGTTAGTGTGTGCATAAGCGTCATCTGGTTTAATCAGGTCGTCGAGCATGGTTTGGGACATCTACCATTTACAGAAAAGCAGATACTTTTAAAGTTGGTCCATGTTTCTGTAACCAATCTTTTCCTCTTTATGATGTTTTTGGTTTGTGTGAATGCAGGGTCAGTATACACAGGTGTTGATTTTTGTAAGAGATTATGTGGTGTTTCAGTTATTAGAAGGTAATCAAATATAGATCAGCTTCTTATGCTAATTCTTGTTTTTTAGTTTCGGTATGTTATGGTCTATTGCTTCATTCATTTGGTAGAAATCGTGACCTGTCAATGTGAGAGTATGGAAAATGCTTTGCGAGCATGTTGTAAAGGTATCAAGATCGGAAAGATTCTAATTCATAGAGAGGGCGACAACGGCCAACAGGTTTGTACCTATAACTTCTATTTACAAAAATCTTGTCTGAACTCAGCTCAAATTATACACTCTAAAACAAGGCCACATTATCGATACTATTGAACTATTGTGCAGTTGATATATGAAAAGTTGCCACAAGACATATCTGATAGGCACGTCTTGTTATTGGATCCTATACTCGGAACAGGTTAGCTTCAAATTTTTTTTCTCTTAAGTCACTTGTCGGAATTCGTGTTTGTGCTGACAAATGCATGTAATTTGTTCAGGCAATTCAGCTGTTCAGGCTATTCGGTTACTTTTGAAGAAAGGGGTACCAGAGGCCAATATTATATTCCTGAATCTGATCTCTGTAAGTCGAGACTCCGTTTATAATGTCAACATTTTGACCAAATAATGACACTAATTATGAATAAATCATTGCCATTAACAGGCACCACAAGGAGTGCATGCAGTCTGCAAACATTTTCCAAGGATAAAGATAGTAACATCAGAGATAGAAACAGGGTTGAATGAAGAGTATCGTGTGCTTCCAGGAATGGGAGAGTTTGGAGACAGGTATTTTGGGACAGACGACGAATGAATATGTCCAAAACCAACCCTGTCATTCCGGGATCATAGAAAAATGGAATCGAGTGGTCGTTCATGAAATTATTTTCAGTTTTGGCTTCCGTTGAGACTTGTTACATGTATTTCTTTATGGACTTGGTTGAGTCCTGAGTCATGGATGGGTTGGACTGATATACACATGATATGATATTCTAACTGGCTATATGATATGTTATATGGTCGAGATTTTTTGTCGTACCAAATCATTATAACTAAAGATCAGACCATTAGAAGAGGTGACCATTCAACTTATTTAGGACTGAATGAGTTGGTTCGGGTTATATATTAAACCCTTTATGGGTCAAATCAGAAAAAAAAAAAAAAAAAAAAAAAAAAAAAAAAAAAAAAAAAAAAAAAAAAGAGTAACCTGTGTGATGTCAGTATTATTTGTTTATAAGGTAGCTTATAAAGATTTAAACAAAATTTGTTAATACTTAATAGTTAACTAGACCTTTTAAAATTTAACCCTTTTAATTAGCCATCCGATAAACTCGATTAATTTGTTATCTGATATTCTTTTAGTAGCTGTTCTTTTTTCATTTGAAAGACATATAGTTGCAATGATTGTTATCTCTCTTGCTTTAGTTTGAACTAAAAGTTGACATGCTATACATTTGCGCTTTCTGTTAACATCTTGCGCGAACTGTTCTAGCAACATCTTCTGCAACTCTAAGATTCTAAAAGAAGAAATTGGTAAGAAATAGGTCTGGCCGGTTTTTTTTGACCGTGATGGGTCTCATTGGGGTTTTGTATCAACCTCCACAAATTGTACCACATGTATGATCTTTGCAAAGATCATTGTTTCTTTGAGGGGTTTAATCATTTAAATTTATACGCAACTTATTCCTAGTATATCACTAAGCAGAAGTGCTTTTTGATGCATTTGTAGTAAGAATTGGAAAGAACTTGATAATCATCACCATAAAGTTCAAGCTAAAGATTCAGAACGATTAGCATACTTTTGCCGTGCTACCTTTTATAATACATTTTGTTTAAGTATGCAAAGTCATATCAATTTAAATATTTAATCTATACTTCCAAAGTTACTGGAGGGCAACTTGTTTGAATTAATTTATTAAATTTTAAATCAAAAGATAAGTAAAGGGCACCAATGGTCTAGTGGTAGAATAGTACCCTACCACGGTATAGACCGTGGTTTGATTCCCGGCTGGTGCACTTAAAGGCCATAAAACTAAGCAAACTTGACCAATACTTGATACATATATTTTTTTTTTTGAACAGATATTTCATTACACACCTCACAAAAGGAGAAAATTTGAACACAACAAGTTACATCGAATATAATGGGCAAGATCAAAACCGACTTGCCAGACAAAATACACAAGGTAACAAGCTAAGCCAAAACAAGACATACACCAATATAGTTGTGACAGAATACAGCAACACCATATAAGAGTGGGGGAAATCACCAAGGTAAGCTTTTGGTAGACACAACCATATGAAGATCTAGCTTGACAAAAATACACAAAGTATATAAAACATACATAAAAGATAAAACTAAGCACAGATCTAAAGGAGCAATACTTGATACATATGATACAACACAAAACCACGCTACAAATAACCAATAATATCAAATATACATTAAAATTGCTAGTGACGTCACAAAAAGACACAACGAACTTATGCGTCCCAAACGAGCAATTATCGCATAAACAGATGGGTGATCAAGACCAGCACCAGAAAAGACACGTTCAGCCATGGAAGCAGATGCATATATTAGCAGGCTGGTAACTGCTACATTAATGGCATTAGGATGCGTCGTGAATGGGAATCCTGTCACATTTTGAGACTTTATTCCAGCAAATGCAAGTAAACACCCTATGATAAAATTAAACGTGGAACCGCGGGTAAAATCAACATTAACAGCAAATGATGTTTCCACCAACTTATTCAACACGGGGTAAAATAACGCTAGTGAAATCTTCTGAACAATCTTCTTGATGAATTTATCTTCGTGCCTGTTTGTATGCAAAAACAAGATCAGTTTAATTAGCATACACTATAGAAAATGAACAGTATTTTAGATTTAAAACATAATCATATAAAGTAAAAACATATTAGCAACAAACAAAAGTAAGAAAATTACTCAAGAGTGTTCAGCTTCAGTTCCCATCCAGCCAGACCGGCTGCTTCTTTTAGAGCTCCTTTCCGTTTCCCAGTAGCTTCTTGGTTTCTCACTTCGGTGGGTTCTACATCATAGAATACAGGGTAAGCAGAGTGGCCAGGCATCTTGTGACACTCCATAATCTTGACAAGCTCATCCAACCACCTTGGCGAAGGTGCATAGTTTTCGGAAAAAACAATGATGTAAAGTTTGGAGTCTTCAATGGCTTTGATGAGATCATCGCTGATCCTTTCTCCATTCCGGATATTCTCACCGACTGTTTTAATGGTGCAAACGCCTTTTTTCGTAAGCTCGTTACAAAGACGATCGACAAAGTTTTTACAGGTTGAAGTGGATGAGCTTAAAATTAACACATCATACGTGAAGCTCTTTTGAATAGATGAGCTTAAAGGTGAAGGTGAAGGCGAAGAGGGCACTTCAATAACGCTATCTTGTAAAGATGAAGCTGAAGATGGCATTTCCAAATGACTCGGTTTGAGGAGGTTTAGTGGAGAGAAAAGTAGCTATGGATTGTTGATGTTAGAGATGCTAGTGGCGACTTGTTGGATGGGTGGTTGCGTGTTAAAATAGACAAATGAAACGCGTTAAACGCGTTGCTAAGGCGTAATATAAAATTTTGTAGAAGGAAATTTCCTAATATCAACTTTTATACTTTGATCAAGTTGTCTACAGCCAAGTCAAACACTACAACAATAGAGGAAGGTCGACATTGGTTTCGGCGGGGACACCATTGTTCCCGCCGAAACTCGCTAAACGACAAAAAATTTGCTGAGCTGGCGCAAATTCTCGCTGACCAGTTATAAAATTTTCAACGCGACTTTTCTGCGGAGACATGTCCCCGCCGAAAGTCTTTAACATATTGGCCAAAGTTTGACCAAAATTAGAGCGCTTAATTCTTCCCGCGTTTTTTTCCCGCTCTGTCTTTCGGCGGGGACATGTCCCCGCAGAAAACAAAGATGTATATTTTTAATTTTTCGCGGGGACAAATCCCCGCTGAAAACGTTAAACATTTTGGCTCCAAAAAGATAAGTTCATTACCGCGAAAATTTATTGTCTTTTGGCGAGGACATGTCCCCGCCGTAAGTATTCCCGCCAAATTTTCCTTTTACCCCGCCAATTTTTTACTTATATATATCGTATAATAAATTTATCACAAAACACGTAAATTACCTTGATATCAACTTTCGTGAGTGGTGGAAACGCGCTAATTACCTTAATAGTCAAGATTAATTGATGTGTAAGCATCTCATTGGGGTCACTTTTATACTTTGATCAAGTTGTCTACAGCTAAGTCAAAGAATGAGGAAACGCGTTCATTACCGAGTTACACGAAATTTTCTTTTGCATATATATATATATATATATATAAATATATATTAAACGTGTACCCGCGCCTAGCGACAGCGGTTTCTAGTCGAGTACCCGCGCCTAGCGGCAGCCGTATCTATTTTTCGACAATAATTTAGCGGTAAATATTTTTCTTTACAAACTGTATTTGTAGCGTTAGGAAATTGTTTACGAAGAAAATGTTTTTTCCATACGCAATGGACGCATAGCGGTAACTGTACATAGTTTTAATAAATTCCGATATCGTTGCTGTTAAAGTTTGTGGATATAAATTAATATTTGTGGATATAAATTAATGTTTTTTCCATAAGCAACTGCGCCGCATAGAAGAAAGGAGATACGCCGCATCTAAAAGGCGGTGTACGAATATTCCCTGAATATATTAATCTTGGACCCCACGCGAAGTTACGGATATGCGCCGCATCTACTTATTCCATGCGCCGCATCTACCCTCAGACAGAAACTATAAATACTCCAAGAGTCAGACGAATTTTGTGTTGGCAAAACCCTAAGGAAGCAGACGAATTCAGAAGACCAAGCATCACTAGACACACCAAATTGAAGATACAAGAGTTGTAAGAAGGTCTTGCATGTGTTTAATTCATTAAGTAGTTTTGTTTTATTGTAATAGTAAACTTTAATTCATCAGGATTGGTAGGCTGATGTCACTTGACTACGGAATAGAGTGTGCACCCTTTAAAATTGCTTTCCCATCAATTAAAGTTTATATGTTGATGTCTTTGGTGACTTTTATTAGTGCATTGATTACCTCTGTGTTTATTAGTGGCCTGCGCATTTGACTACGGAATAGAATGTGGCTCCCACGGTTATAATTAATCTGATCAATTAAAAATAACTTTTAGACATAAGTAATCATTAAGGGTTTACTCGCCGATAAGATTAGAGCCAACGAGAAAGATTTAACCTCGGTGCGTTGCATCGAACTATACACTTCATATAAAACTAGCAATAAAACAAGTGACAAGCTACTTAATCATCAGGACAGGTCTTCTTATAGTCTCTAGTATCTATCTGTGTACGTGTGTGCTAATCGCTGATTCGTGCTCTTTAGTTTATTTTATTGTTTAATTATAACGAAATCGTGGCAGTCTCTCAGGCTGAAAACCCCATTGCGTTAGATTAGATTGTAAAACTAACCTAGGATATTAAAACACTAATTAGATTAACCAGATAATACGTTCCACTCTTAGTGATCGACACTCTACTTACCATTATATTCATACTGACCGGGTACACTGCTCGTTAAGTGTGTGTGTTATTGATAAGTCGGCTAAATATAAATTTAAAACTTGAGTAGGCATTAATACTGCTAAACCGCAACGACACATCACGCGCATCAAGTTTTTGGCGCCGTTGCCGGGGAGTGAATTGTTATTATCTGTTAATTTGATTAGAATTTTAATTAGATTTTAACCACTAACCGTTGTATATTAGATAGATTGCATTCATTGTATAATTTGCATATTTTCTGTTTTGTGTGATTTTTGTGTTTTTTTTTTCTGTTTATTATTTTTATTTTTATTATTTTTGTGTTTTTATTCATTCTGCTGTCGTTGTATTGTGCAGACATAAACGATACGGCGCATCTGATTTATCAGATACGGCGTATTGCGTTTAATTATTATAAAATACAACGCGTTTAATAAATTCGATACGGCGCATCTTTTCCCAAAGATACGGCGTATTCTGTTTTTAATAAAGAAAATTTTTCTAAACTTTGACGCCATACGGCGCATCTGTTTTAACAGATACGGCGTATTTAATATTTAAATTAAAAACAGTTTTCGAATTATTAAACAGATACGACGCATCGATCTGTATCGATACGGCGCATCTACTAAAATCAAAAATCATTTAATCTGAAACATAAGGAAAATACGGCGCATTAACTTCTGTTAATACGACGCATTTATTTAATTAATATAAACGATTTTTGATAATTTAAAAAGATACGGCGCATCCTAATTTTAAAAGCGGTGTATCTGCTATCTTAGTAAAAGTCTGATTGTATTTTAACGTATTAAGATACGGCGTATCCTATTTTTTGGATACGGCGCATCGTCTGCAGATATCAGCAACTTTTATTTTTCGTATTCCGTTTTCATTGTTAATTTTTTGATATCATACTTTCTTGAACATACCCTACTGATGATTTTGTGATTGTTTCAGGAAGTGCATGACCAGGAGTTCAACTAAGAATTTGATTAGACCTTACGAAGATCCTGAACGAACCTTACATTTGCTTAAAAGACTTTTCCGCACAAAAATCCTTGAAATTTCAAGTTCACTCGAGCTTGATTACTTTTCTGAAGAGGAGGAGAAAGTTGAAACGGAAACAATGACTGAAAACACTACTATGGAGGAATACATGAACAAAACCCGTACCGACTACAGTTCAGGAATTGCTAGGCCAAAGTTTGATGATAAAGCAAGGTTTGACTTGAAAGGACAATTTCTCAAGGAGCTAAGAGAGAATGCTTTCAGTGGGACGGAAGATGAAGATGCCAATGAACATGTTGAAAAAGTCCTAGAGATTGCAGACTTGTTTACTACAGAAGGAGTCTCTGACGATCAAATCATGCTAAGGATCTTAAAGTGCTGCAAATAAGTGGCTAAGAAATGAACCTGCTAGTTCAATCAAAACATGGGGAGATTTGAAAAGCAAATTCCTGAAAAGGTATTGTCCACCTGCTAAGACCGCTAAGAAGATGGAGGCTATCAACAGTTTCAAGCAAGAGCCTGATGAAACTCTTTATCAAGCTTGGGAGCGATTTAAAGATTTACTGGTGAAATGTCCTCAGCACTATCTAACCCCTATGCAGGAGATAATATTATTCTATCAAGGATTGGACGTGCCCACTAGGCAGATTTTGGATGCTAAGGGAGCTGTGCCTCAAATGAGTGCGGCTAATGCTAAGAAGGTCATCCAAGAAGCTGCTGATCACTCTCAGAAATGGCACGACGGGACCTCTACTAGATCTAAGAGTAGCACTAATTTTGACGGGTTTGCTGCTATTCAGGCTCAACTGGACAAAATAAGTAGAGAGATGAAGAAACGAGATGAAAAAGTTTACGCTGCCCAAGTTGGATGTGAAAAATGCGAAGGACCTCACTACACTAAAGATTGCCCTAAAAAGAATGAAGGTGAGACCTTTGAAGAAGCATACTACACATAATTTGGACAACCATTCCAACCTTCGGGAAGATATAGGGAAGCTGCTCCTGGGTACTATCAAAAGAACAACTATAATTCCAATTATCAAGAAAGGAGGCAGACTTTGGATGACACTCTAAAGCAGATTATGGCCGACGCTGCTAAAAGACATGAAGATAACACTGTTATGATCAAAGAAATCTGAGCTTCAACGGACACTGTAACAAGAAATCAAGGAGCTTCGATCAAAGTATTGGAACAGCAAATCGGGCAAATGAGCAAGGTACTTCAAGAAAGGGGATACGGAGGATTACTTAGCTCAACTGAAACGAACCCAAGAGACCATGTCAAGGCCATAAGCACTACTGAGGGAGTCACACCTAGAAGGTTGATGAATGGTGAAGATGGAGCAAAGCCCAAATTTTTCATTAATTCTTCAAACAGTTTAAGGAGGTTACTCAGAGAAAAGGTAAGGATTGAAGAGGAGATCAAGGCTACAATGAAAGAAGAGAGCTCTGCAACCGACTTACATGCCTTACCTCATAAAGAAAAGGACCCAGGAAGTTTTACTTTACCTTGTTCAATTAATAATGTCTTTCAATAATGCATTAGCTGACTTAGGAGCTAGCGTTAGTGTTATGCCCCTTAGGACGTTCACTACCCTAGGACTAGGAAAATTGGCACCAACTAAGCTGCTTATTGAATTGGCTAATAAAACGGTAAAACAACCTGAAGGGATTGCTGTGAATGTGCTAGTTAAGATTGAGGAGTTTGTTTTCCTGTAGACTTTGTCATACTAGATATGCCCGAGGATGTTAAGATTCCTTTAATCCTCGGAAGACCTTTCTTGTCTACCGCCCATGCTAAGATTGATGTGTTTAAAAGAAAAATCTCATTAAAGATAGGGAATAATAAACTAGTCTATAAATGCCAAGATCCTATTGAGAGCATAATTAAAGGTGTCTATATGCTAGGATTAAGAGAACGTATGGACCTCGATCTAGAAGCTAGACTTATGGGAGAAACTTTAATTCAAAATAACTCAACTAATCCTAATCACGAGAACTTCGAGGAATTCATTGACCTTAATGTACCTACCGAACTTAGACGTGATATTGTTATTGATTCTGATGACGAGTGGTATGATTGCGTGGTGATTAACAAACGTAGAAGGATAGTTGAAAATTTGAGAAATGATATGTTTATTGAACTACCGCCCCACCTTGCATATTTGTGCTTATACAATAATAAGAATTTCCCGTCAATCAATTTGTCATCTCTGCCCGAAAGGGACAGAACTTTGTTTGTACAGATATTAAAGAAGAATGGCGTGGAAATTAAAGACGAGCAAGGAGTGTTCAATATCACTGGACTGGCAATGAGGGAGCGTGATGCCTCCGACTCTTTCAATGACCGGTACTAAAGAGCTGAACGTGAGTCTAACTTGAAGACTCTGGAATAAAGACAAGTGCTGACCGGGAGACAACCCGGATAAATTTTATATTCTGTTTATGTCGAGTCTGTCAGACCTGCAGTAGATACGGCGCATCTGTTCTTGCAGATGCGGCGCATCATCTGCACATGTCATATCTTATTTTATTTTTCTGCATTTTTTATTTTTGACTTTGAAACTTTCTGTCAGTTTATTTAATGCGGCGCATCCCTGGTTAAGGATGCGGCGCATCTTTTATTCTGATACGTATTGATTCCAGGCTCGATACGGCGCATCTAGTAAAATAGATGCGGCGTATCGACTGACCTGATGATTTTCAGATTTAAATTTTTATTTTTCTTTTTACCAACTACTAATGTATTATGCAAGTTTGAACCTTTCTTAACTCAGGTGTGTTATAGTGTAAAAGGTATTATAGATTCCTGGATTTTTGTGGATGCATCACTTATGGAGCTTAAACGTTCACATTCACAAGAGTTTGATTTTTGCTCTTTTATGAACAATGGAGAATCATACCGAGCAAATCTCAGGGGAGTTTTTCTGTTCTAATTCTTTTATTTTCCGGTTTTTAACCTTTGACACAAACAATGAGGACGTTGTTTAACTTAAGTGGGGGGGTGGAGAATTAGAACACTTACTTGTCCTAAACTTTTTCGAAATATACTTAAAAATGTGCTTAATATATCAAAATTTAAAATTTTTTAGCATGTTTTAGTTTAAAGTCTAAATTACATTTTCACACACATAACGCTGTTCTTTCGAAAATACCAAAACTTTAGTGTGTCGATGACTTGTAAACTTTAGAACTTGGCTTGTATACTATTCGAGACCACCATAATAAGTATTATTTATATAATTGGGATGACTTGTCTAAATTGGTAAATTTCTAGGATTACACCAAAAAGCCTTTATATGTTATGTGTTATTAACTAACTACACTGGTTAGTTAACCCCCGTATAAACCATTTTGTTACTCTCATTTTTAGAGTAAGATACCCCTAGAAAAACACTCAGAGCCATTCCTTTCGTTTCTTACACACCTTTGTTATAAATGTTTCGTTACACCCTTACACCTTAGCCTACCCTGTAGATTAAAATCTGTGGTAAATTGCTTTAGGCAAAGTGTGTTTCCTTACATTACCTGTGTTCGCGTGCGTAATTCATTATCTTTTGGTTAGTATGGAAATTGCACAATGCAATTAGTATGAAAGTAGATATTGTATAACTTGAGTCTTGTTATTCATGTGTTTACTACTTTCACTATTATTGTTATTTCTGAAGTCATGAAAAGTATGGAAAAAATTATCCAGAGTTATCGTTATAGTGATGTGGTGAAATTTTACACATCTATGTTTATGTTTATTGATAAAAAAAAAATGGAAAAAATATAGAAAAGAAAAAGAAAAAAAAGAGAAAGTTGGAAGTTTGATTTTAACCAACTGATGTAAAGTTTCGTATTAAGTGGGAGATATCACCACTATTTGTTGTATATTATATTATGGATTGAATGGGAATTGGCAGTTATGGGAACGCCAACTAAGGTTATTCTTTGATTAAGATTTTGTTGAGTATAATTAGTGTCTACCTAAAGCGTGTGTTTCAAGTGTTAAAGCGTGAGTTATTCAATGATATGAGTCTTATTCATGGGATGGTTGGGAAAGTAATTTACCACACTTAGGATTTTAATTTATCTGTTTTGTTTATTTTTTATTTTACACCGATTTATATCCTAAATGTTATCCATACCCTATATCATTCTCTTTCCAAACCTTTGATTTATTGAGATTAGGGATTTGAGCAATCTTAAGTATCGTAGTCGTGGATTCGGCTATGTATTTAAGGTTTTGTCGCCCTTTTTGATATAATATTATTGGTGAAGATCATTTAATCCTATCTTTAGCCCATTCGAGTTAAGGATTTGAGCAATTGCAAGTATCGTGTTCGTGGATTCGATCATGTATTTGTGATTTTGTCGCCTTTTCTGGAATGTGAGATCGATAGAGATTAAAAAGAATGATTAACCCTTAACCAACAAACCCTTTTTACCGCTTTAGACTTGTTATTCCTTGGCTTTAGTGGGGGAGATGCGTATACTTGTCAAGCTTATGATAGAATATTCGTCGCGACTAAGCACTAAACGATTTAGAACTGTTTTACATTGAAAAAAAAATTATTTTGATTTCTATTTCGTTAGGTGTTTTGGTTGTGTGATTATGACAAAACGAATACATGCTTAACCTTAAAAATAAATCCTAATATCTTTTAGGATACATTTTCATAAGATTAATTCTAAGGTTTACTTGGGGACAAGTAAAGTTCAAGTGGGGGGATATTTGATGAACTCAAATAAGTACATTTTATTATCATCATTTATCCTATTTATTTGACTTGTTTTATTATATTATGTATGAGAATTGGTGCATTAATGTTTACTTTAGTAATTCTCAGGTAAAAACAAGCAATAGGTGAAACTTGGCGATTTTGGACTAATTATGGAGCAAAACAAGCGAAATGTGAAGAGTCTACTAAAGTCAAGAAGATCAAGTTCATTCTGCTCCAAGATGCGCCGCATCTTACCTATTACATGCGGCGCATCACTATCCAGGTTTCATTAATCACTATCCAAGACAGGAAGGACATGCGCCGCATAGAAGAAATAGGATACGCCGCATCTTAAAGGCGGTGTATGAATATTCCCTGAATATATTAATCTTGGACCCCATGCGAAGTTACGGAGATGCGCCGCATCTACCTTCAGACAGAAACTATAAATACCCCAAGAGTCAGACGAATAAAAAGAGGCCAAAACCCTAAGGAAGCAGACGAATTCAGAAGACCAAGCATCACTAGACACACCAAATCGAAGATACAAGAGCTGTAAGAAGGTCCTGCATGTGTATAATTCATTAAGTAGTTTTGTTTTATTGTAATAGTAAGCTTTAATTCATCAGGATTGATAGGCTGATGTCACTTGACTACGGAATAGAGTGCGCACCCTTTAAAATTGCTTTCCCATCAATTAAAGTTTATATGTTGCTGTCTTTGGTGACTTTTATTAGTGCATTGATAACCTCTGTGTTTATTAGTGGCCTGCGCATTTGACTACGGAATAAAATGTGGCTCCCACGGTTATAATTAATCTGATCAATTAAAAATAACTTTTAGACATAAGTAATCATTAAGGGTTTACTCGCCGGTAAGATTAGAGCCAACGAGAAAGATTTAACCTCGGTGCGTTGCATCGAACTATACACTTCATATAAAACTAGCAATAAAACAAGTGACAAGCTACTTAATCATCAGGACAGGTCTTCTTATAGTCTCTAGTATCTATCTGTGTATGTGTGTGCTAATCGCTGATTCGTGCTCCTTAGTTTATTTTATTGTTTAATTATAACCAAATCGTGGCAGTCTCTCAGGCTGAAAACCCCATTGCGTTAGATTAGATTGTAAAACTAACCTAGGATATTAGAACACTAATTAGATTAACCAGATAATACGTTCCACTCTTAGTGATCGACACTCTACTTACCATTATATTCATACTGACCGGGTACACTGCTCGTTAAGTGTGTGTGTTATTGATAAGTCGGCTAAATATAAATTTAAAACTTGAATAGGCATTAATACTGCTAAACCGCAACGACACATCACGCGCATCACACACAACCAAAGGTATACCTTAACAGTGAAACCTTGAAAAAACATACTTCGTATTTAGTATATCAAAGTGTTTTGTTTTCAAACGGGTAACTCAAAGTATTAGTGATGTATCTTTTTAAATGCATGATCAAACACTAATTGAACAAGCAATTGAGCCGGAATATCGCATTTCGCATATTGTGTTTGTGGTGAGACATGTGAAACACTGAACGTTAGAAGTTATAAATATCTTATTCAAGATAGTAGAAATTTATGTCATTTAAAGTTCTAGTATAAATTAAACTTTTTT
The DNA here is from genome assembly GCA_021014915.2 of Artemisia tridentata subsp. tridentata. Taxonomy (NCBI): domain Eukaryota; kingdom Viridiplantae; phylum Streptophyta; class Magnoliopsida; order Asterales; family Asteraceae; genus Artemisia; species Artemisia tridentata. Next base: position 25,553,054 of record CP139509.1, read on the forward strand.
TAGAAAAAAAAAAAGTAATTTTTTTTTAAAATGAATTTCGAAAAAAAAAAGTAATTTTTTAAAAAATTAATTTCCAAAAAAAATTATTCGAAAAAAATTTATTTTTTCTAAAAAAGTAATTTTTGTAAAAAAAAAATTCGAAAAAAAATTCAAAAAAAATTAATTTCAAAAAAAATATTTTTTCTAAAAAAATTGATTTCGAAAAAAAAATACCTTTTGTAAAATAATTAATTTCAAAAAAAAAAGTAATTTTTCTAAAAAAAATAAATTTCAATAAAACAACAATTTTAAAAAAATACTAACGGAAGGACTAACGATGCAAACAAAACTAACGGAGGGACTAACGATGCAAACACTTAACGGATAAAGATAACGCCCATCCAAGATAGGGACCAAACTCGTTAAACGTTTGCCAAGTTAGGTATGTCTAGCGTAAATAAAATGAAATAGCATCCAAACTTGAAATCCGTGTAAACCACAGGAACCATCCGTGTAATTTTTTCAAAAATTAATCTTTCTAAACAAATTAATTTCAAAATTAAGTTTTTAGAGAAAAAAAGAGACTAAGTTTGTAAAACGTCTTACAACACAGGGACCATTTATGTAAGAAATCTGAAAAGAATATAGAAAAGGTAGAAGGCGAGGGCAGTTTAGGCATTTTACGTTGATCAAGGACCAAATATGCAGCAAAAACTTCAAAATGAGAACCTGCACTTTCAAAACATTAGGGACCACATTTGCAATTTGGCCAAACCTTAGGGACCAAAAATGCAATTTACTCTTATCGTTTTGAAATAAAATAGCAGAAATGTCATTAAGTAAAGTTTTGTAGTAGGAAATTTCCTAATATCAACTTTCGTGAGTGGAGGAAACGCCTTAATTACCGGGTTACAGGAAATTTCCTTTTGCATATATATATATATATATATATATATATATATATATATATTAGACGTGTACCCGCGTCTAGCGACAGCGGTTTCTAGTCGAGTACCCGCGCCTAGCGGCAGCGTATCTATTTTTCGACAATAATTTAGCGGCAAATATTTTTCTTTACAAACTGTATTTGTAGCGTTAGGAAATTGTTTACGAAGAAAATGTTTTTTCCATACGCAATGGTCGCATAGCGGTAACTATACATAGTTTTAATAAATTCTGATATCGTTGCTGTTAAAGTTTGTGGATATAAATTAATATTTGTATGTCCGGTTTCGAACACGAGACTTCAGGATTGCACACATTACGTATAAGTCTCAATGTTTGAATAATTAATATAATGATTTACGATTAATTATTAAATCACATATATTTATATGATCGAACAAGTAAAAAAGAAAGAATTGAATGCTGATTTTTAGAATTTGAAAAAGTGTTGCACTCAAATTTGGAAACAAGTTTGGAATGTATATAAACCCCTCAAAGCTCAATATAATCGACTAGATAATATATCCCTTAACCGACTGATTTTTTAATCAATTCTCTTTCCACCAACCCACTAACATATACAGTAAAAAGAGGTGGAGTAAGGCTGCTCACAGTGGTGACCTATATTGCATCATCTTTCCGGCTGACACCTCAGCTTTCTCTCTCCTCAACCTATATGCATCTCTCTCATCACAGTGGCAACCCATATTGCATCATCATTTTTTTTTTTTTTTTTTTTTTTTTTTTAAACATTATTTAACACAAACACAACTTTTATTAATAAAACGTAAATATTACATAAACGAAACGATACGAAATTACAATTAAATAAAAAACTTAAACAACTAAAAATTAAACACGCAAACACTTATTTGAAAACTAATAATCTAGATTATGGCGTTCCTTGATTTCCGCTTTAATTCGCATAAGTTCCTCTCGTTGTCGTTCGGGCAAATTGGGGTCGATTGCCGAGTTGTAGAAAATCAATTCTTGATCCCGTTTGGTAATTTTCAAGAGTTCCTTTTGTTCCTCCTGGCATTGCAAGAGCTTTCGTTGATATTCCAATTTTTTTTCTTTGAGTGCTAGCTCTCGTTCCTTCATTTGTCTCCACGACTCATCACGCTCTTTACCTTTTTCCTTCTTTGACGGTCTTGATTTCCACAAATCCGCTATTAGGCCACTCATGAATGATTTTGATGTTTCACGAGAGGAGGAGGTGGATGATTTCCTCCTTGCTTGGTCACGACCTTTTGGTCGTGATTCTCTAGTATCATTCTCCGTTTCATCTTCGTCATCATCCAAGTCTTGAAAATTCGGGGGGTCTTGTGTTGACCCCGAAGTAGTTGTTGAACCCTTCAGTTTCTTTCGAACGCCCGATTGAAAAAGGGGTACCTCTTGCTTCCAAGCATCGTGCCCCCTCAAAATTTTCCAACACTCCACCATAGTGAAATTTTGACCGTAACGCGCACGATACTCCATATGAGCTTTGGACATATCGTCAAGGTCATTCTCACCACTTCCATGCGTCTTGTTGATATTATCAACAATAGCACCAAAATTCGCAACTTGACAACGAATTCTAGTCTTCCATTTGGAAATGATCGAATTCGATGTCCGGTCTGTTGAACCAGTTTCTTTATAAAAGTAGCCTACCACTTTCTCCCAAAATTTGTGTCTGTTCATAGCGTTTCCTTTTTTTTCATTTTCAGAAACAAAGACGAAAGCTTTACAAAGAATGACCTCTTCTCTGGTAGTCCATGGTTCAATTTTTTTGGCCGGTGCGGGTTCTTTGCCTTTGCCTTTCGCCTTTGTAGCACGCCGCGAAGGCTTCTTTGCCTTTACGGGTGATGTCTCTTCGACTTCGACATCGTCATCGTCATTAACGGGCATAGAACCATGGAAAGAACCGTGGTAAGAACCGTGACCCGAACCTTGCCCCATCGAAGCATCTTGACTCGAGTAGTCTTGGCTCGGATAGGGTTGGGTCGAATACCCATAGTTATGATAGTCTGCCCAATCATCCATATTCATATCAAGATTAGTAGACCGAATCGGAGAATGTTCTTGATACGGTTGGGAAGAATGCAAAAAATCCATGTTAGGCCGATAAGGTGCCTCACTTGGTTCTTGATTGTAATCAACACGTTGCGGTGGGACAAAAGGACGACGAACGGAAAACAAGTTTTCTCTTTGATTGACTTCTGGTAATTGTGTTGGATATTCAAAAGATTGTGGACGAAAGCGTATGTTACTTTGTTGTGGTGGTGTTATGCCGGTTAGTTCAAAGTTGTTTTGCGGGGAGAAATTTATGTCTAGTGCATTTTGAGGTAGTCGGGATCGTCGGTTTTTTGATTGTGGTGTGTTTTTGTTTGACATTGTGTGTTTTTTTATGTGAATTTGGATGAATTGTTTTTGAAATTGTGTGTTTGAAAGTGGGTTTGATGTGGGTATTTATAGGATGAAAAGTGGTAATTTTTTTGAAAAAAAGTTTTTTTTTTTAATATACAAACGGATCATTTTTAAAAATCAAGTGGATATCATTTGCAATATCGAGCGTGAGAGCGAACGATTTGCTCAAACCACATGCCGGCGATCGATCTTGGCGAACGACCCACAGTGGTGACAATCGATTTCAATATCGATCGATCGATATGCTCGATCGATTTTTTTCAGCCCATTGTCACAAGCCTAACAAAGAGTACGAAAAAACATTATTATGATATATGGACAGTACATTGTTTAACAAACTTATTGTCTAATAAATATATGTATCGTATCATATAGTCAATTTGTGACATGTAGCATGATATTAGTTGACTTTTTATGTTGCTAGTGAGATTCGATCATGTATTATTTAGAACATCAAACACTAGTTGTTGTAATATTTTATTTGTAATACATGAATCTAGCTTTTTATATTGAGACGCTAGTAATACGTGTGTACAAGAACAGAGTACAAGCTTGTTTTAGCTTGTGTTTATTTGCCCTATTTGTCCCATATAGGTCGATCCATACTATAAACCCTTATTATGGTTTATCTTGTTCTTGTAGATCCGGTTTCTTGTTCTTGCTAGAAACCTAAAGGTACGCATCTTTTTAATATTTAGTTAATTAATTACATGTTGATGATCTTGTGTTTTCCGCTGTGTAAAATGCTTTGATGTTCATGTTATGTTTATTACTCACTCCGTCCCAATTTTATTGTCCTTTTTTCCTTTTTCGGACGTCCCAAAATTATTGTCCTATACCAAAAATAGAAAGTGAATAGATAGTGGAGTTTGGTGAAGTTTACTATATTACCCTTTGTTGAAATTAATATTGCAAACTTTAAAGAAGTGTTAATCAATTGGTTAAGGGTAAACTTGTCATTTGGCAAAAAAGTAAGAGAGAGAAAGTAGTGATAGTGACATTTTTCTAAAAGAATGTGTTTTTTGTCGGGGGATAATAATTTTGGGACGGAGGGAGTAGTTTATAGTTTTATTATTCTAATATTCCAACAGTGGTATCAAGAGCCTCATTTAATACATGTAATTAATTACTAAAAACCTTAAAATTGAATATTGTTGTATGGATACATGCAATTTTTTGTTTTAGGGTTTTAGTTTTTGTAGAAAACTTGTAGAAACCCTAAGATTGCATGCAATTTTAAGGTTAATTATTGAGTACCTATGTTTTGTCATGGAATATTTTGTGTTTAAGTTGCTACATGTTTTTAAGATAAATCTAAAATTAGGGAAGACTCTAATATATATTAATTAATTGGTTATGTGCAATGTGGTATCTAATTAATTAAAATTTACGCGGCCAAATTATTTGACGTCTGTGGTCCATTGGACACAATGAGCTCAAAAACTAATGGAAGTTTTATTAATTACATATATTAAAATTCACATAGAATTATTAATATGATTTATTAACAAGGTTTGCATGTGGCTATATGATATTGTTAATGATCATATAAGTGTTATTGAGTGTTTATTTTTTTTAATTACTTAATCTTTGTGTTTAATTATGATGGATTGTAACACAAAAGAGGGTAATTTTTTAAATAAAAAAATAAATAAATGAACCTAATAACTATGAAACCTTTGTAGTAAACTATTTAATTGTCAAGTCTTATGTGCCGACAGTGGTTCGCGTCGCACAGTAATTTGCTCTCAGGCGAGACTAGCAATTAATAATTTACTACATAAATTGTTTTAAGCAAGAAAATCATAAGTTTTTTTGTTGATTGATGCGAATGTACTAAGTGGTCGAAGCGGCGGACCTAATACTGACAAACTATAAAGTGGGTATAAGGAGGCTTGACTGATATGTGCTTAATTACACATATCTTTCACTTAATAAAACGAGCTAAATAAACCAAATACTAGCCAAAAATGCCAAATATCTTGTGTTTTGTGTTTATTCATGTGCAGGTACAGATATGTGGAAAACAGACGAAAACGACATCAAAATAGACTAAACCGAGCATGAGATGGAAAAGAGTTCAAAAGCCGAAGCCGGGAAATGAAATTATGAGATTTGGACCGGGACTTTATATGAGATTTTAGGCCATAGGTCTTTTTAGTGTATTGTGTTGGATTGAGAAATTCAGATTGATTTCCGTTGATTCAGATTGATTTCCATTTCTCTCATGGATTCAGAAGTACGCTAGAAAATCCAATGGTCTACGCTCATTTTCAGAATTTACAAGCTTAGTCCTTGAAGTTTAAAACCTGTCAAGATTGGTCCCTGGAATTTCAGAACTTGAAACTATGGTCCCTCAAGTCTTAAACTTGTTACAAACAGCCCTTGGAGTTGATTTTCAGAAAAGTACAACTTTGGTCCTTGAAGTTTGAAACATTGGTAGAAATGGTCCCTAAGTTTTACAACTAATTCAATTCAAATCCTATCCCTACTTGGCTGGAATTTCATTAACCCAATCCACACCCATTTAACTAAACCTAACCCACTTCCCTATCTACAATGCCCAAGCCCAAATACCAAGCCCAATTTATCTTAGCTAATACACTGGGGTCAACTGGTCAAAAGGTCAAGGGAAAGTCAAACCTAGGAATTAAACTAACCCCGCCCGTTACTGTACCACTATCTTCATCCTCACATGATCTCTGACACATTCCCTGCTATTCCCCTGCTATACCATTTTTTCCCATATTATTCCTTGTCATCCTCCCCCGCTCCCCCATGTGTTATGTCAGCTCCCACGTGGCCTGCAAAAGAGAAAAACGGTTATAATTTCTTTTCCCGCCATTTTTGCATTTAATGGTTCAGATTAAATTAGGCTCATCCGAAGGGTGGGGATTTGATCAGACTTGAAGACAAAAGAGATCCCAGCAGTTTCTTTAGTATAAATAGGATGCCTTGTAGCCATTTTTGGCAGTTAGTTCTTAAGTTTAATCGTTTATGTATTTTCAATGTTTTATCATTAATCTCAAGCTTTCAGTATCAAATTCAAGTTAATTTTAAGTCAAATGTTCTAATTTGATTCAGTTTTGTATTCAGTTCCTAGTTTAATAAAAATTCAAGTTTTCTCTTTAATTCAAATTAAGTCCATTGTTGTTATAACTAGTTCACAAGTCTTCCTTACACTTCCTATAAGCTCAAAGAAGCTCTTTATAGCTTCTGGTGGACTTATAATAGCTTAAAACAGTTCTCAGTTCAAGTTTGCAAAAAAGTCAAACAAGAGTCAACATAGTACTATTCCGTAGCTTATTTGAGTTCTTGATTTCATTTTCATAGTTCATCTTTCTAATTTGTAGTATTTTCAATTTCTTTTGAGAGTTATTTTAAGCTTAAGTCAGTTTTTCCCTTAAATCCTTAAAACAGTCAAAAAGTCAAATAAGTCAACCTAGCTTATTTACAGCTTATTTTAAGTTGTAATTTTTTTTTTTTTTTTTTTTTCTTTTTGAAGTTTCTCAGTCCTTAAAAAGTCAAGAATTTAAGTCACCTTTGTATTTCCCAGGTTAATTCTCAAATCAGTCCAATAAAGGGTTGTTTGGTTGTGACAGGCAAACAGTCAAAAAGGGTCAAAATTGATTTTGCACTGTTCATGTGCATTAGAGTCAAAGTTGATTGAGTTTATTGCATGTTGTTTAAGCTGTTTCTAGCATTAGTTTGGCTATTTTATAGTCTGTTTGCAGTTTGGAGTAAATTAATGCAGGCACAGCAGCTGATCTGCCCACAATAAGCTTCTTATAAGCTTGTATTTCCCCTGAGCTCAATTTATGTGTTTTCAGGTTTGTCTAGTCCACATCTCAGTTTGTAGTTATATCCTATAGGTCTTCTCTTTAGTGAACTCATTTTCAGCTACAAGTAATATTGCAGCCTCATTTTTAGTCTCCTTAAGCTTTTGTAGACTTTTGGAATTTTCTAATTCCCTAGTGCTTAGGTCTTAGGAGCTGAGACCTTAGATAATCATAATTCCCCAGCTTGTCTGCTTATTCAAATTTTTGTTAGGATTTTAGCTTTAGTTTTTAACAGCTTTTGAAGGCCTTGAAAAGTCCTATATTTGCCCTGAGTCAAAACAACATCAGCAGACCTAGAGTTGAGACAATGCTTATTAGGTGCTTTTTGTGGCTTATTTAACTTCCATTTGCCTATTCAGATTTCCTTAGGTGGCCTTAGCTTGTTCCAGCCCTATAAGTAGCTCAGCAATTAGCTTTTCAATTTTTAATAGCTCCTAGTTCAGTTCTTTTTGCTTAATAAGCCAACTATCATATTTGTATACCTTATTTTCAGCTTATTTGCCTTTTCTAAAAATGTTTCCTTTTTAGAAGTTCATTATTATCATTAGCTTATTAAGTTTTAACAAAGAAAATCAAAAAAATAAAAGTTTCAAAAATAGGACAGAAGTGAGGTTCGAACCCTGGTTAACCAGGTAATAACCCAGCTGCTTACAGGTAATAACCCAGCTGCTTACCAACTGTCCTACCCTTCTATATCAGTTAACCTTTGTTTATTTCTATTTAACCTTGTCTCTTTCTTTTTATTTTCGCATATTTTAAGCTGTTAAGCTTTAAACAACTTATTCCAATAAGCTGTTTACACTTTTCTCATTTTTATTAGTTCCCCTTTGGTTTAAAGTATTTCCTGAAAATTTCCCAGATTTTTGTTATCAGTTTAAATATTTTTAATCTTTTATTTTCTTAAAATTAGTTTTTAATTCATATTAAATAAAATAAAAATAAAAAAAATATAATTCTTTTTTCTTAAATTTTCTTTTTATAAATAGGACTTAGAAAAATTACATTTGTACCCCCAGGGTTGTTATTTCATTTATTTCACGTTTTTAGTTTCGAGTATTTTACGTTTTTAATTTATGTATTTATTTATTTACGTTTTGTTTTCATATATTCATTGTTACTCAATCAAATCTATCCAAAATATTCATTCGTTTTCATATTCCACACGATTCACACACTCGAGATCACGAAATTCCATTCATCCTTCTTTGGGGATAACGACCCGGGATTACAACTTCTATTGTATTCCTTGGAAATAAATTATACGTTGATTTTCACGAACCAATTTTTGGCGCCGTTGCCGAGGTAGGTTGTAGCGAGTTTTTAAAATCTCGTTTTATGTTTCGTGTTTTCAAAACCCTTCAAATATCTCTTCAAAAATCCAAAAAGATTTTCATTTCAAAATTTATTTTCCTTTTTCCTTTGTGTTTTTCAAAATGTTTTTAAATTCTAAAAATCCAAAAATAATCTCCTCGTTCCACTTACACGTTTAATTCTTTTTATATCTTCTTCTTACAACTATGGTTGTAATTGGTGTGGGGGACCTCCAAATGGTGGAAATTTCCACAGTTGTAGCATTGTAAATTCGGGAAACGGGTTTGTCTATGACCAAAATCCCTACAATGAAACAACTAATTTCATTGACCAAACCCCACACCATGAGATGGAAACATATTCTTGTGAATATTCTGGAGGTCCACACCCAAGTTTTGATTGTCAAACAAGGAATTCGTTTGTCTATGAACAAGTTCCATGTAATCAGAACTTTGGTTATGACCACTATCCATATAATTCACCAAATCAGTCACAACAAACGTATTGTTGTGAGTACTGTGGAGGTCCTCACTATAGCTCTGATTGTCAAACGAGGAACTCGCTTGTCTATGAGCATGTTCCTTGTAACAATTACGACTACTCTTATCATGATCAACCTCCACAGTATCAAATGAATGAAACGCAATCTGAACTAATTCCTCAAGAACTTCTCATGGGAATGCTTGATCTAATAAAAGATCTTAAGAAGGATTTGGTTCATAATCGGACCCCAGAAGATCCTCATCAAAAGACCAATGGAGAACTTCTAGCTGAAGAACAAGCAGCTAGAGTAAGTTCCTATTATCGGCAAACTTTTGTTTGCGATGACGATGATGAGGATTCTATCCAAATGCGGGAATATTATGAGAATTCTTCTGCATCAATCACTCCCGTCTTACCTTCTATGAACCCAGACGACTCTCTCATAATGGGGGACGAGCATCTCGACACTACTCCTGAAAAAGAAAAAAGTCTAGTGTTGAGAACCTTATCCCAATCCCAAGTGAGTCTGATGATGTATCTGATAGCGAATGCAATGAGGATGATCTTTTAGTAGAAGAATACGACCATGAATCAATTGCTCCATTTAGCGGCAATCCCACTCCCTCTTTTGATTCTATTGTCGCTTCTCTCACCTCCTTTGAGGATTGTAGCCTCCTCTTAAAAGAGACCGACACTTTTCTTGCTCTTGATGATTCAATTTCTCCAGAAATTGATGATACTCATCTTGATCCGGAAGGAGATATTCTTTTTCTTGAGGAATTGCTTGACGAAAGTGATGAGTCAAAAATGGAGACTTTAATGGACGAGGTGCAAATTTCTAGCACACAAAGTACAACACATGTCCCATCTCCGTATATTCTCCCTGAGCCCAAGCTCAAAGACATACTTCATAAAAACGATTCTCTTCTTGAGGAGTTCGCCGATGAACTTACTCACATTGATTCCATCCCACCTGGGGATGAAGAGGGAAACTTCGATTTTGAGTCAGATCTGAGAAAATTAGAGTTTTTCCTAAGTCGTGATCCATCAACTAATTATACCTCTAGTCTGGGGGAGTTCGCCGATGAACTCCTTCACATCATATCTCCACCAGAGTATGATTATTCTAAGGACTTGGAGGAAGACGTGATCTATAGTGAGCAATTGCTTATTAAAGACACTATCCTTAATCTTCCTCCTGAGGAGCTTTTAGATCATAACCTTAAGAGCTTAAACGAAAAACTTGATAATGATGGAGATTTTCTCCCAATTACTATCAGAATCTTTTCTCCCGTTATCACATATAATGTGATTTCCCCACTTCTTCACTCCTTCGGGAATGAAGACACCGTTTTTGACCCCGGCATCCCATTTTATCATTCTTTCGAGCCGGTTGTATCTCGTCGGTGTGGAACTTTCGTAAGCTTCAATGTATTTTCAAACTTATTGAATGAAAGTCCGATGATGACTATCTCTTTCACATGTTTCCCCAAGAACCAACGAATTCGGGGCGAGTCAAGCTAACGACTCGATCATAAACAAGCGCTTCGTGGGAGGCAACCCATGCTTATCCGTGAGTGTTATTTATACTAATTAAGTTAACGTGAAGAGTTTTATCTCTTCCAAGTCTTCTTGTCTTTGTTGGTTGTTTTGTGCAGGTTGGTTCGTGTGAAGAATCTCGCGTTCATGGTTTCGTTCATGGAATCCCATATCCTTTCTCTTATCGACTAACGTTAATATTTGGCATAATTCATAAACGGCCTTAGATTTGCGTTGGATGACCCTTTCCTTTAAAACATTGGGGACAATGTTTCATTTTAGTCTTGGGGGGGGGGGTAATCTTTCGATTTGATAGTACCATGCATTATGTCGTTTACCCTCGCAACTTTGTTTTTCCTCCAAAAAACCCAAAAAATGAAAAATTAAATATTTTTTTTGGAAAAGCAAGGCGTTTTAAAACTTTTGATTTCAAAAACGTGAGTTCATAACATTGCGTGAGGACACGTCAACAGCTTAGTCTGGGGGATTTTGATATGTGCTTAATTACACATATCTTTCACTTAATAATACGAACTAAATAAACCAAACACTAACCAAAAATGCCAAATATCTTGTGTTTTGTGTTTATTCATGTGCAGGTACGGATATGTGGAAAACAGATGAAAATGACATCAAAATAGACTAAACCGAGCATGAGATGGAAAAGAGTTCAAAAGCCGAAGCCGGGAAATGAAATTATGAGATTTGGACCGGGACTATATATGAGATTTTAGGCCATAGGTCTTTTTAGTGTATTGTGATGGATTGAGAGATTCAGATTGATTTCCGTTGATTCAGATTGATTTCCGTTTCTCTCATGAATTCAGAAGTACGCTAGAAAATCCAATGGTCTACGCTCATTTTCAGAATTTACAAGCTTAGTCCCTGAAGTTTGAAACCTGTCAAGATTGGTCCCTGGAATTTCAGAACTTGCAACTATGGTCCCTCAAGTCTTAAACTTGTCACAAACAGCCCTTGGAGTTGATTTTCAGAAAAGTACAACTTTGGTCCTTGAAGTTTGAAACATTGGCAGAAATGGTCCTTAAGTTTTACAACTAATTCAATTTAAATCCTATCCCTACTTGGCTGGAATTTCATTAACCCAATCCACACCCATTTCGCTAAACCTAACCCACTTCCCTATCTACAATGCCCAAGCCCAAATACCAAGCCCAATTTATCTTAGCTAATACACTGGGGTCAACTGGTCAAAAGGTCAAGGGAAAGTCAAACCCAGGAATTAAACTAACCCCGCCCGTTACTGTACCACTATCTTCATCCTCACATGATCTCTGACACATTCCCTGCTATTCCCCTGCTATACCATTTTTTCCCATATTATTCCCTGTCATCCTCCCCCGCTCCCCCATATGTTATGTTAGCTCCCACGTGGCTTGCAAAAGAGAAAAACAGTTATAATTCATTTTCCTGCCATTTTTACATTTAATGGTTCAGATTAAATTAGGCTAATCCGAAGGGTGGGGAATTGATCAGACTTGAAGACAAAAGAGATCCCAGCAGTTTCTTTAGTATAAATAGGATGCCTTGTAGCCATTTTTGGCAGTTAGTTCTTAAGTTTAATCGTTTATGTATTTTCAATGTTTTATCATTAATCTCAAGCTTTCAGTATCAAATTCAAGTTAATTTTAAGTCAAATGTTCTAATTTTATTCAGTTTTGTACTCAGTTCCTAGTTTAATAAAAATTCAAGTTTTCTCTTTAATTCGAATTAAGTCCATTGTTGTTATAACTAGTTCACAAGTCTCCCTTACACTTACTATAAGCTCAAAGAAGCTCTTTATAGCTTCTAGTGGACTTATAATTGCTTAAAACAGTTCTCAGTTCAAGTTTTCAAAAAAGTCAAACAAGAGTCAACATAGTACTATTCCGTAGCTTATTTGAGTTCTTGATTTCATTTTCATAGTTCATCTTTCTAATTTGTAGTATTTTCAAGTTCTTTTGAGAGTTAGTTTAAGCTTAAGTCAGTTTTTCCCTTAAATCCTTAAAACAGTCAAAAACTCAAATAAGTCAACCTAGCTTATTTACAGCTTATTTTAAGTTGTAATTTTTTTTTTAATCTTTTTGAAGTTTCTCAGTCCTTAAAAAGTCAAGAATTTAAGTCACCTTTGTATTTCCGAGGTTAATTCTCAAATCAGTCCAATAAAGGGTTGTTTGGTTGTGACAGTCAAACAGTCAAAAAGGGTCAAAATTGATTTTGCATTGTTCATGTGCATTAGAGTCAAAGTTGATTGAGTTTATTGCATGTTGTTTAAGCTGTTTCTAGCATTAGTTTGGCTATTTTATAGTCTGTTTGCAGGTTTGGAGTAAATTAATGCAGGCACATCAGCTGATCTGCCCACAATAAGCTTCTTATAAGCTTGTATTTCCCCTGAGCTCAATTTATGTGTTTTCAGGTTTGTCTAGTCCACATCTCAGTTTGTAGTTATATCCTATAGGTCTTCTCTTTAGTGAACTCATTTTCAGCCACAAGTAATATTGCAGCCTCATTTTTAGTCTCCTTAAGCTTTTGAAGACTTTTGGAATTTTCTAATTCCCTAGTGCTTAGGTCTTAGGAGCTGAGACCTTAGCTAATCATAATTCCACAGCTTGTCTACTTATTTAAATTTTTGTTAGGATTTTAACTTTAGTTTTTAAGAGCTTTTGAAGGCCTTGAAAAGTCCTATATTTGCCCTGAGTCAAAACAACATCAGCAGACCTAGAGTTGAGACAATGCTTATTAGGTGCTTTTTGTGGCTTATTTAACTTCCATTTGCCTATTCAGATTTCCTTAGGTGGCCTTAACTTGTTCCAGCCCTATAAGTAGCTCAGCAATTAGCTTTTCAATTTTTAATAGCTCCTAGTTCAGTTCTTTTTGCTTAATAAGCCAACTGTCATATTTTTATACCTTATTTTCAGCTTATTTGCCTTTTCTAAAAATGTTTCCTTTTTAGAAGTTCATTATTATCATTAGCTTATTAAGTTTTCACAAAGAAAATCAAAAAAATAAAAGTTTCAAAAATAGGACAGAAGTGAGGTTCGAACCCTGGTTAACCAGGTAATAACCCAGCTGCTTACCAAATAAAATAAAAAAAATAAAAATCAAAAAAATATAATTCTTTTTTCTTAAATTTTCATTTTATAAATACGACTTAGGAAAATTACATTTGTACCCCCAGGGTTGTTATTTCATTTATTTCACGTTTTTAGTTTCGTGTATTCTACGTTTTTAATTTACGTATTTATTTATTTACGTTTTGTTTTCATATATTCATTGTTACTCAATCAAATCTATCCAAAATATTCCTTCGTTTTCATATTCCACACGATTCACACACTCGAGATCACGAAATTCCATTCATCCTTCTTTGGGGATAACGACCCGGGATTACAACTTCCATTGTATTCCTTGGAAATAAATTATACGTTGATTTTCACGAACCAATTTTTGGCGCCGCTGCCGAGGAAGGTTGTAGCGAGTTTTTAAAATCTCGTTTTATTTTCGTGTTTTCAAAACCCTTCAAATATCTCTTTAAAAATCCAAAAAGATTTTCTTTTCAAAATTTATTTTCCTTTTTCCTTTGCGTTTTTCAAAATGTTTTTAAATTCTAAAAATCCAAAAATAATCTCCTCGTTCCACTTACACGTTTAATTGTTTTTATATTCTTCTTCTTACAACTATGGTTGTAATTGGTGTGGGGGACCTCCAAATGGTGGAAATTGCCACAGTTGTAGCATTGTAAATTCGGGAAACGGGTTTGTCTTTGACCAAAATCCCTACAATGAAACAACTAATTTCTTTGACCAAACCCCACACCATGAGAATGAAACATATTCTTGTGAATATTGTGGAGGTCCTCACTATAGCTCTGATTGTCAAACGAGGAACTCGCTTGTCTATGAGCATGTTCCTTGTAACAATTACGACTACTCTTATCATGATCAACCTCCACAGTATCAAATGAATGAAACGCAATCTGAACTAATTCCTCGAGAACTTCTCATGGAAATGCTTGATCTAATAAAAGATCTTAAGAAGGATTTGGTTCATAATCGGACCCCAGAAGATCCTCATCAAAAGACCTATGGAGAACTTCTAGCTGAAGAACAAGCAGCTAGAGTAAGTTCCTATTATCGGCAAACTTTCGTTTGCGATGACGATGATGAGGATTCTATCCAAATGCGGGAATATTATGAGAATTCTTCTGCATCAATCACTCCCGTCTTACCTTCTATGAACCCAGACGACTCTCTCATAATGGGGGACGAGCATCTCAACACTACTCCTGAAAAGGAAAAGTCTAGTGTTGAGAACCTTATCCCAATCCCAAGTGAGTCTGATGATGTATCTGATAGCGAATGCGATGAGGATGATCTTTTAGTAGAAGAAGACAACCATGAATCAATTGCTCCATTTAGTGGCAATCCCACTCCCTCTTTTGATTCTGTTGTCGCTTCTCTCACCTCCTTTGAGGATTGTAGCCTTCTCTTAAAAGAGACCGACACTTTTCTTGCTCTTGATGATTCAATTTCTCCAGAAATTGATGATACTCATCTTGATCCGGAAGGAGATATTCTTTTTCTTGAGGAATTGCTTGACGAAAGTGATGAGTAAAAAACGGAGACTTTAATAGACGAGGTGCAAATTTCTAGCACACAAAGTACAACACATGTCCCACCTCCGTATATTCTCCCTGAGCCCAAGCTCAAAGTCATACTTCATAAAAATGATTCTCTTCTTGAGGAGTTCGCCGATGAACTTACTCACATTGATTCCATCCCACCTGGGGATGAAGAGGGAAACTTCGATTTTGAGTCAGATCTGAGAAAATTAGAGTTTTTCCTAAGTCATGATCCATCAACTAATTATACCTCTAGTCTGGGGGAGTTCGCCGATGAACTCCTTCACATCATATCTCCACCAGAGTATGATTATTCTAAGGACTTGGAGGAAGACGTGATCTATAGTGAGCAATTGCTTATTAAAGACACTATCCTTAATCTTCCTCCTGAGGAGCTTTTAGATCATAACCTTAAGAGCTTAAACGAAAAACTTGATAATGATGGAGATTTTCTCCCAATTACTATCAGAATCTTTTCTCCCGTTATCACATATAATGTGATTTCCCCACTTCTTCACTCCTTTGGGAATGAAGACACCGTTTTTGACCCCGGCATCCCATTTTATCATTCTTTCGAGCCGGTTGTATCTCGTCGGTGTGGAACTTTCGTAAGCTTCAATGTTTTTTCAAACTTATTGAATGAAAGTCCGATGATGACTATCTCTTTCACATATGTAGCAAAAACTTCAAAATGAGGACGTTATCTTGGATACATTACATTTTTTTTCGAAATTATTTTTTTTAGAAAAATTATTTTTTTTTTCGAAATTATTATTTTTACATAAATTACTTTTTTTTTCGAATTTAATTTTTTTGGAAAAAATAATTTTTTTGAAATTATTTTTTTTTTGCAAAAATTACTTTTTTTTCGAATTTATTTTTTTTTACAATTTTTTTTCGAGGTTTATATGCTTTTCAAACCTTGAACGTACCATATACGAGTATTAATATGTTTTTCAAACCTTGAACGTACCATATAAAGTTATATTATTATTTTCAATAAATTAAACCTTTATTCTCATTCGCAAATTCCTTTTTATTTCGTTATCTTAGACCAAAATTTAAACCATACACACAACCAAAGGTATAGCTTAACAGTGAAACCTTGAAAAAACATACTCCGTATTTAGTATCTCAAGTGTTTTGTTTTCAAATGGGTAACTCAAAGTATTAGTGTTGTATCTTTTTAAATGCATGATCAAACACTAATTGAGCAAGCAATTGAGCCGGAATATCGCATTTCGCATATTGTGGTTGTGGTGAGACATGTGAAACACTGAACGTTAGAAGTTGTCAATATCTTATTCAAGATAGTAGAAATTTATGTCATTGAAAGTTCTAGTATAAAGAGCTAAACTTTTTTTAGAAAAAAAAAGTAATTTTTTTTTAAAATGAATTTCGAAAAAAAAAGTAATTTTTTTAAAAAATAATTTCGAAAAAAAATTATTCGAAAAAAAATTATTTTTTCTAAAAAAGTAATTTTTGTAAAAAAAAATATTTCGAAAAAAAAATTCAAAAAAAATTAATTTCGAAAAAAATTAATTTAAAAAAAAAATAATTTTTCTAAAAAAATTGATTTCGAAAAAAAATACCTTTTGTAAAATAATTAATTTCAAAAAAATAGTAATTTTTCTAAAAAAATAAATTTCGATAAAACAACAATTTTTTAAAAATACTAACGGAAGGACTAACGATGCAAACAAAACTAACGGAGGGACTAACGATGCAAACACTTAACGGAGAAAGATAACGCCCATCCAAGATAGGGACCAAACTCGTTAAACGTTTGCCAAGTTAGGTATGTCTAGCATAAATAAAATGAAATAACATCCAAACTTGAAATCCGTGTAAACCACAGGAATCATCCGTGTAATTTTTTCAAAAATTAATCTTTCTAAACAAATTAATTTCAAAATTAAGGTTTTAGAGAAAAAAAGAGACTAAGTTTGTAAAACGTCTTACAACACAGGGACCATTTATGTAAGAAATCTGAAAAGAATATAGAAAAGGTAGAAGGCGAGGGCAGTTTAGGCATTTTACGTTGATCAAGGACCAAATATGCAGCAAAAACTTCAAAATGAGGACCTGTACTTTCAAAACATTAAGGACCACATCTGCAATTTGGCCAAACCTTAGGGACCAAAAATGCAATTTACTCTTATCGTTTTGAAATAAAAATAGCAGAAATGTCATTAAGTAAAGTTTTGTAGTAGGAAATTTCCTAATATCAACTTTCGTGAGTGGAGGAAACGCGTTAATTACCGGGTTACTCTAAATTTCCTTTTGTGTGTGTGTGTATATATATATATATATATATATATATATATATATATATATATATATATATATATATAGGGAAGGGTTCTTTTCAGAACCAAAAAAAGGTCGAGAACTGCGAGAACCAACATTAGCCGTTAGATTATATGATCAATGGTTAATATTACTCAATGGCATTTATGTAAATAGCAAAAACAATTTTCCCGTGTTTTAAAAAATTCAGGGGTAAAATAGGCATTTTCTATTTTTACACAAAATTGAAAATGATATAATTTCATTATACACGCACGATTAATGGGGTAGTTATCATCAAATCATATCATTTGATTTTATCACCTATCTTCACCAAAAATATTTTACAATTCAATTTAAGAACTCACCTATCTTCTATCGTGTATCAAATCCCCAAATATTAGGGTGTGTGTAATCGGAAAAATTGGAGCTAACCAACAACGAATTTGCTTTAATTTTTTTGGTGATTATTGGAAGGTATGTTAAATTTTTTGTGATAGTACTTATTTTTAATTGTAGAAGAAGGTAAATGTGTGTGAAAAAACAATTCAAAAGTTTATTGTGCATTGATGTTTAGTATCTTATCATACACCAGTAATGTAAAATACAAAATTTTTGTTGATGTACATGTGTTTGTTTGTTTAGATTAAGTATGGAACAACAATTGTGATTTGATTTTAATTAGTTTAGGGGTTCCAGTAGTTGAATTTTAAATAATTAGTTGCGATTTGCTAATTTAAAACACTTGCATGCGTGTTTAGAATCTTCTTTTGTTTATTTATACATTTATACATTGTTATTTGAAAATGTTAGAACTAGTACCAGTTGCTGTGTAGTTCTTTTTGCTGAGAAATATGGTTTTTTGATGAATGATTGTTTTTTGAGTGAATTAAATGTGTTTGGATATGTCATTTGTTTATAAACATAAAATTGTTGGGTGTTTAATGTGTTTGGATATGTATTTTTTGTGAATTAGCTGTGTTTGGATGTATTTTTTTTGTGTGAAATACATGTGTTTGTATATGTCATTTTGTGAAATACATATGTTTGGATATGTCAATGTTTTTTGTTTGAAATAAGTTTTGTGAATTACATGTGCCTGGACATGTCAGTGATGTACCCAGGGAAAATGGATGTGGGGGGCAAATTTTTTTTTTTTTTTTTTTTTTGACAATAACAACAAAATGCGGAAAAAAAAAATAGTAATGATAAATCGAGTATTTTTACTTAGAGATGAAGGGTTTATAAGGCTTTAGAGCGTTGAATGTTAGGTCTTAGTATGTGGGTGGGGGGCAATTTGAGTTTTGGGTGGGGGTCACTTTCGAAAAAAGGTCAAAATTTTATAAAAATTACACTAAAATTTTAACTTTTTCGGCTAGCCATGGGGGGCACCGGCCCCCCATACTTACACTATAAGTCCGTCCCTGCATGTGCCTGGACATGTCATCTTGTGAAATACATGTGTTTGGACATCTTATTATGTGAAATACATGTGTTTGGATGTGTCGAAGAAGTCATTGTTGTTTGCATTGTATTTGAAACGAAATAGAAAAATTAGTGATTCAATATATGTAATTGCATATGTGTATAATGGATGTTGTATACGTTTCAGAATTAAGGAGAAGCGGTAGGTTCAAAGGGAAGGGGCCACTTGTAGAGGAAAATACCATTGATGAAGCGATAGATGTACATGCAGAAGAAAGTGACGATGACTTCCAAAATGTTACTTATCCAAAAAATAAGCCTCTGGTTTCAATGAATGTCACATAAGTGCACTTGTATTGTACCAGATGTATATTCTAGTTAAATCATCCTGGTTAAGTAGCTGTGTGCATATGTATTATACACAATGTGGAATATTGGTTAGTGTACTAGTAGAGGCGGAAACGAGCCGAGCCGCTCATAAAAAGCTCTAGATCAGATCGGTAAAAGACTCGAACTAGCCAAGCCTAAACGTGCTCGAGCCTAAATTGGAGCTAATTAATTAATCAAATCTGAGCCCGAGCTTTATATACAAAGCTCGATTAAGCTCGCGAGCCTAAACGAGCCATATTTAATACGTATTACGTTGAGAATTCCAAAAAAATTAACTTCATATGCTATCCTTCAAAATAAATGCGTCGTATCCTATTTTTAATTTCCTAGAACATCTTTTGTTTAATATTATCTATTAAAATAAGTTTAGTTAAGCCACAATGGTATGAGACCTTTTGATATCAATCCGTTCATCACCGACTCACTCAATTATTTTTTTCCGATTGTCGTCGCAAAATACATCATTACATAGGTAACATTTTTCCGATTGTAGTCGCAAAATACATCATTACATAAGTAACATTTTCTGGTGCCGTGGGTACCGCCCAAAATGTGGTGCTATGTGATTTCTAGTGCCATAAAGATTTTTGCTGACGTGGAAAGGAATTTTGAGCCATGGCACGAAGCCATGGCTCTACCCACTGCTCTTAGAATAATGGGTACCTTGGAGCCATGGCTCAAAATTCCCTTCCACGTCAGCAAAAATCTCTATGGCACCAGAAATCCCACGGCACCACATTCTGGGCGATACCCACGGCACCAGAAAATGTGGTGCCGTCGTCCATTTTTTTTTTCTTTTTTACATAAAATAAAACATACACAATATAACTAAAATAAACTTCATTACATTAAAAAAAAAAATAATAATAATAAAAATAAAAATAAAAAATCGTCTTTGTGATAAAGAACACAATTCGTCCCTTTTAACTGAGCCCAAATCAAGTCCACTTGACCAAATGCAAAGCCCAAGACCACTAACACAACCCTTAATATTTCGGCTATATATAAGTACTAAACCTAATAACCTCTAACCCTAAATACTCTATCTTAAAAAAATACGCAGTCACCAAAACAAACTCACACATAACCTAACTTATCTCTCTCAATCCCAAATCTCAGCCACCAACATAACAAATTCGTCCCTTTGGTAAATCTGATCCGAACACAACAACACACAATTTTTTTTTTTATTATTATTTTTTTTTTGTGTTGAATTAATGCCAAACGGTTATATAACCGTTGGCTTCGTTGCTTCCTTCCCAAAATATACTCCCAACGTTCGAATTAAAAAGCAGAAAAAAAAAATCATCTATGGCGTGGGCTGGTGGCTACGGCGCCAACCACCATGACGCGACCGGCGGTACCGTGCGCCGTTAGCCATGGTTGGCTGGTGGCCATGGCTTGAGCCATGGCTCCTGGGTACCCACTGCTGCTCTTATACATCATGAAATAGCAAACTAAAACACAACAGGATCTTTAAACTTACATGCGTTAAGTATAAAAATTTGATCAAATGACTTTCTAAAGAAATACAAACTGGATTTAAAAGTATATTGAAACCATTAATAGTTTTCAAAGCCAAACACGATTTTGTAAACCAAAACGATTTAAGAAACCAAACCTGATATTCATTACCAATTCAAGAACCAAAAACAATTCAAGTATATAGAACAATTTCAAAAATAAAAGGCTAAACCATATGCACTATATCAATAAATATATTTAATCGAACCTTATATGCCACACTCATCACCGATCATCATCAAAAATTATTAATCGGAATCTAAAATTGATAGCAATATATCAATTTCAAAAAAAAAAAAAAAAAAAAAAAAAAACTCAACATCTTCATGGACTCATAGATGATGATAACCGTCACTGATATTCATCCTAGTTAATTGATTACATAAATAATAGTAATCATCATCTTGACTACAATTTAGAGAGAGATAAAACAGAAGAATTAATAAAGTGGCGGTTTTTGTTTTGCCAAGTGAAAGAAATTAGGTTAGAGATAAAATAGAAATGATAAAAGATAAAATTCCATAATTGCCCCTCCGATTATTGGTATATAAAATTAAATGTTCATCCTAGTTACAGTAATTGATTACATAAATAATAGTAATCATCATCTTGACTACAATTTAGAGAGAGATAAAACAGAAGAAATAATAAAGTGGCGGTTTTTGTTTTGCCAAGTGAAAGAAATTAGGTTAGAGATAAAATAGAAATGATAAAAGATAAAATTCCATAATTGCCCCTCCGATTATTGGTATATAAAATTAAATGGTTATTAATTATCTAAAATCTGATTGGTCATTGCTAGTTCTCGCAGTTCTCGACCTTTTCTTGGTTCTGAAAATAACCCTACACTATATATATATATATATATATATATATATATATATAGTGGGACTTTCATTTCAGAACCATCTTATCTGCGAGAACTGACAGAACCACCAAAAACATACATGCACGCCTTTTAAAATAAAATAAAAATACATGCAAATCATCAATAATCGTAAGTATCCACCTATGTTCTTCAATATCATCATGAACTCATCCTCTTTTTTCACAAAAACCTTACACACGACCGCAATATAGTCATTGCACACCTTATAAGAACATACATGCACACCTTCAAAAAAAAAATTTGTATTTCCAATTTCTTATCAAATTCTTTAAAACAACCATGTTTTTTTTAAAACATATATGTTGTTTTTTAAACATATGTGCAAAAATACAATTATTGAAGGCGTGCATGTATGTTTTTGGTGGTTCTGTCAGTTCTCGTAGATAAGATGGTTCTCGCAAGAAAGTGCCCCTATATATATATATATATATATATATATATATATATATATATATATATATATAGTGTAAGGTTATTTTCATAACCAAAAAAAGGTACAGAACTGCGAGAACCGATCCTAGCCATTAGATTTTATCATCAATGGCTGAGAATCAGCATGGCATTTTTGTAATTAAGTGAATACATTTTAATCCGTTTTTTTGAATTTGGAGGGCAAATATGGCATTTTGTGTCTCATTAATTTTGGTAACTGATCTCGTTCCCTTTGAACTAGCACAAAATTAGGGGAAGTTAAGATCTTCCTTCTCTCATCAGATCAAAACATCATATGGCTTCGGAGATTTTTCATCATTCAAAACACACACTAAATCATATCTCCTACCAACTATAAAATCACGATTTCATAGCCGCCCCACCTCACTTCCACCTCCGTCCAGAGATCCGGCCACCAGAGCGCCACCACCGAGCACCACACCTCACCGCCACCACCACCTTGCTCCCCTTAATCTCCCCGTCATTTTCATATACTTCACGCGCCAAGAACACCTTCCACCACCAATCTTGGTCAAGATATGTATAACCCACGAGATTCGAGGTGTTGTAGATCGAGTGTTATGTTTGCTTTTGGTTCGAGGACACCACAGCCACCACAGACCCCGTCATCACCACCACCATCGCCGTCATCACCACCTTCGTCTGTCTCTCTTTCGTTCGTCCTTGTGGTATAGCGAAATCAATACATTTGTTTTACTAATCATTAACCGAATCTTGGTTATTTTTGTCATTTTTTTCGTGGATTCAAAATTTATTACAACGAGTTAATATGTTGTCGTGATTAAAAACCGGATATAATCGTGTTTTTGAAACCTTTTCGTGTGGTAAGAAAAACTGTTTATGGTGTTTTGGATTTGCTTTATAACGGGTCGGGTCGAGACCCATTTTGTGCCATAGCTTAGTCCCGGGTTGAGAAACCCGTTTGATATCTCAGTTTCATGTTTACTATTTATTTCCAGTTGAAGTTTGATGTGGTTGTGCTACTTCTGAGGTTACTGATGTTGTTTGGATCCTAGGATTCGATTCATATTTTGGTTCTCGTCATTATTGTCGTGTCTGTTTGGTACCCATATGTGGATGGGTTGAGACCCGGTTTGGTCTCGGCATAAGTTCAATAAAATAGAATACTATTCGAGTCTGGGTTAATACCCGATTAGTTCTTTTTGGCCAAAGCCTGGTGGTACTTGACTAGATTTCTAAGTGCTTTTTTTTGCATTTGTTTTGTGAGTTGTGGTCTCAGTTTGGATGGTGTAAGTGTAAGGTGTTGCGTGTTTTTAATACTCAATTAACATAACTTTCTGCTACCTGAACTCGTGCCATGTCATCCTGAGCTTAATGGTGTGGTCTGTCTAACATTTTTTTGTTGCGTTGTTTGTTTCTTACATTTTTTAAGGCTGCAGCAGAAGGGGATTGAGACAATTCTCTTATCAGGAGACAGGGAAGAGGCAGTTGCAAGTGTAGCAAAGACTGTAGGCATAGGAAATGATCTTATCAATGCATCTTTGACTCCACAACAAAAATCTGGTGCCATCTCAACTCTGCAGAGCTCTGGCCACTGTGTTGCTATGGTAATTTCCTTTCTCCACAGAATGTTTATGTGTATTATGCGATAACAAGTGAAATGTGTGATAAACTGGACGCTACCGACTGACATGCCTATTAACAATAGTTTTAGGTTTTTAAGGAGTGCCTGATTTAGATTGGTGCTGTTCTTTTATATCAGTAAAACTATGGTGATAATAATCTGATGGTTCTAAAGGATTACCTTCTTTAAATTCGGAAGTTGAACGGAAGTTTTATCCTTCTGCTGGAAAAAATTTTTGAAATATTTTGAGATCATATGTTGAAAATGAGAGTGCATATGTGTTATTGAGTGTGCATATGTGTTATTGAGAGTGCGCATGTGTTTTTACAGTTTCTGGTGAATTTGATGTCTTCTGTGCATATGTGTTTTTATAGTTTTGGAGTTGAACGGAAGTTTTATCCTTCTGCTGGAAAAAAATTTTGAAATATTTTGAGATCATATGTTGAAAATGAGAGTGCATATGTGTTATTGAGTGTGCATATGTGTTATTGAGAGTGCGCATGTGTTTTTACAGTTTCTGGTGAATTTGATGTCTTCTGTGCATATGTGTTTTTATAGTTTTGGAGTTAAATATATTGAAAGTGCATATATGTTTTTAGTTATGATATAAAGATTTTTTGTGTTTAGTTCTATTTTAAGTGTGCACTTGTGTTTCGTGGTTACAGGAACGAGTATGATGAGCAATATGAAGAGTGCACATGTGTTTTGTACATACTATCTAGCGATAAGAGAGTTAAGCTAAAGATTTAAAGATTAAAGACACAAGTGCAGCCGCAGATACAAGTGCACATATACATACAAAAGAAATACAAAGTGTCCAACGAGGGAAAATACATGTGCATATATGACAACATTTTTGCTTTTATAAATTTGTATTTGAAGTGTATTATCACATGATTTTAAATTTTGTATATAATGTTTTTGTTTTAAATTGTAAGCAATACATATAAAATACTTTTGTTTGCCATTTCATGCACTACAAACACACGTAAATTTACATTAGGTAAAAAAACAAATATGCACCTTACCAAATACACGTAAATTGAACACTACAAATATATGTAAACATACATTATATAAAAAACATATGTGCACACAATGTATTTCCAAAAACAAAACAAAAAAAAAAAAAAAAAAAAAAAAAAAAAAAAATCCTAAAATTTAGGACTAAAAAAACGTTTTTAGATTAAAAAAATTCAAAAGAAAATAAAAAAGTTAATTTTACCATGATACCCTTTTGAATTAAATAATAAAAATTAATATCCAAAAAATTCTGATTGGTTGATGCCGGTTCTCGCAGTTCTGTACCTTTTTTTGGTTCTGAAAAGAACCCTTCCATATATATATATATATATATATATATATATATATATATATATATATATATACATATGATTTGTACCCGCACCTAGCGACAGCGGTTTCTAGTCGAGTACCCGCGCCTAGCGGCAGCCGTATCTATTTTTCGACAATAATTTAGCGGCAAATATTTTTCTTTACAAACTGTATTTGTAGCGTTAGAAAATTGTTTACGAATAAAATATTTTTTCCATACGCAATGGCCGCATAGCGGTAACTATACATAGTTTTAATAAATTCTGATATCGTTGATGTTAAAGTTTGTGGATATAAATTAATATTTGTATGTCTGGTTTCGAACACGAGACTTCAGGATTGCACACATTACGTATGAGTCTCAATGTTTGAATAATTAATATAATGATTTACGATTAATTATTAAATCACATATATTTATATGGTCGAACAAGAAAAAAAAGAGATAGTTGAATGTCGATTTTTAGAATTTAAAAAAATGTTGCACTCAAACTTGGAAACAAGTTTGGAATGTATATAAACCCGTCAAAGCTCAATATAATCGACTAGATAATATATCCCTTAACCGATTGATTTTTTAATCAATTCTCTTTCCACCAACCCACTAACATATACAGTAAAAAGAGGTAACAAAGAGTACGAAAAAACATTATTACTCCGTATGATATATGGACAGTACATTGTTTAATAGACTTATTGTCTAATAAATATATGTATCGTACCATATAGTCAATTTGTGACATGTAGCATGATATTAGTTGACTCTTTATGTTGTTAGTGAGATTGGATCATGTATTATTTAGAATATCAAACACTAGTTGTTGTAATATTTTATTTGTGATACATGAATCTAGCTTTTCATATTGAGACGCTAGTAATACGTGAATCTAGCTTTTCATATAGTAAATTTGTGACATGTAGCATGATATTAGTTGACTCTTTATGTTGTTAGTGAGATTCGATCATGTATTATTTAGAACATCAAACACTAGTTGTTGTAATGTTTTATTTGTAATACATGAATCTAGCTTTTCATAATGAGACGCTAGTAATACGTGTGTACAAAAACAGAGTACAAGCTTGTTTTAGCTTGTGGTTATTTGCCCTATTTGTTCCATATAGGTCGATCCATACTATAAACCCTTATTATGGTTTATCTTGTTCTTGTAGATCCGGTTTCTTGTTCTTGCTAGAAACCTGAAGGTACGCATCTTTTTAATATTTAGTTAATTAATTACATGTTGATGATCTTGTGTTTTCCGCTGTGCAATATGCTTTGATGTTTATGTTATGTTTATTAGTTTATAGTTTTATGATTCTAATATTCCAACAGTGGCATCAAGAGCCTCGTTTAATACATGTAATTAATTACTAAAAACCTTAAAATTGAATCTTGTTGTATGGATACATGCAATTTTTTGTTTTAGGATTTTAGTTTTTGTAGAAAACGTGTAGAAACCCTAAGATTGCATGCAATTTTAAGGGTTAATTAATGAGTACCTATGAGATGTCATTAATTAGATGCGTATGATATTGACTTGTAAATATGTAATACATGATTTAAAGTGCAATATGGGATCCATGGCAAAATCTTGCATGTTTTGTCATGGAATATTTTGTGTTTAAGTTGCTACATGTTTTTAAGATAAATCTAAAATTAAGGAAGACCCTAATATATATTAATTAATTGGTTATGTGCAATGTGGTATCTAATTAATTAAAATTTACGCGGCCAAATTATTTGACGTCTGTGGTCCATTGGGCACAATGAGCTCGAAAACCAATGGAAGTTTTATTAATTACATACATTAAAATTCACATAGAATTATTAATATGATTTATTAAAAAGGTTTGCATGTGGCTATATGATATTGTTAATGATCATATAAGTGTTATTGAGTGTTTATTTTTTTAATTACTTAATCTTTGTGTTTAATTATGATGGATTGTAACACAAAAGAGTGTAATTTTTTAAATAAAATAAATAAATAAATGAACCTAATAACTATGAAACCTTTGTAGTAAACTATTTAATTGTCAAGTCTTATGTGCCGACAGTGGTTCGCTTTGCACAGTAATTTGCTCTCAGGCGAGACTAGCAATTAATAATTTACTACATAAATTGTTTTAAGCAAGAAAATCATAAGTTTTTTTGTTGATTGATGCGAATGTACTAAGTGGTCGAAGCGGCGGACCTAATATTGACAAACTATAAAGTGGGTATAAGGAGGCTTGACATCAAATTGTCATCCGAAACGCGTTTTTAATTGCCTTCGGGTGAACGTTTGCTCCTCCGCTTGCCTATGCGTCAATATTAGACTTACCAAGTACAGTATGATACATACGAAGCATCTTAAGGCAAAGTTGTAAGTTTCTTAACGCCTCAATTAAAAACTTTGATGATTTGAGCTTATTAATGTTACGAATAAGTAAATGGTTTTTGTGGAAAACATATGATACAAAGATGAATGCATGACATTTTAGTACATATTTTGATTACACACATAAAAAATTATACCCTTCAAATTTAAGTAATATGCCATCCAACTACAAAAAGAAACACCTAAGGTTACATCCTACATCACTAGCAGCCAAAGTTGAATGTTGATGTTCAAAGGGCGGGAGTCTGAGGGTAAATTGAGTACTTTCATTGCTAGCAGACTAAGCTGAATGTGATGAAACGACGTCAATTTACAGTTTCTTAAGTTGGTTAACTTAATTGAGCACTTTCATTACTAGCAGCCAAAGTTGATGTAATGGAACGACGTCAAGGCATAAAGATTTGAGGATGAAACATGCTTACATTTGCAACTGAGGTTGGCAAGATTTGTAAGTCCCATGATTTCAGGAATTGCAATCGGATATTGGCAATTGAGTGCAGCTTTACCTTATTGAGTACTTTCATTACTAACAGCCAAAGATGATGTGATGAAACGACGTCAATTTGGATCCTAGTTTTCAAAGAAATTAAATGGTTATTTTTACCATGGGTGTTTAATTTTCTTGAAAAGTTATTATCCAAAATATTAAAATTGAATTTTAAATTTTTTTTTAATGTATTTAATGCAACGTTAAAACCGTAAGCGTGAGATATTCTTTTAGTAGTAAATTGATCTACACCCGTAGGGGTTTTGGAAAGAGTCAATTTTTACTGAAAAGAATAAACCGAGTCCACTTTCCGTGTGAAGAGTGAGACTTAATCCTATTTCTTTTCGTGAATGAGAAATGTATAATAGGAAAATTAGAATTGTCTAAATTCTAAGAAATAACTCATGGCGATTTTTTTTTAAAATTGCATGATTAGGAGTTATTGAAATTAGAAGCTAGGCTAATTACCGCAAAACTGGTAAAAGACAAACTAGAAGGATTGATCTAGTTGTTGTGCTTTAACCATTTAAAAGGTACTACATACCATGATGTGGATGATAGACCTAATTGAGGAACAAATTGCATGCCCAATTTTCTCAAGTTAATTGTATTGATGGATATTCCATCATTGACAAAGTATAATACATTTTCTGAGTACCTTAGTATATATTACGTAAGGGATTACTCAAAGGTGTAGGAAAGTAAACAACACGCTGTATGCTTTTACTAGTTTTGAAACATTATAATGTTGTCAAATTCAGTTGGAGCATTGTGTTGTAATTACTGAATAATGAGTTCATGTAGTGATCTTCAATTCAGTGGGAGCTACAAGTCTTGACATCTTGGTAGTAACCCATATTATCTCTAGTATCTACTTGAGATAACTACTTTCCAATTATAGACACTTTTGGTATTAAGGATAGTCGTGTACGTTTCTTTACTAGACGAGGTGATTCTATATCTACTTATATCTATGACACAGATCATATTAATTAAATAAGCAAACTATTGATGTGTTGTTTATCTGATACGTGATGTTGTTCCATGCACAAGTGGGAGAAATCTTAATTATGTGCAAGCAACAACATAATGGAATATGATTTAAAAGGGTTCTCTTGACTGTAAGGTAAGAGACTAATGTTCTAATGTGTTTTATACACATTCTAATTATAGAACACTTGGAGTTAATATCTACTTTCATTACTAGATATTAATAACAAGGTAAATTACATACTTTTATTATTAGAAGCCTCGACTGATGTAATAAAACTATGTTAATTTATAAGTTCCTAAATTAGATAATTATTAGAACAAGTGTCAATATGATAATAAGACTACTTCAAATGTGAATATTTATGTATTGTTTTAATGACATAAATAAATGAAATAATCTTATACTACTTCATAATTTGAATGTTTATATATTCGTGGAATGACATAAACATGAAGTAATAAATTAACTTGAAATAATGATTGAAACCATATTGAGGTGTTCATAATTACTTTGTTATGCATATTTATATTTTAAGATATAAATATGAAGTTTTTTTATTGCTGTAAGACTTATAACAAAGTAAGACGTTATCTTGTTATGTTTTTTTTTATTAAGATATACACAAGGAGTCATTGAGTTAATTAATGACTTATAATGTAAATTGGGATTATAACAGTTATATCTTCTTGGTAAGACATAGACATGAAGTGACTTGATCAAAAGGGCACTTAAGTTATAAAGCATGCAATTGGCTTGAAAAATCTATTTCACCATTAAGTTGATTTAGTTGGTAAATAGGTAAGCCAAAACGATGGATATATATATATATATATATATATATATACTAGCTTCATGACCCGCCCGATGGGCGGGTACGCTTCATTAAATTGTTTTTCGTAATTATTTTAATAATATTGAAATATTGATAATCGGAAAATTATGTTTAACAAAAATAACAGGAATGACTTTATTAATTGATCATGTATTATATGTAGAAAATAACATTAAGAGTATTATAAAAAACACGTTGTTAAAGTAAATGTTTGTTCATGGTATTGACTTTATTAAAGTAAATGTTGTAAACAAAAAATGAAAAGCATATAAATATAATATATGTCCATTTTGATTACGGATTCAAAACATTTAAGCATTAATTTATAACATTCTTAACCTCAAAACAAATAATTATGCGTTATCGTGACAACCTAACATAAACCATTATATGACAATTTCAGACCCATTATTAAAAAGTACTAATAGTGTGTTTGTCTTCCCCGTGGCCTAAAAGCTCCAGTGCCTTCTGCCCGTTTTCTGCTGTGGTCACTGCCACAAACACCAAATGGATATATAAACCAAGGTTTTCAAAATCGGGATCCTACTTAGGATCGATTTCGGCTTTGAAAGATCGAGATCGTAAGATCGGATCGAGATCTTAAGATCCTACTATAATGTCATTTTGTTAATAGTTTTTGTAATATTATAAAAATATATAAATTAATATATATCATAAACACAAATTATGTAAATAATTCATAGAAATGTTGTCTTAAATTATCATTATGAAATTTTTAAGAATATTAACATGTTGTTTTTTTTTTTAATTCTACAAAATACATTCCATAAATTTTTAGTTTTTTAGTTTGTGGTTCGAGAAAAGTAAGATCGGATCATATTAGATCTTAAGATCTTATGGTAAAGATCGGGATCCTATAAGATCTTAAGCTTTTAAAGATCCTTTGTAAGATCCGGATCGTTTTTGCTTTGCAGTATCGTAAAATCGTAAGATCCTAAGATCAGGATTGGGATCCTGACAACCATGATATAAACAATGTCAAGCTATTACGTAGCAGAGCTTGTTAGTGATGGAGGCTTGATTAAGATAATATAGAGTATAGGCGGCAGTTTCAACATATTTATTTCATATATGATGGAGGCTTGTTATGATATATAAACAATGTCAACCCCACGACTCACATTATGAACCTGTTATTAAACACCCTAGCCGAAAATGGAAATCAGTACACATCTCGATTTGATTTCATATAATATAGAGTAAAATTGAACTTTTACAAAGATTTGACACATAATGATGAATATAGAGACACTTAACAATACTATACCATTTCATATTTATTGCCTTCATCTCAAATTAGAACGAATCAACTAAGAAGCTGAAAGTGTATCTCTTCGTAAGTCTTGCACGACCACCTGTCGGCTGCTGGCTGCCGGCTGGCACAACACATTCTTGCAATTTCCACACACCACAACTGTTTGCGATTGGGCTAATACATCGGTTCTACAAAAACAACATCAAAACGAAAAAAAGAAATATTAGGTATCTACGTTAGTATTAGAATAAACAGCAAACAATTAAGACAATAAAATTATAAAACCAATTAGAAGACTCACATGTTGAAACAACCTTGGCATTTGACTTCCTGCAACATTCAAATAAATGAAGAAAAAGAGTGAGATTCATACACTATTAAAACTTAATTGGAAATAAGTTAATAAAAATGAGATTGTCTCATTGTTATTCTTTCAAGTTGGTGGTCATTGGTTTCCTGCTGCAACTTTACAAAGGGGCAGCAAAGAAGGCTTTGTATACACCAACACAAAAGCCACTAAGTGATGGTTTATTTGAATGAAGTTAAAATGTCACGGGATGTACCATTAGGCATCTCCATTTTGAGTTAGACCACTTGTAAGGATCCATATCATCAACACCGAACTAATAGTAGTTCTGTATAAAAAACGGAGTACTCACAGGTTGTGGATCAGAGACAATAAGTACTCTGTGTAGTTAATATGCCAGTAACACACCCTCTAAGAGTTTCTTGCCAGTGAACCTGAGAAAAAAAAACAAAATATAAAGCCGAACTAATAGTAGTTCTGTATGTAATAAAACCAAGCAAACAAAAATTTGATCTTACGATTTCTATATACATTGAGACTTTTTGGGCGGTTATGGTACTTACCTGCAAAACAATTTCATTCGCTTTCAACTTGATGGACTCTTCCCTTCACCCTTTGTTGACATATTAGGACCATCAGATGTAGAAGTGTTGTATCCTTGATCCTATGGTAGAAATAAGAACAAACCTCGAGGGGAACTCTTTTATTGTTAGGAGGAAGAGGTACACCAAAGCCATTGCCTCTCCATAAGGCCTATCGTCAATGGTTGTAGTCGTAGCTACCATGTTTATCAGTTCGGTTTCATCTTTATAACTCCCACTAATCTGAACTAAAAACCTTCAAACCTTTATTCGTCTTTACCCTTTAAAGAGGTACATATAGTCGTCCAAATTAGTGCCACGGTGTCTTCATAACCTTATTTAATGTTAGTAGACAATGAAATCAAGTTGGATATGCTTCAATAGAATGACCTTAACACCACTTCAATATGCATTTTTTTAACAGCCCAAGAAACAACATTAATAGAACCAAACACCACGTTAAAACTGCATTTATGTAGCAGCCCAAAACACCATTTCTACGACCGAAAAAAACAACTTTTATAGAACCAAACACCCCTTTAAAACTGGACACTTCCAGCAGCCACGAACCGCACTTAAAACCACTCAAACAACACATTAAACTGCATCTTTTTAGCAGAAAAAACAGCGTTAATACAACCAAACACCCCTTTAAAACGGTCGTTTTTAGTAGCCGAAACAAACCCATTAAACACCACGTTAAAACTACACTTTTGCAGCAGCCCGTAACCCCACTTAAACGACCCAAAAACACAACTTTAACACAAGCAAACACCCTTTAAAACTGGACATTTGCAGCAGCCAGAAACACAACATAAAACTGGACATTTGCAGATCGATAACTAAAAGAATATGTCTGAGTAGCTAATAATAAGACTACTATCTACATTAATCATGTTTCAGCTCACAAGTTTAATTTGATATCAGACTAAGCTAATGTTATAATAAAAAATCCATAGCGGCTGTTCATTATATATAACAACCAAATATTATATCATATATGATTTCAAAGTATAAATCAATTTTCAGCTTAGAATATATGAAATAAAAAGCTAAGTGAGTCGCGCAAAAAACAAACATACCTTTCTTAAATATGGTATCTTGTCTTTTAGGAAAATTTCATCCCTTTTCAGTTGCTCCATTAGTGATTTCGTGTCTCATGATCTATATGATTTTCATAGTAAGGGTGTTAGAGAACATACAGAAACCAAAAAATTAAACTACATAAAGATTCAAAAAGAGTCCTGGCTTGTTGATGGTAATACCTCTTCTGCTAAATATCTTGCAACTTTATCAGGTGCAACTCCTTCAATAAGAAAATCCATTACCTCAATAACAAATCTCAATTAGTATGTTTTTAATGATGTTCAGTTGGGAGGGGAACTTAACCTGCTTGAGCATACTTGTTCAATGTTAAGTATGCAAGAAATATTAGGTAGCGTGTGTATGATCACTTCACCACCTCTAATGTGGAAAGTTAACACAAATACGAACAGTGTCGCATAGCAGCAAAGATTAATTTAGAGGTGGTCCAATTTGTAATCTTAATTATACATAAAACATTAACTAAATTAAACTTGGACAAAAAGAGTTGTTTTGAGCAAAATCTGTTTTAATCCAGTGGCCATTATCCATACGTCCACTTCATCACCTCTAATGTGGAATGTTAACATGGAACAACATATATTTCACTATGGCCAATGATAACATTTTAGATTAAGACTAACATCAATTATTCAACTACAAATTTGAACTCCTTTGAAATGAGGCCGACATCAAGCAGTGAAAGACAAAGATAACAATTTAAGGGGGTGTTTAGTATAACATGTTTTCAGCTTATATGGTTATAATGAATCACCAAAAATTAGCATGCCAACATGTATGAACTAAAAAAATAGTAGCAAGGCTGTAACCACATAATGTGAGCATGGGAATGAGTTTTTTTGGACCGCAAGCAAATGTACATTACTCCATTGTTTGAAACAAAAAAAAAATATAGATATGTTGGTAGCTCGACAATTCAATCCAAACAACTACTTATCAGCATATGACTTGTTCTGTAAACGGACATATTTTGGTTATAAGGAGGCACTTATTTCAGCTAAAAGAATATACAGAAGCAGAAAGTAAAAAGAATAACTACTCCCAAACACCCCCTTATTACTTGCGCTATGTCCAATAATCCTAGGCCATTATATTATATGTAATTTCAAAGGAATATTTAATTCTGTTCCATAGAATCGTTTTTTACTGAAAAAAAAAGACAACCAACATCTGTCTAAAAGAATCATACCTGATTGGGAAGATGCATCAGCTTCTACATGTATTCCTCCCGTTTTGTTGCCTCGGGTTCCGCTTGAATCATACAATCAACCTACCAGAACATATAGCAACGAAATGTCAAACTACAAAAAAACTGGATAGATAATAAAATATAGTCAATATACACACAGTACATCAAAGTATCAAGTAATCCCAGAAGTTTCAGCTTACAGATTCATAGAATGAATGTATCTGATGTGGCTCAAGGTATGCAATAATTGTTACGAAAGTGTTAAGAAATTATGAGGAAAATGGCTCGCTATCACCGAACTGGAAAAACAAAACAGCTATATGTCAGTATAGTATGAGAAAACAATGAATCTTTCCAAATTTAATCAGCCTTTAGTAATCGTAGGCTGAATGTTCTTAAGCAGATAAGTAGCACAAACAAACGCATATAAAATATCCCATAGTGTATCTAGTGTTCACACCATATATATTCTATATATTCAAATATTTGGATTAGTAGCATAATAATATGGTTTTGTCAATTAACCCAATCCGACATGGCTGGTTTCATCTACCACAAAAATTGACATGTTTCAACTCAAGCTTGTTTCAAATTTCAACCCATAACCCAATCTGTCCATATTGAACAAACATACCTGAGATGTTATGAATAGCCCAAGATTTTCAGGCCTATGAGAATCTGTATTAATCATTAAAAAAAGAGAAGAAAAATAATCATGTACGATTATTGCTGAATTTTTTTAACGACTTGATGAAATTGAATATGAAAACAAAAGAAGTAGTTTCTTATTTCATCAAGTATAATGATAAAAAATTACCAGTTACCTTAGTGACATTTCATATTATTGTTCATAATTATGATTTCACACCACATGATAACTTAAACCTACAGTGAATATATGTTCGATCGGCAAGACGCTGGACAAATTCCAGTTCAAGCATAAATCTTTGGCGTCCATCATCTGGATCTTTGTACGCTTTTTTTGGGTCTGAAACATTATCAAGGTCAGAAACATGATCGTGTACTCAACTCAAATGCTAATATATGAACTCCAAGAAAAGAAATAGAATAGATAGTAAGCATAAATGGAAAACAGAAGCTTACAGTAGTCGTGTGGATTGATATTGACTTTAAGTTCCAAAGAAGCAATGCAATGTGTTTGAAGTACAAATTGCCAACCTAATTCAAAAATCGCTCAACTGCCCATCCTCTTTCCTCCCGTCACATTGTAGTTAGACCATCTACCTGAAGCAAAGCAGCTGCAAATAAGCCAGTGCTATTTTTTAACTGCCATTTTAACCATAACCAAGCATTTGTATGATCTTTTTTAGTTATTAAGTGGCGGGAAGTCGTTTTGTCGGCATGCTTCACTAAATGCTTTTCAGAGCATTCGTTTACATCAGTCACTAATTTCTACTGAAATAATGCCACAATGTATGGCAGAAGCTATAAATTATATGTGTGTTCTTGCTACGTTCACTCTTATTAAAAATGCGAGCCGTGAATACTTGTATTTTTCTAAAAATAATAAGCATCAAATTAACACTGCAGTTAAGAGAGATAAACAGGTTATATGATACGAAAATCATACCTATAGCTGAGCAGTAACAGAATCCTCGTTGATTCACTGGAGCTAGCAGAAAAGCATTTGTATCTGACCCATGTCCCATTCTTGCGAACGAATTGTGAGTCATTAACCACATGTACCTATTATACAGCAATCGTCTCACCTAATTCACACATACAACACAAATCAATAAACACTTGAATACGATCATTCATACACATTAATGATCAGAAGTACCTTTAGACTGTCGATTATCCATAATTATTTTATGTATTGGCTTCTCCAAGCTACAATATAAATAAAATAAAATATATCATAGCTGTTAGATGTATAATGTTGGTCAACTAATGAACCCTTCAGCCACAACAATTAAATAAGACATTAACATTTTACTTAACCTTAACTTCATCTCTTCACATGGAACCACTGTAATTTCAATTTTCCTTTAAACTTATGTATATATATATATATATATATATATATATATATATATGATAATAGTTTGAAAGTTGATCTCACCTGAAAATCAAATAGCAGTAGATGTGCTGAAGACAGTCACTTCTACGGCCGAAAGCCCTAGCCATCTTCACAACATGTATCCTTTTGGTGATATTTAATTTGATTTTCGGCTGCCATACTGCTGGAATGAATGTTTAATAGATGCCTGTCATTTGCTTCTTCCTTGCCCTCGCTCATTATTCAGAAAATAATGTTATTATGTTGTGGTGGCTGCTTGTTGATAGATTTAGGGTTTGTTGTTGTTTCCATGGTTTTTAATGTGAATGGAGATTTCGAATTGTTACAGGCTCCTCTTAATGAATTTGTTTTTAATATGGCTACAATTAAGGGATTTTGAATTTGTTTTTAATATGGCTACAATTCAGGGATTTTTGAAACTGATTAATTGGAGTTGCCATATTAATGCATGGATATACGCTGATTATATGCATGTAGTTATTGTTTTGAAAGCTTTAAACCAAAATCATTAAGTGATCTAGTGGTAGGCATGCTTGTTTCATTAAGCAAAGATCATGGGTTCGATTCTCACTAATGACAAATTTTTATATTTCCGAATTTTAGTGCATGCTTAGTGTGTGCCATGTCATCATTAAAATGCCATGTCATCATTGAGTCATCATTGAGTCATCATTGAGGTGGCATTTCTACGCTTATGTGTCGCTGTAATGTTAGACAAATATATAGTTAAAGATATATATATATATATATATATATATATATATATATATATATATAGGTTTGGGTTAAAATAAAAAGTTTGTTATAATAAAAAGTGTAGGAAGCCACCAGGTGCTGCCACGTGTCCCCTCCCCACCCCCTTTCTTTTTTTAACTGGCAGGGGCATTATCGTCATCTTACACCTAAGGCTATATATAGGTTTTTCTTTTCTTTTCTTTTCTTTTTCATTCCTCACCAACCATCTTCTCACACAACCCACGCCATCTCACCCAGCAATCAATCTCAACTGTCTACCACCGTCTCCATCGTCTCCACTGTCAAATCCACCGTCTTCTCCGCCTTATTCTCCACCGTCTTCTCCAATGATTCAATCGACACTATTGATCAATTTTGAGACGTCGATTGAGTGCTCATCATTAACTAATGATTAGTGTTCATCATCAAATAATAATGAAATTATCAGCAAATAATGAAAGTAAGATTTTAACAGCTTGTTCTTTTATTTTATTTTTTTATTTACTTTATTTTAAGTCGAATAAGATTTTATTGATTGCTAGTGTATTTAGTTGATTTAAAACATTCGTTTAGTATGTGTTTGAGAGAAAATATATATATGAAAAACGTGTATATGAAACCTGCACATCAGGTGTTTGATAAAATGTCCCCATTATATTCTATAACTGTGATGCACTAGTTTCGTATTGTGATGCACCAGTTCTTCATATACCTTGTGATGAATTTGTTACTAAAAGTTTGATGCACTAATACTGATAACATTTTTTGTGTTTTTATTGATCTAAATATGTTATACATAAAGTGTTAGATCGGAAAAAAATAACTACAAACGTGCTTAGTAAAGGTGCACACAAGATGTATGATAAAATGTATCAATGAGATTTTATACATCTGATGCATTAAGTTTACATAGTGATGCATCTGCTTTTATTCTTTAATTGTTTTTGTCAATTTTTTTTTATTAGAAATGGCTTGTATGTGTGATTCAGTTGTTATGAAATACTAATGCACTTTATGGTACTGTGATGCACCAGTTGTTCATACACCTTGTGATGAACTTTTTGCTAAAACTGTGATTCACTGATTTAGATATGTGATATTCAAGATGTGACATAATTTCAGTTGATCGAATTTGATGCAGTTGTTTGTAATTGATGCACTATTTTTTGAACTGTAATGCAGTAAGTTCTCAGTTGTCCTTTATAAAGGTGCATTAGGTTGAACATAGATTGCTTTATGTGTGAAATTGTGTCTGTATGCTTGGATGTTTGTGAGATGCACTTGATTTTGATCTATAATGTAGCAGGTTCTCAGTTGTCCATTATAAGGATGCATTTGGTTAAACATAGATTGCGTTATGTGTGAAAATGTGTCTCTATGCTTGGATGTTTGTAAGATGCACTTGATTTTGAACTGTGATGCAGTTCTCACTTATCAGTTGTCCTTTATAATGATGCATTATGTTAAACAAAAATTGTTATGTGTGAAGATGTGCATGTATGCTTGGGTGTTTGTGAGATGCACTTGATTTTAAACAGTGATGTAGTAGGTTATCAGTTGTCCTTTATTAGCTAGTATTATCGTTCTTTTATCACAAACAGACTTGTATATTTAGTTATAAGTTTGATGAAATTGTTTTTAAATATCGATGTAGCTGGTATTTGTTTGTGTAAAATTCAGATATATTAGCTTGTATTATAGTTATTTTATTAGTAACAAACTATTTTATGTGTAGGTATATGTATGACATAACTAAATAGGCGGGACTATGCGTTTGGTAACTGGTCAAAACGAGTTTGGGTCAAAATGGTTATGTTTGGTACATTGTATTGCAGTAGATTTTATTCATTGTGATGCAACATATTTATAACATTTTAATGTATCATATTTATAACATTTTGATGCAGAAGATTTATACATTATGATGCAACATATAACATTAAGATACAGTTGATTTATACATTGTGTGTAATAGATTTATAACATTGAAATTTACAAATATTTAGAAGGAGAATTTGAATACTAGCACTGATTCAAATATTGGGTTTTTAGGATTCGAAGCTTGTTATTTAATAAGCGCTTGCATCATATAGGTTTTAGGCAGAAATGTTATTAGGATGTTATGTTTATGAATTAATAATCTTATTTTGAAGCGCGTAACCGAATTGTATGATATTTATGAATTAATGATCTTATTAGGAGGTTATGTTTATGAATTAATGATCTTATAAGGAGGTTATGTTTATAAATTAATGAATTAATGATCCTTTAGTTACTAACACCTATCAAACTACAGGCAAGTCCTTTATTCATGCGAGCGATGGATGATGGCAACTTTGACTCCATAGTCGACTTGTGTCTACATAAAGAATAAAGTCAAAGTTATATGTCCCGTATGATTTCTTCCGTTGCAGCCTGCGTGTGCCATTCAGTTCAAGACATATCTCATTATTGACCAAGACGCATCTCATTATCGACCAAGACACATCTCAGACTACGCGTCCCACAGAAGTTTAGACCAAGAAATGATTTTGAAAATAGAAATAAATGTGTAAAGCTTGTTGCTTTTGTATTGTACACTGCTTCATTGTTATTTTCTATGGTGCATATGTGATTTTTATGTAGTACATCATACCTTTATATATGTTTTTGTAGGTTGTTTTTTTAGTGCATCATACTGTTTAACTTTAGTATCTTTTATGTTCATATTTAATGCATGATAGTTACTGCATCATGGTCTTATTGTTTAGTGCATCATGATTCAGTAAAATGACATTGTGATGCAACATATTTATACATTGTGATACATTAGATTTTTACGTTGTAATACAGTAGTTAACATTGTTTCATTCAAACTACACCATGTTTTCTTCTAGATCTCCATCACAATTCAAAATCCAGTGCATCACAATGTTATTTCAATGCATCGCAGTGTTTGTGTTACCGCATCACATATATTTGATAGTACATCAAAATTAAGGAATCGTACTATTAATATTTTTGATTCAGTTGTGGTAATTTCAAAATTTCTTTATATTTAAGTGAATATATACAATAGTATGCACCAGATTCTTAGAATGTAGTGCACTTGATATATGCATTATGATGCACTAGTTGTATACATTGTGATGCACTAGTATTTTTAGTGCATCATAGTTAACAATTTAGTGCATCATAGTGAACAATTTAGTGAATCACAGTTTATACAACTGGTGCATCAGAATAAGTAATAATCAAAAATAACAAACATTATGCTCACTAAGAGGTACAATACTTAGTATTAAACATTCAATAATCCAAAGTATTACAACTAATTGTTTGAAACATCAGTAGAATTTACACCATTTTTTTTTTGAAATAACAATTAATATTCCTCTACGAATGACAACACTTCAAATCTCTCTCATTGATACTTGAATTCTTTCACATATTAGGTTGATCTTCACTCCATTTTCAGGATTTATAATCTTGCCCATCTCGTCTCCCTTTACGTGACGTTTCCTAAGAAAGTTGTTACAAACATTCTAACCTGTAAGTACCAAGACAAATTATTAAACTGATACACTATTTTCTAAATGAGCTGATGCACTTAATATAAACACAACAAATTCACTCATTCAAGTTCTACTTACCAGTTCATATAGAAGATCGTTGTATCAACCAAGCATACAAACACAATTATGCACATATCTTTGTTGTTTTCTTATTAAATTTGAAAAGAATGATATTTGTTGTATACCTGACGTGCAATAGCTAGATTTGTCCTTTTCTTACATAATCCTTCTTTTATCAACTCTTATACGAAACAAGTGAGTAGCTACTGCATCAAAGTTCAATCCTAATATATACAACCAAGTCAAAAAACACATATCCACACATAATATAACCTATGCATACCCTAATTCAGCCATATATGCGACAACTAAACACCTATTGCATCAGAGTTGACCATGCATGCAAACACATTTTCGCACATAACACAACCTACATGGATGATGGCAACTAATCATCCTTGTACGCGACCTATGAACACCTATTGCATCACATTTCAAATTCAAGTGTATCACACATACAACCACACATACAAACACATTTACGCACATAATGTAACCTATGTTTAGCTTAATTCCTCATTATATGCGACAACTAAATACCTACTGCATTACAGTTCAGAATCAAGTGCATTGCACATACAACAAACCATACCAACACATATACGCACATAACGCAACCTACGCTTAGCCTAATTTATCCTTATATGAGACAAATAAATACCAAATGCATCATATTTCAAAATCAAGTACATCAGATATACAATCAACCATGCAAACACATTTACGCACATAATGTGACCTATGCTTAGCCTAATTCATCCTTAAACATGACAACTCAACACCTACTGCATCACAATACAAAATCAAGTGCATCATACATATAATCAACCATACAAACACATTTACTTACATAACACAACCCACACTTAACCGAATTTATCCTTATACATGACAACTCAGCCCCTACTGCATCACAGTTCAAAATTAAGTGCATCGTACATACAATCAACCATGAAAACGGATTTACGTACATAAGGAAACTTATGCTTAGCCTAATTCATCCTTATACATGACAACTCAGTACCTACTGCATCACAATACAAAATCAAGTACATCTGACATATAATCAACCATACAAACACATTTACTCACATAACACAACCTACACTTAACCTAATTTATCCTTTTACTTGACAACTCCGCACCTACTGCATCACAGTAGAAAATCAAGTGCATCATACATTTAATCAACCATACAAACACATTTACTCACATAATGCAAGCTACGCTTAACCTA
Source organism: Artemisia tridentata subsp. tridentata (assembly GCA_021014915.2). NCBI lineage: Eukaryota > Viridiplantae > Streptophyta > Magnoliopsida > Asterales > Asteraceae > Artemisia > Artemisia tridentata. Next base: position 25,594,848 of record CP139509.1, read on the forward strand.
ACTTATCCTTATACATGACAAGTGAGCACCTACTGCATCACAGTTCAAAATCAAATGCATCAAACATACAATCAACCAAAAAGGACATTTACGCACATAACGCGACCTATGCTTAACCTAATTCATCTTATACATGACACTCAGCTCCTAGTTCATCACAATATAAAATCAAGTACATCATACATACAATCAACCATACAAACACATTTACACACATAATTCAACATACAGTTAACCTAAATCAGCTATATATTAAAACCTACTGCATCTCAGTTTAAAATGAAAACCTATTGCATCACTTCTTTACAAATACTGCATCAAGTATTCAAATACACAAACAAGCACTTTTTGACAACTAAAGCACACTACACATGACCTAATCAATCATCATACACCAGAAAATATAACCTACTCCATCACTTCTTTACAACTACTGCATCATGCATTCAAATACATACACAAGCACATTTCGACAACTAAACTGCACTACGTGTGACCTAATCGAACATCATACGCTGCAAAATAGAACCTACTGCATCACTTCTTTACAACTACTGCATCAAGCATTCAAGAACACATACAAGCTCATTTCAAAAACTAAAACTCACTACGCGTGAAATGATCGAACTTCATATGCCGGAAAACATAATCTACTGCATCGCAGTTCATATTCAAGTGCATCACACAAACAACCAAACATACAAACACATTTACGCACATAATGCAACCTACGCATAACCAAATACATCCTTATACATGGAACTGAACACCTATTGCATCATAGTACAACATAAAGTGCATCGAACAAATAACCAAACATACAAACACAAATAACCTACTGCATCACAGTTAAAATAAAAACCTACTGCATCACAATGTAAATTTAGCGCATCACAGTTATAAAATCTAGTTGGGACATTTTATCAAACACCTTGTATGCAACTTTCTTAAACACGTTTTTTTATTTATTTTTTTCTACATTTTGTTCCAGATCTAAAAGAAAATATACATAAGCATACGCATACACATAGTCTTCAATAGATTTGAAAGTCTACTTCATCATATTAAAAAAACGAACTTAAATTGATGAATAAAACAAGATTTTAGCAAACCAAAAGTAACAAAAAGATGCAGTAACATAATTAGGGTTCATAAATCAACTTACGAGGTCCTTTAAGATGCAGTAGATTCGTCTTAGATCATGATTAGAGGCTTTAACGATTTGATTATGATGTGTAATGATTCGATTAGAGATGAATATGATTAAGATGTGTGTGAATTTCTAGTGTGAGAAAGTGTGTTTAGAGAGAGAAAGCAAGATCCAGGAATTGGTTTGAGATAAATGACGGGATAGGTTTTGTGTAGAAAATACACTATAACGAATTTGCCCTTGAAGTTTTCATTATTTACAAAAATGCCACCGCCCAATTTGATCTGGTCAAATCTTATCCAATGGCTGAGATTCCTTCCTACCCTTTTTATTATAACCCCCTTTTCATTATAACCCTACCCTATATATATATATATATATATAATATATATATATATATATATTGTAAGAATGACTTACAATATTAATCCTAATGAAATACATAGTGATTATGGTATGTTCACTTAGAAGAATCAAACTCTTGTAAAATTGTTTGATTAAAGATAACTATATCTTCTACTCTTCCTAATGATATAAAGGTTAGAAAATTGAGTACGAATTGGATATACTCAATTAGACTCCAACCTAAAAGATTAATAAGACGCATTTTGATTATGGAATATGTTAAATCACATTAAGTCTTGAAATTGAAGTTCAGAATTTGTTAAACTACTTGATGAGTAGGTTATTAACAAGTTGATGTTAGGATATGTCAATATGTATTTGTAGAAGTCCCAAAAGAGAACAAGTTGTGTTGCTCTATTAGCCAAGCATTTATAGTTAATCTATAAATTGCTGAAGGCAATTGGGAGTTTTATCTTGATAAGATAAAATTACAAGATACTTAATCTTCTAAAAATACGCTAGCAAAATCATAATGAGGATTTAGCATGTTAGTGTTAAATCTCAAAATGATGGAATTATCATTTCATAGATCCGCAAGGACATATCAAATATTTGTGGAATATGTTGAGAGTTATGAGTTACAGGATCGTTGTATGCCTGTTAATAATTTTCAAATGTTTAATTTGGCAAATTGCTCATACTATGAATGTTAAGATGCAATCCAAGAAGATAACTAGTTTGAAAATGTAGTTGATCTTAAAATCTATAGTTACACTATAGAATGAAGATGAGTTTCTACAAAGAAAATGAAAATCCTAGAGATTTAAATTCTTGTGTAGAAATCATGTGGGCGAATTATGTATACATATTTAATGTGTGAAAAGATTATCAATCTCACTTAAGCAATTAAATGTGATTGAAATTTTTTCTAGGCACATTAAATGTATAAAGATTATGATTGTCATTCTTAGTTTCATTTACATGAAATTAACAATGGAATATTAAAACTCTTTATTGGATAATTACTTGAGCGAGGATGAAAAGTAATTAAAATGAGTGTTTGAATTCAAATAATCTTTAGTAGTATACAAAGTGCAAATCATTTGCAAATGGATTAATGCATGCATCTTAAAGATATACTTATGTTTAGTTATTAAATCTAGTTTTGATTTATAATTAAAATAAGTTATTTCTTTATAATCCTGAAAGCTAGTGTGAGTAATGTATTTATTTTTTCATTTCATATATGTTATATAACATATAGGAAGTAGCGTTCCATTAACGTTAACATTTGTATGTTAAGTTTGGAATGAAACTTCACATGGATATTTAGAAAATAAAACATTAGGATATATGTTTATTGTCATAAACATAAGCGGTAAATAATTGATTCTAAAAGAACATGATATTCTATTAGAAGGGCTAGATAGAAACATATCTTTGGAAAGATATGACATGAACAAAATCTAAGTTTGACACAAAAAATTTTCATGTACATCATGTTGCTTGTTGTATCATGCTTGAATTAAAATTGGTTGACAATATTAATAACTAATTGTAATTATTAGATAGTTGAGTGTAATGGATATGGCTTAGAATTTACATCCTCAGCCTGGATTTGCTCTAAAATTCTATATGTGAACCATATGACAAATTATTGCTTAATTGATATAGTGGACAAATCTTGAAGGATTTGGAGATATCAAAACATTAAACGATGAATGTTAAAAGTTTACGGAACTCAGAAAGAGCATATCGTTGTGTGGATACAATGATGCTAATAAGATTGATATGACATTCAATACTAGTCATGGTGGGAGCTCATCCTTATTAGAAGACCATGTGTACTAGTTATGCTCAAAATGAGCATAGTTGCATTATACATTAAAGAATTAGAATAATTTAACTACAAAGATTTGGTAGTTTAATTGTCATAAATTCGCGATTGAGGATGTCACACAATTTATGAAATGTTATGTAGCAATAGATAGATAAATAGATGCACACATACATAAATTTCATTATTAAAATAAGTATTCTCAAAATTCCAATAGATCAAATTAATTGATTTATGTCTTGTCAACAAGAATGGTGGTCATGACTTGTGGCATATTCATTAATGGGAATTATCATGCTTGATCTGGTTAGTATTTGGATAAGGGACATGTAAACAATTATTATTTTAATAAAATAAAGTGTGGATAACGTTTATTCTCATTTTTAATATTTTTGTCTTATATTTGCATGTTTAAATCCGTGAATAACTTATGTTATTCTAAATGGTCTATTGTCGATTAATAATATGGGAATATTATTGAATTAAGACAAATGTGAGGATTGGTAGAATGTACTGTAAGGTTGAGATACCAATATCACATGATATTCAATATTAGATAAATTGAATATATGACTTATCCCAACCACATGATTGTACTTTATGGATCGTTGTCATTAAGTAAATCATGAATATTTATCCTCAGACTTGAGATACCAGGTGACTGCCGAGGATGTAGCTCATTTTCTGTAAGGTAGTCTAACGTTATCCATAAAAGGTGGTTATAAGGGCTATTTTCGGAGGTGATGCAAAGTTCGAGGGTCATGCTCGTAGTCAATAAAGGATTTGTTCATTCAAATTTGTTTTGAAGTATATTACTGTTGGGCCCATCGTAGGGTTGTCAAGATGTTTGTATGGCCATACCCAAAGTCTATCTGGAATACGTTCAGATATTTTGGTAATCTTGATCAACCAATAAATAACGAGAAACAAATAGTTAATTATGAAATGACTTAGATCCATATCCATATTAACGCGGTATTAGAAACAAAAGGATAAGTATGATGATTAAATCATCACGTGGTTTTTTTCATGAAAATCATACTCGGTTCGATCTGGGGGCATTGAGATCTGTTAAGCTAGACTAGCACATGTCATTACTATATTAATGAATATCCAAGTGGGAGCTGTTAAAGTTTGTGGATATAAATTAATATTTGTATGTCCGTTTCGAACACGAGACTTCGGGATTGCACACATTACGTATGAGTCTCAATGTTTGAATAATTAATATAATGATTTACGATTAATTATTAAATCACATATATTTATATGATCGAACAAAGAAAGAAGAGGAGGTTGAATGTTGATTTTTAGAATTTGAGGAAGTGTTGCACTTAAACTTGGAGAGCAAATTTGGAGTGTATATAAACCCCAAAAGTTCAATATAATCGACTAGATAATATATCCCTTAACCGATTGATTTTTTAATCAATTCTCTTTCCACCAACCTGTAGCAACCGCGAATTTTTGAGACCATTATTTTAATAATTCTACTATTTATTTTTGACAAATAATGCAAATCAAATATTTTATGACGATTACTGATTTAAAAACGAGAGGTTATCTCATTTTTCCTGAAAAACGATACCACACGCGTACCGACACCACATTAGTAATGGTTCAAATTTTAATTCTTTTTCGGAGATCAATAAATTTTTCTTGATGTCAGTTTTCTAAAAACGACTCCAGAATTATATTTTTCACGTTTACGTGAAGCCGCGTTACTGCAATTTAACCTCAACTAAACGGAACACGGGGTATACACAATACACTATAAAACTTAAAACAAATAATAAGTATATCTCTTTCCTTCTTTATTTTCGGTCAAACACAACACATGTGATACCTACTTCCTTTATCTTTTCCTGATCACCTTCCCCTATTCCATTTTCACCACACGCAAAAACAATATTCTCTGCCACATCTCATCTTCCATCACCTCCAATGTGAAAATCTTAGCACCTTTCTTGCCTTCCCCAGGTTACATCGAGACCCAAACCACTCCACATGGGTCGAGTATTATCAAGTCCAAGGCATAGAAAGAAGAGATAACCAAAAATGGTAAAACTTCATCTTTGGTAAATCGAAAGTGAATCAAGAGTTTGCCATGGATTGTCCCTTAAGAAGCTCGATTTCCAGGAGAAGCAAAGTCACACTAATAACTCCAAGCTTACCTAAATCAATATCTCTGTCAAGTAAAGCAAGGGGAGAAGGAAGGGTGTGGCTAGCTTGGAAATCGAGTGGGTTTTCTGTGGTGATTCTTGGATTCGATCTATCATCAGTTTTCTTGTAAGGATTCTTTTTAAACTCAAACTTGTAATACTTGTTCTAGTAATTTTTGTTCTTGGATAGAATGACTCGAATTAATAGTCAATCCTGTGATTTTTATGCTTTTGAATTCATAAGTGTAGATGTCGATTTATGTTGGTTAAGGTGTGGCTTGAAAATGATTTTTCTTTAAAACCATCTGTTGGCTCGAAAAATATTGATGTGGTACCATTCGTGTAGTTTATGTCGAGTTGAATTCGTTAGGATAAGTGAGGTATAGATTGCTTAAACTCATGTTGAACTTTGAGTTGTTTTGAGTTGTTCCAAAACAAGCTACTGTGAATACTATAGTACTCGAATGATTGTGGTTTATAAGTCAAAAAAAAAAATTGTTACTATGGTTAATTTTATATCTCGAATGAGATGGAACTTTGGTCAAGAGCTACACTAGTCGAATCTCTAGTCTTGAGTTATGCACACGAGGTGTTTGTAGATATGTCCAAAAAGAAATGTCAAACTTTAAAACGATTTGTGAGCGTTCATAAGTCCCAGGTTCTTGTTGTCTTGTTCGATTTCTATGAACATACTTGAGCTCATGTTTGTAAAGGTGCTTGTGGATGGGTCGAGTAGTACTCGACTCAAATGAAACAAGGCCATTTAAGTAACGTGAAGTATTCCAAGTTCTAATTCACTCCTATGTGTGCTTGAAAGTCCCAAGTTAAGCAACCTTAAGTTGGTAGTTTCCAAGCGGGAAATGTTATGTCAAAAACTAGAGTGTGTCACAGTCGCGAGATCCTCTCTAAAATTTGTTAACATATGTGTTTGAGATCACATTATGCGTCAATGGCAACACCCCCTTGGGTGCTTGGTTCTTTGGATTACAACGAGACCACAACGCTAGCCACTCTTGTAACAAAAATCTCGGTCAAAGCCCCGATCTCAACCCATTGTCGCTCGCTAGACTACTCGAGTTCGTGAACCAAATAAACTTTGCAATACAAGTCAAAACCAACTTTGTTTACTGGATTTATTTTCCAGCGTAGGAAAAAAAATGACCAAAAAGGAAGTTGGACTTACATTTCTCAAAACAAAAATCTGGACACTTTGTGTATGGGCCGAAGCCCATTACTAACATGGGCTGTTAATATTTTTCGGATTCAATTTTGTACCTTAACAGGCCGCTGGCCATTTCACTACTAGAAGCCCAAGTAAAAGTAATAATATCTAGCCCGTTTCACTGTGTTGCGTGGGCCTCAGCCCTTTACCCCTCCTCGACACACACATCTCTTATTATAACTCGACAAATTTTCTTATTAAATTAGAGATCATTTTATATATGGCGACTACATAAAAAGAACTCAACAAGAAATAAATAATGCAACTTAAAGTTTAACAATTATGACATGTTTTCGGATAAAAATGTAGGCACGACACGATCTTTTAAAACGAAAACGTTTGCTAGACACTTGGTGTCTAACCCTTAATTTTTAAAACGAGATGCATATAGGTATATGTTGGGAATTAAATATTCTGAAGATTAGAGTATTAGAAATTACTCTAAGCATCAAGGTACTGCTAGTTCATGATCAAAGTACTGCTGCTTCATCAAAGTACTGCTGATCAGTGACTCATAGGATAAGATCGAAAAGATATTTATTGTATTTTGGTCAAACATATAACGGTAGATAATATCTTACTCCATGTGCTTAGTTAACAAGTTGTATACATAGATACATGTTGTATCTTATGTACTGACACCAATATGCATAAGTTAAACAAGTAAGTCGGTCAAGACTTTTAGCAAAATTGTAAAGATCTCTTGCAACTATAAAAGAGATCTTAGACTTAGATATTATATACTTGACACAATAGAATACACATGCACATGCATAACTGTTAGAACAAGAACAAAAACAATATCACAAGTCTAAAACATAAGATTCAAGGTTTTGTAACCCTAGTGAAAAACTCAAGATCACTCGTATTATTTGGAATAATATTGAATCGTTTAGTGAAATACTTTCTTTGTTCATTGTTAAGTAACAAACATAATTCTTCCATTTCCATAACATACATAACCTTCTAAGTGTGGTTAAGTAAATTCCGCGTGCTTAATCATATTAAGTCAATATATCTCATACACAAAGACACAAGGTTTAACCAACCTTAACCGTGTATACACAAGATCCCTCACAGTTGGTATCAGAGCCTGAGGTTGATATATTTGAATTAGAAGAAACAGAAATGGAAGCTCATGATGTTCAAACAAATGTTGCTGCAAAGTTGCCCATAATCAAACCCAATGAGTTTGAGTTATGGAGGATGAGAATTGAGCAATATTTCATGGTCCAAGATTATACTCTTTGGATATAATTATATATGGTGATTCCTTTACACCAAGCTACTCAGAGGTTGTCCTAGAAGGTAAAACAAGTAGAAAAAGAAATACTGGACCAGTGTCAAATGAAGAAAAGATACTGAAGAGAAATGATCAGAAAGCAAGAAATTTATTGCTTATGACCATTCCTAGTGAGCAGATGCTATCATTTAACAAGTATCTTGATGCAAAAACTCTTTTTGAAGAGATTTGTGCAATTTTGGTGGTAATGAAACTACCAAAAAGACACAGAGAAGACATTACTAAAGCAACAATTTGAAAACTTTACTGCTTTAGTAATGAGTCTCTTGATAAGCTATTCTCAAGATTACATAAGCTTGTCAGTCAGTTAGCTGTGTTGGGTGTTGAGACAGAGAAGGAAGATCTCAACATGAAGTTTTTAAGAAGTCTACCTGATGAGTTCCATACTCATGTTATTGTCTGGATGAACAAACCAACATTGAAACAATGAAGCTCAATGATTTGTACAACAACTTCAAAATTGTTGAACAAAGTCTTAGGGAAGTCTGGAACTTATGGTACTAGTTCTGGAAACGTGGCACTCTTGTCAGTTCCTAGTATTAGTAAGAATGAAGAGGTAGATGAAGGTGAAAGTGCTCCTTCCACAAGTTTCTCACAAGGATGTTGCTGGTCTTGGAGATTCAACATTCTATGCTTTTATTACCAGTCAATCTAATGGCTTCCTCTCAACCATGAAGACCTTGAGCAGGTAGATGGTGATGATTTGGAAGCTATGGATATTAAATGGCAGGTTGCTTTGCTTAGCATGAGGGCTAAGAAGTATTGGCAAAGAACTGGGAAGCAGATTACCATAAATGGTAATGATACTGCTGGGTTTGATAAGAAGAAAGTAGAGTGTTTCAACTGTCATAGGTTAGGACACTTTGCTAAGGAGTGTAGAAGCCCAAAAAAGGGGGAAAACAAAAACCCCTGGTATAACAAGAGGGGAAAAAGGGGAATTTTACTTTAAGGGGACCAAAGGCTTTTTGGCTATTGGGTATTTATTTTTGGAGCTCTAGGCTTTTTGAAGGGATGCACCACCAAATGCTCTCTTTTGGCCAAAATTTCTCAATGGGCCTTCGATTCGGGGGTTTAAACAAATTAATTTTTTACGAATCTTCCCCTAATTTAAAATTTATGAAGACCTTAATAAAATTTTAAAAGGCTAAAAACAAGACTGCTTGATTCTTTTTTTAATTTTGGGCTAAAAAAAAAAAAGAGGTCTGGTTTTGTTTTGGAAAAAAAGTCTTACATTTTAAAAATAAAAAAACATTTTGCTATGAAAATTTAAAAAAAAAAATGACATTAAGATCAGAGATGATGTATTGTTGATTAAAAAAATCTTAGCTAAACATAAGAAGAAAGAGAAAATGAAAGGGTTTTGGGGGGATTTTTTAGCCTTCCTAGAAGGATTAATAGACTTTGGAACCCAAGTTATTGAAAAAGAATTCTTTTTGGTTTAAATTCGTCCCCCCCCCTTTTAAGGGGTTTTTTAAAATCCCCTCCAAGATTTACCACACGGGTTCCTGAGTTTAAAAACCCAAAATCTGGAAAATGGTTCTAAGGTCAAAAATTCCCAAAGATAGAAAAGGGTAAAAAAAATTTTAATAAAATTTATTTTATCGGGAAAGGGTTTTTCCTTTTTTAAAAAAAGGAAATCTATAGTTTTAAGATTTACAACATAGTGAATATAAGAAGAACTTAGTCAAACCCCGGTTTTTGGTTAAAAGAAAGAGGAAAAAATTTTTAAAAAGGGGTCTTCACAAAAAAAAAAGGCCTAAGTAAAAGGGGAAAGGGAAAAGTTGGAAAAACCATTAGATATTGGGGAACAATATAGAACTCAAAAACCCAAGGGGAAAACCAAAGGAATTGGAAAACCTAAGGTCAACCCAAAAATTAGGTGGGGGACTTTTTTTTTAAATAAAGCTTGTTATACATGTGGTATTTTTGACCATTTGCACTTTCTGAACCAAGGGTAACGGTTTTATGAAAAAAATGGGTGAACTACAAAAGGAAACTCCTAAACTTTTTTTTCATTTTTAATATCAAAAATCAAAACCCCAAACCAAAAACAAGTCGGACTCAAAGGTCCGTAGAAAAAAAGGCCCTTTTTTAAAAAGTACCCCCCGTTCAAAAACTAAAAGTACGGAAAAAATCAAAAAAGTAGGGAAAGCCTTTGGGGGATTTTTAACCCAAAAAAAACACAAGGGGGTCAAAAAAAAATTTCAAACATCATAAAAACATTTTAACCCCCCATTAAAAAAAAGTAGTGGTTCCAAAAAATTTGGAAACCAAAAAGGGTTTGATTTAAGGGTTTTAACAGATTTGAAAGTTACCTTTTGCTGCAAGGTAATGGGAAAATGCTTTAAAGGGGCCTCAGCATTTTGGTTCAAAAACCAATTTCTTCAACTTTTAAAAGTTAAAAACTATATTATGCAAGAGGCAGTTCAACAAAAGGTTGGGGCCCCCCAAAAAAACAACACTTTATTTTTTGGGGGGAACATTTTTTAAAATCATCAAGATAAAGGGAAAAACCGATAGTGGATTTCCAAACATCGGAACCCAGCTTATCTTTAAATTTTCAAATTCAATGGGGATATTTTTCCCCCTTTTGGGGGGGGGTTTTCGTGGAAAAAAATTTTTGGAAAGGACTTTAAAAGGGAAAAATTTTGTTTTGAAAATTTGACAGTACAAGATTAAAGTTTAATCTTTTTAGTTTTCACAAAGTGTGAAAAAAAGAATAATTACTTTTTACTGCCCCGGAAGGGGCTTTTCTATCAAGGGGTTTTTTTAAAACCTGAAAAATCAAGTACTTTTTTAAATTCCTAAAAGGCCAACATGATGTGTTGATATGAAGAAAACTTTTCCAAAAAAAAGGGTTTAAACCCTTTTCTTGATAAAGGCCACTTGGTGAATCAATTTATGGGATAGAAGGTTTTTCATTTTAACTTAAAAACCCAAAAAAAAAAATTTTTAAGAATGGTTGGGTAAATTTTTTACCCCACAAAAGTTTTTTAAAAAAAAACCCCAAAAATGATTGTTGTCAAAAAAAGGCAAAAAAACAAACCACTTTAACCCAAATTTTTTAAATTATAATCAGTCATTTTTTATTGCTAGGCTTTTTTGGGCCTTTTAGTAAGGAGTATACAACAAAAAAAAAAAATTGTCTTTTATATCGAACTATACAATTTACATGGGTTTTTTTTTTTTGCCACTAAGGTGAACACAAGCATTCTTAAGGAATTCTTACACTGATAAAAACCAAGTAAGCAAGAAAGTCAAATTTTTTAATGTAATGGGGCAGATTTAAAAAAAGGGGTTAGGATGATTTTGAAAGAAAAAGTATTGGAAAAAATGGTTGCTAGAACACCACAACAAAAGGGTGGTTAAAGAAAGAATAGAAAAAAATTTGGGGAAAAAAACAGAACAATGTTGCTGATTCTAAGCTACCCAAAATCTTTTTGGGAAAGGGGAAAATTTAAACGCTTGCAGTTAAAAAGAGTTTTAGTTGGACACCCCAAAAAAAACATCATTGAACTCTTTTTAATTTTGGTTTTAAACCCCGCAATGGGTTTTTTAGGGGCCTTTTGGATGTCATGTGACAAAATTTCAAACTTTTTACCATTTTGGAAAAAATTTTGGTAAACATTAAGGTTTTTTAGTTAATTTCTTTTTACAAAGCCCCTTTTGAGTTTACAACCCCTTTAAAACTGAAAAAGTTTTAAAAAGAAAAAAAATGGGGGTTTAGGAAAAAAAAACCCCAAGGGGAAGGCAAGGACCCAAATGGATATTTGATCTTATTTCTAACAAACTCTATGGGTTTTTTTCCCATTTTTTCAAAAAAAAAATTTTTTGGTTCACAAGCAAAAATGAGGGGGGGATTGGGGTAAAATCAATCTGTTTCCCTTTTTTCCCCTTGGGGGCAAGCCCCGGGGGGGAAAAAAGGGGGTTCAAACAAAATGAATCTTTTTTGGGGAAAAAGCAAAAGAATTTTTGGGGGTCCAAAAAAAAGATGTTGGAACAGGGGGAAAAATTTTAATATGTTAATTTTAAAAATACTGCTGAAAAAAGAGAAAGGGGACTGTGAGTCCCCTTTTCAAGGTACTGGGTTTTTTAAAGGGAAAACGTTAGTTATTTTTAAAGTACTGCTGGTCCTTCACACCCCCAAAAAATGCGGGTTTTCCCAAAGGGGAAAATGAAGTGGATTTTGAAATCTTACACCTTTTTATCAGTTCCCACTACTCCACACACAAAAAATCCCAAAGTTAAAATTTCCCCAAAATGGGGGGAAAATTTTGGGATCCCCCAAACTGGTGTGAAGGACCAAAACCCAAATAGTTTTTCCCGACCAACAAGGGTTTTCCCTTTATCCCCCTTTAAAAGTTTTAAAACAACATGAATTTTCCCCAAAATCATGTTTTTTTTTATTTTTCCCTCTCAAAGGGGAACCCAAAAAAATATTCTTAAAAACCTAGTTTATTCAACGGGGGGAGGGGGGTATGCAAGAAGAGCTTCTTCATTTTAAAAATTTTAAAAAAAGGTTTTTGGGTGCTAGCTGATTTACTTAAAAGGGGAAAAAGGGTTAAAATTTTGGGATTTTAAAGGGGGGTTTTTTTAAGGGGAAAAAAAGGGGGACAGAGGAATTGTGATCAAGAAAAAACAGTTTTAAAATACACAAGGTTTCCCCCCAAAAGGGAAAAAGGGAAAAATTTTTGATGAAGTTTATGCTTTTTTCAAGGTTTGGGGGGAAAAATTTGGGTGTTTTAGCTTAGGGGTTTTATTTTTTAGGCTTCCCAGTCTCCCCAAAAGGGTGTAAAAAAGGCCCCTTTTTTTTTATGGGGAAAAAAGAGGTTTATGTTTCAAAAACCCCCCGGGTTTTTTTTGACCCTTTTTCACCCAAAAAAAGTGTACAGAGTAGGGAAAGCTCTTTTGGGCCCTTCTTTTAAGGGGCCCCAAGATTTATCAACATTTGGGGTTCCCCTTTTTAAAATTTGAAAATTTTTTTTAAAGGGGGGAAAAATTGATCAACACTTTTCCCCTCAAACAGCACAAAAAAAGGGGCTTCTTTTAAAGGGGCAAAGGTTTTATGTGGATACATTATCTTTGATTAAAAGGGAAAGGGAAAAAGTTTTTTAGAATTTGGAACTTTTGAAAGAAAATTTTCCCCAAAAGAGTTTTATGGGAAAACTTACATTTTTTTTGGGGTTTTGGGGAAGTTAACAAATCATTAAAGGGGGATTTTTTTTAGTAAGACAAAATTTTTTGCAGAGATACCCCTTTTTAAAAATTTTAATTTTTTATTTTTTTTAAAAATAACCCAAACACACCAATGGACTCAGAGAAGCACCCCTTTTTAAAGATGAAGATGGAGAAAATGGGGGCTGTACACAATTTTTGCTATGAATTTGGGTTTGATTTTTTTTTAAAAAATTTTAACCCATATTTATGTTTTTTGGTGTTTTTTTTTGTGGGAAGATTTCAAAATTTCTCCAAAAGGGTTTTTTTTTTAAATTTTTGTCAAAAAGAATTTTTAGAAACTTAACGGTCAACCAAGGTTGGGGTATTTGGGATTCTAGAGAATCTCCCCCCTTATTTTGGGGGGCATTTTTGGAAAAATGATTATTCGGGGGTTCTTTGGGCAAAAGTCCCCAAAAAATGGGGGAAAAACAAAATTCCTTTTGGGGGGAGACCTTTTCTCATGGGGAGTGTAAGAAGCCCCAAAAAAAATGTGGCAAAAATTTTTCAACTGGAAAAAGAAAATATAGCTTCTGCAAGTTCTCTATCAAAAATTTTTGGTTCAAAACCAACTCCCCTTTTTTTTTGGGTACAATTTTTTAAACACTTGTTTTTAATTTTTAATAGAAAAAAAAAAATTTTTATTATTAAAAATCCTGTACAACACTCTAAAAAAAAAAAAAATTTAAATTAAAAAATCACTTTATAAAAAGGGGGGGCAATGAAAAAAAAATTTAAAATTTTTGTTTTTAAAATTGCTTTTAAAAACAAATTTTTTTTAAAATCCCTTTTTTAAAAAAAACTTTTTTTTTTTTCAAGGTTTTAGTAATTTTAAAACAAGTATTGAATGTTAATCTTTAATTTTCAATAGGGTTGTTTTTTTTACAAAAATTTTTAAAGTACTGCGGATTTTAAGGGACTGCTAAAAATTTAAAAAATTTAAAATTGGGGGTTTTTCATACAGTTGGTTTTTTATTAATCTAATGCAAGACAATTTCTTTGTACATTTTTCTTTTTTGGGGTTTTGCTAACTATTTCCCGTATAATTGTGGGGAAAAAAAAGGATATTTTTTTTGAAATGGGAAAACAAATTTATTAAAATTTTTTACCCCCGTGATTTTGATGGACCGAGTTTAGGAATTAAACCTCTTTTTAAAAATTTTTTCTTGAAATCTATTATGAAAAATTTTTTAAAATTGGGGAAATTTTTTTTACTTAGTTTTTTTTAGATGGAACTGTTACAACCCCCCTTTCTATAAAATTTTTAAAAATTTAAGTAAAAAAAGTTAGTCTAAGGGGGAAAAAAGATAGAAATAAAACTAGTGAAAATGAAATTTTAAAAATTGTGGGTTTTGGGGGGGGAAAAAATTTACTATAGCGGGAAAAACCCCCTTTTTGAAAAAAATTTTTTTTTAGATTTAAAAATTTTTTTTCCCCGGAAAATTTTTTTAAAATGAAAAAAATTTTTGGGTTTTCCCCCAAACCCCAAAAAGGGGTTTTTTTTAAACCGAAATTTTTTTTTTTGGGGTCTGTTACCACTTGATTTCTTCAAAAAGGGGTTTGGGGCGTAGTATGAATTTTTTTTCTTAAAATCATGAAAAAAATTTCTAATTAAATGAATTTTTTTTAAAAGGGGGTTTTAAGGATTTAAAAAAAAAAAAATTTATTAATGGGTTTTTAAAAATCAAAATGTCCACGTTTTACCTCTCATAGGAGTTAAAAAAAACCCAGAAGTTTTTGGGGGCCAAAAACCCTTTAAATTTTAAAGGGGTTGATGGCTTCATGTCCCCAAAAATTTGCAAAAAAAAGTTAAAAGGGGTAGATCAAAGATATAAAGAGAATTTTTTTAGTACTTTTGTGAATTTTCCCCAAAAAAGGGGAAAACAAAAGTTTTTTGCTTGGGGGGGGTTTTTAACTCAGAGAAAAAAAAATTTTTCCCCCCAAAAAAAGGGAAAAAAGAAAAACCCCAAAAATGGAAGGAGAAACAAAGAAAAAGATGATGAAAGGGGTTTAAAAAAGATTAGAACAGATCAAATATCTAGAAGGGATAAAGTTTTTCCCAAAAGGAAAATTCTAACTAATCAAACAAAAAAAAATTTTTAATTTTTCATTAAAAAACATGCGGGTTTAAAAAGATTTACTTGTTGAAACAAGCATAAAAATTTAAAAACAGCAAAAATTTCCTCTTACAATTCCCCCCCCAAAGGGGGAAAATTTCACCATTTTTTGGGGGACAATGTTTTAAAATTTCTGAAGTCAAAGAAAACAAACAGATGAGTTCAAAATAAAATTTTTTAGATTCATAAAGTTTTTTAAAAGGGTTTCAAAACCCCCATTTTTTTTAGAAAAAAAATTTTGGGGAAATTTAATTTTTTAATGTTTAGGGGGGGATTTTTGGGGGAAATTAAAAAATTCTGAAGATTAAAAATTTTAAAAAATTTTCCTAAGCAAAAAAGGGGACTGCTAGTTCATGATCAAAGTACTGCGGGGTTTATCAAAGAAAATGCTATAAATGATCATTGATAAAAACAAAAAAAATTTTTTTTGTATTTTTTCAAACATAACGGAGTAATATTTTTTTCCCCCATGTGTTTTGTTAACAAGTTTTATACAAAGAACATTTTTTTTACCCCTTTTTCAAAAAAAACCCAAAAAGGGGATAAGTTTTTTAAAAAAGTAAGTGGGGCACGATTTTTTTGCAAAATTGAAAGATTTTTTTCAACTAAAAAGAGATCTTTGACTTAGATTTTAAAAATCCCCTTTCCCCAAAAAAATTTCACATGCACATGCAAAAAATGTTTAATTAAAAAAAACAAAAACAAAATTCCCCAAGTCTAAAACATAAGATTCAAGGTTTTTAAACCCCAAAAAAAAATCAAGACCCCCGAAAAAATTTTTTGGGGAAAAAATTGAATCTTTTTGTGAAAACTTTTTTTGTTCATTGTTAATAAAAAAAAAAATTTTTCCCCTTTCCATAACACCCCCAAAAAAACCCTTTAAGTGGGGGTTTAAAAAAATTTTCCCCGTGTTTAAAACAAAATTTAAGTCAATAAAACTCAAAACCCCCAAAAAACAAAAGGGTTTTTAAAACCCCCTTAAAAAACCCGGGAAAAAAAAGGTTTTCCCTTTTACATTTTTAAAATAAAAAAAAAAAGGGGTTAAAAAATGGAAAAACATAAATTTTTAAAATATTGACAATGAAATTTTTATACAGAAAATATTTAATTTAAAAAACATATTCCAACTAAATTTTTTTTATAATTTTCAATTTGAAAGGGGCCCCTGTCAAAAACCATATTTTTTAAGAAAATGGAAATTATTTTTTTTTAAAATTTTTAAAAAATTTTTTAAAAATATATTTTCCGAAAAACCCCAAAATTTAAACCCCCATGTTTTTTGGGGAAACTTTTTCAATTTTACATTTTTTTTCACAAAGCCCCAAAAAGGGATTTTTTAAAGAAAGGTTTTACACAAACGGTTTTTATTTTAAAACCCCAAAAATTCTAAAAAGTTTTCACGTTGACTTTTAATAGCCCTTTAAAATTTTTTGTTCGTTTTTTTGATCTCTGTCAAACCCAAGGTTTTCTATTTTTTAACCCTTTTTTACTTTGGGGACATTTTAATGAGCCCTATCTAAAAAAGGGTTAAAAAAATTGTTTTTATACAAAATTTTGGGGGGTTCCCCTTTTTAAAACCTATTCTGTCCCAAAATTTGTTTTTTAATGTTTTATGGAAAATGCGCACAAAAAAAAAGAGCAAACACCTTTAAAAGGGTTTTCGGGGGGGTTGTTCCCCCATTATCCCCCCCGGGGTGAGATTTAAAATTTAAACGAATTTTTTTGGGGTTTAGTGAAGATTTTTGGGTTTTTTTGAAAAACTTTCCCCTTTTGGGGGGCCCCGGGGGGGCCCTTTTTATACCCCCATAAAACCCCAGTTTTTTTGTTTTCCCCTTCCTCGGGCATTTCCGACAGGGGAAAATTTTGGTTTTTTTCCCCTTTTAAATTTTGGGGGGTACCCATACCCAAAAACCCAAAAAAAAAAATTTTTGGGGTTGGGCCCCCGTGGGCCCCCGCCGTATAACTGGGTTTTTTCCCGTTATCGACATGCACCCCATAGGGTGGGTTTAAAATATTAGTTTGTTTACTAATGGGGCCCCTGACCGGGGGTCCCCCATACCCCCTGGGGGCCCCCAGTGGGGGTTTGGGAAGGGGAAAAATGCGGATTTTTAAAATAAATTTCCCTTCGAAATTTTTCCCTACGCGTACCGGGGGGGGGGGGGAAGGGGGGAATTTCAAAAATATACCGCCCAAAAAACACGAAAGGGGTTCTGCCCAAAAAAAAATAAATTTTTGGGGCCCGGGGGGAAAAGGGGAGAGGCTATCCAGGCCCTTTTTACCGTCAAATCCCCGGGGACCCCGATTTGGGGGTTTTGGGGGTTCACTTTTCAATCATCTGTGGGGGGGGGAAAAAAAATAAAAAAAAAACCCCCTTTTCCCTTCACTTATTTTCCCCCAGTTAAAAATCACCTTTCCCCCCCTTTATACATTTCGAATCTGCTATCAAAAAAGAAAAATTCGAAGGAAATTTGCGCTTGGCACGTCTGAAAAAAAAAAATGGTTTTGCAATTTCCCCAAAATTTTTATTTTTAAATTTTAAACCCAAGGGGAACAAAAACAGTTCACCTGGATTACCCCCCTTTTGGGTCTGCCCCCCAATTTGGGGGCCCCAAAACCCCCTCTCCCCCGGTTTTCCCCCCTGGGGGAAAATGGGGTAAAATCCCCCTTTTTCAGTGGCAAAAACGGGGGTTTTCCCCTTTCCGTGTTTTTGGGGTGATATACTTAATTATTGGGGGTCCACATCCCCCCATTTGCATTGTTTTTTGGGGCGGGGGAAAAACCCCCAAATTTTTAGGTGAACTTCGCTTTTAGCTATTTCACCCCCCCCCCCAATTATTTCGCGGTTTTATCACGAAAACGTGGTCAAAAGGGTGGGTTCCCCTTTTTTTAAGCGCGTAGGAATTTAAAAATTTTCTATGTGAAGAAAAGAAAAACCCAAAAGGGGGGGGGGGGAAAAAATTCCCTTTTGGGTTTTACGCCGCCTTTTTCCCCCTTTCCTTTTTTTAATTTTTTTCCCCCCTTCCACTCTCCCCAAAGGGGAAAAACCCCCCCCCCAACGGGGGAAAACCCGGGGAAACTTTTCGGGGACTTTGGGAAAGGGGAACCCCCTTTCCCCCCTCAAGCCTACCCAAAAAGGGTTCCTGGTCCCAAAAGGATCGGGCGAAAAATATTTTGAGTTTGAGACGGGGGTTTTCCCCCATTTTTGGGGTGCGGATGGCCCGGGTGGGTGCCCCTTTCCCCTTGTCTTACGCCCCTTAAATTTAAAGTAAGCTTTTTTTTCGTTTTTCGATTTTTTTAAAAGTAATTCTTCTCTTTGTCTATTTATAAAAAGGGGGGATGGTTTTTTTTGCGGTTTTTAAAATTGGGGGAAAAAACCGCTTTTCCGGGGGGTATGGGGGGGGCGTAAAAAGAGGGGGGGGAGAAAAAAACCCAAAATTTTGGGGGGGAAAACGGGGGCGCGTCATGGACTTGGTTGTTCCGGGGTTTCTGAGGGCCCCCCTGATGTGGTGTAGTGAGCCGTTGCAGGAGGTGGCCCCCCCTTTTGTAGCAGGGGGTTCTGACAATGCAAAAGTTTTTCCTAATGAAAAGTGATCCATTTGAGGAGACTGACAGTGAAATTTGGGGGAGCGCTTCCAATGACGCGCAAGAAGGGTTTGGGGGTGATGGTGAAAAGGGTTTCCCAAAAGGCCGCGGCCCCCAGGTGAAAGGGGAGCCCATCCCTTTTTCTGAAGTTCAGATGAAAATAAGGGGAAACTTAATTTTTAGTTATGAAAATTTTGTCAAGTTAACTTTATTCTAACTTTGTTTCTTGTTTTCTCAGTGTGGTGAGAAGTCTGGTGGGGTACGTCCATGACTGAGATTTAGAAGGGAGTGTCCTCGTCTCCTCCCCCATTTTAAAATATTTTTTTTTGCAATCCCTTAGGAATTTTTTAAATGCTTTGATGTTTTTTGTGCGGGTAACCTTGCTTCTTGATCTTTCGTGGGAGTGAACAGCCCGTGGAGGACGCTGGCGTCGTGGGGGGGAAAAAGCCCCCCCCAAGGTGAGTCCCTTTCTGGATGGGGCGCCTTTCCCCCAAGGGGGTTTTGGGGGGGAATCAAGTCCGTTGGATCTATGATGGGGGAAAGGGCGCCTTTGCTGTGCGCCCGTTTCCCAGTGGGTGGCACAAACCAGGGGGTTTTGCCAGTCCGAGGAAATTTTTTAGACTTCAGGCGCATTTTGCGTCTGTTCGGCGGGGGGTTAGCAACCCTCTAAAGCTGAGTCCCGGCTAAACTGGGGGCGTGCAAAGCGTCTGCGCAAAGATTGGCTGGGGGTAAGCTCTTGGTGATGGGGTGAGCTGGAGCAGGAGCATGCTTTATGCGGACCCTCAGAAGCGTAAATCGTTAAAAGGGCGCTGAAGTACTTGCAACAGAATAGGAGAAGCACTTTTTCCAACATTGAGGAGTTCCCTACCGCGTGGGCGGGGGCTGAAGATGCAAGAGGAGAAGCTCCCCCGGGGTCAGATCGAATATGATGAGGAGCTATACCCCATATGGTTCAGTCCGTGGCTGAGCGAGGTATATGCTGCCCTTTTTCCTTTATAAGAAAATATTTAGACCCCCTTTTTTTATTAACCTTGTGTTATTTTTGTAGGTTGGTTGTCAGTATGGTCTTCGCCTGGCCGGGCCCTGTGTTAAAGTGGAGCATCCTGAGGTCACCCCGTCCTTTTGGGGAAAAGGGTTTTGGAGTGCGCTATTGCGCACGGTGAGCCTTGGCCGCAACAGGCCCTTTCTGGGGGCCAAAAAGTTGCCGTGCCGGGTTGCCGAAAGGGGACCCGGGGACAAGGCGAATGCCCCGGGTGAGCTTGTTTTCTGCCCTGGAAGAGTTAAAAAAGCTTTAGGGTTCCCCATATCGCTGGGTTTGGGGCGGGGATCAGGATCAGGGCCCATCGGTGATCAGGCGGGGCTCACTCTTCCCAGGGTTTGAAAGGGTGATGCAGGCGCAATTGGGCTTCACTTGAAGCCTGACGGGAGCGAGTTGAAAGGGACCCCCCCTTTTTTCAGCTCGTGACCCTTTGAATCCTTTCCCTATTGAGAAAGAGTTTTTTTTGCAAAGGTCTTAAATGCTATGTTTCCAGAGTCGCAAGAAAGAAAGGCGTAAAAGGGAAAGGGCCCTTTGGGCCCGGGATAGGCGCTGCGCATCAGCCTAGATCCGACGATGTACCCGTCTCCGGGCCCTGTTTCCCTTGATGATGAGATTGTTGAAGCGGTCGAGGATGCAAAGGAAAAGGGTTTGAGTGGGGGCTCCAGCCCCCCCAAGGCGTAAATAAGCATTTTCTTTTTTGTACAATTTTTTGTAAAAAGTTTTTTCTATTTATAGAAATTTTGTTTTTAATTAGTTTTTTTTACAACTTCCAAAAATTACGCTTTTGAACTGTAGTTTTATAGACTTATGTCCTTTCCC